>CM068369.1:355841582-356441582 GCA_034769895.1 Magicicada septendecula
GACCAGACCTTTAGTAATCATGGATCGTTAAGACTAGTTTATTTTCTTTATTACACAATAGCTTTAGTCGGTGCACTTCTTATAACGCTATACAACACTTTAGTTTTCTCAATAATTACATTTTATAAGATTTTGGGTATGTTATACTTTCTTTTGCATAGTTTTTGTGGGTTTGGGATTGATAGTAGTTTATATAATAATAGGTTTTACTACGGTGTTTCTTTCATACTATTTCTTCCTCTCCTCCTGTCTTGTTTCTTGTCCTTCTTCGTATCTTCCTTCTGGTATTCAATCTTGTCCCTCTTCTAGTCTTCATTCTTGTCCCTCGTCTAGTCTTCACTCTTCTGGTCTTCCTTCCGTTCTTGGGTAAACCAAGGTACTTGGTGTTATCACGACTGAGGTTTAGTTTGGAGTATTTAATTTATTCACTGAACTGACTTTATTCTTCTATACAGGTTTCAGGGTATTGTTTTCTTCCTGTTCACAAACTTTATTCTTCCCTCTTCTTGTTTTTGGGGTATTTTGGTATTCACCACTCTTTAATTGAATCTCTTTTTTCTTTGATATGGTCTTATATAACTGGTTTACTGCTCTGAGCTTCCTGGGTAACTTACTGATATTATACAATGAGTTGATGAGTTGCTTCAATACTTTCTTTGGTTTCTTTTAACAGTGGTTTTTATATATTATGTAGTGAGGATTTTTATCTTATTGTGGTTCATTCCTCTGATTTATTGAAATGTCCTTCAATATTATTATAACATTTGTTGGTGTAATTAAACTTTATGATTTCATATGACTTAAAATGCAGTGGATTTTCTGTCACGCTACAGAATATATATATTCAAGCACTTTTTGCTACAGTCTGTTTCTTGATGTATATAATATATTTAATATTTATAATGGCTTTACCTCAAGATGTTTTCTCCTTATTTGGATAATAAGGAAAAAACATATTGAGGTAAAGTCATTATAAATATTAAATATTATATATACAATCTGTAATAATTGGATGATAAAGTTTGAGTGTTCTTTATTTACAATCTATGACATTCTAGAGACAGAAAATGCCCTGGTTCATCGATGTAAACTTGAAAAAAATTTTAGGGCAATGTGTTTACAAATTTCTAATATTTTTAATCAATGCAATTTGGAGTTATTTTGATGATCACACCAAATAATTCTATTGTGTCAGTAAATGTAACCAAGGAGTTGTAATTCCACAATTTATTTTTTTGAGATAGAGATAGGCAAAGTTACATTACTTTAGGCAATAGAAGAACAAAATTCTTTCCCTGATCAACTGTGATTCATGCTAAAATTACAATGACATATTTAATTGTATTAAAAAAAGTATCTTACTTTACAATACGAAACCTTATTCACTTGCCGCAATTGTGTACGTACACTAATTAACTGGTGTAATAAAATGGTGTTTTGACCTATATATTAGTATGATTGTGATAGTAGACACACTTGTACAGTGTATCGTTTATGTGGTATCGTATAAAAGTATAAAAACAGAGTTAATTAAAATTATAATAATGTTGGCCAACATAAGCACGCATTAATACGATATAGTAAATATTCGTTTGTCATAAATTTGGTAGAATGACGAGTATTATACCTTATAATGTATTCTATTTACCATGTGTTTCCCAACGTAACAGTTTAAATGTATCTTACAATTTAAATGCAAGTAGTACAAGTTTGTACGAAAGTGTTTTACTTGGATACAAGTAATGTTTAGTAAGCAGACGATATTTATTGTTCACTTGTGTAGCAAATTCATAAAATACGTACAAACGCATTATATTAAAGCGCTACGTTGTATCAAACAGCAACGTATTACAAGCTTGAAATGGAGAATAAATACTGAGGTAAAAAGATCTATGTTCTACATCGCGAAAATGAGAACTTAACAGAGATAGGCAGTTGTTTTATAAACAGTTCCGGAGTACCATACTATTGCAACCGTATACATTAGACATATCCCAAGGGAGAACAAAACTTCAACGTTACGTTATATGAAGTCGTTTGGTTACGTAAGCCTATAAGTATACCAAAACTCTGTAGCAACGTGGTATACACAAGTTACATGTCATATTACAAACATGTACACGGGCATGAAACTATTTAAACTAATGCTACAGTCATATACATACGCTCACAATATTTAAACAAAGAACTTCATAAAAACCTGCACAGAAAACTATACAAATTATTCATTTACTAAATTAAACTAGTTAGTTGTTCTCCCTCTTAAATATTTCTAACCTACTGTGCAATTAAAAGTAAAAACAATTAACATTTTTATGTTAAATTGTATGTGGGTTCCAGTAGCTATTATTTTATCACAGCCAATAGTAAATTAAAAAAAAAATATTTTTAACACAGCATAGACCTCACACAACTATAATTTGAAAATCTGTATCAGACAGATAATCAGCACCCTGTAACCTACATTAAGACAGATAATAAAGTCCAGAGTTTAAATCAGGATAAAAAATGTAACGATGAAATACGTATGTCCTTCACTTACGTTTTTCATAATATGAACAACGTATCGTTACAGATTAAAGAAATGGTGTACTGCAGTTGCTTTGGCATGGACAATCGAGGGGTGTGTAAAAGAGCCTGTTTGCGGGGCCGTCTGGCTTGACACGGTAGGCCAGATGCCTGTTTGCGGCCGCCTACGTCTTCGGGCGGCCGAGCCTATGGACCACACCATAGGGTCTCTAAGCTCCTGCGGGTGAATCCTTAAAGGAGCCGCACTCCCGGAGTGGAGTCAGGCTTGAGCACTTCACGGAATTCTCACCTGCACACCATACTGTACAAAGGGTAACCGCAAATGAGCACGCTGCACGATGCACGTTTTTTGATAAAGAATTGTTGTGTTCGGAAGCCCAACTTGAACAAGAATATTTAAGATCTTTGACAAACATCTTAAACCCAGTGATCAAAAGTAAAATTTGGCAGTTTAAAAATAGTTCTGAAAGGAAAAGTCTAACCTTTGGATTATTCCGTACATGGATAATTGTCTGATCTTCAGTAGGATACTGTTTTAATGTAGAAATACTTTATAGGATGGTGGGCATTTCGTAAATCAAGAGTAAATCGTTTTATATTCTTATATTATAAATTACTTGTATTATTACTTTTAACAACATTGCTACTTGGATATACCTATAATTTAGTTACTAATCTTAAAGTTCCAGATATTTGGATCCACCTTTTTTTAACGTTTGGACTACCTAAGCGTAAATAAAATAAAATTAGCTCTAGTGTAAAAATACATCAATGTGTAGCAAGATGGCGTATGAGAGAGACTGAATAAAGCAGTTCATATTACAAAAATAACTTTTAATAATATACATAATTGAACATTCCTACATTCTGTATTCAGCTATATTTTACTATGTTACATGTAGTCATGTATATGTAGAAATGTTTTCTGTACCAATTCTAATATATAATTGTTGATTACTGCTTTTATGATTAATTACAAATACAATTAAGGAACTTTTACATTACCAGTAATTTAAATAGTAAAATGTATACATTATGGTCAGGGGTATTATAATTTTCTCGATGTATTTAAGGAAACCAATGTGTAATAATGCAATTATTTTGATGATGTAAAACAAACTGTTTCAACTCCATCTACATTCTGACCACACCATAGGGTCTCTAAGCTCCTGCGGGTGAATCCTTAAAGGAGCCGCACTCCCGGAGTGGAGTCAGGCTTGAGCACTTCACGGAATTCTCACCTGCACACCATACTGTACAAAGGGTAACCGCAAATGAGCACGCTGCACGATGCACGTTTTTTGATAAAGAATTGTTGTGTTCGGAAGCCCAACTTGAACAAGAATATTTAAGATCTTTGACAAACATCTTAAACCCAGTGATCAAAAGTAAAATTTGGCAGTTTAAAAATAGTTCTGAAAGGAAAAGTCTAACCTTTGGATTATTCCGTACATGGATAATTGTCTGATCTTCAGTAGGATACTGTTTTAATGTAGAAATACTTTATAGGATGGTGGGCATTTCGTAAATCAAGAGTAAATCGTTTTATATTCTTATATTATAAATTACTTGTATTATTACTTTTAGCAACATTGCTACTTGGATATACCTATAATTTAGTTACTAATCTTAAAGTTCCAGATATTTGGATCCACCTTTTTTTAACGTTTGGACTACCTAAGCGTAAATAAAATAAAATTAGCTCTAGTGTAAAAATACATCAATGTGTAGCAAGATGGCGTATGAGAGAGACTGAATAAAGCAGTTCATATTACAAAAATAACTTTTAATAATATACATAATTGAACATTCCTACATTCTGTATTCAGCTATATTTTACTATGTTACATGTAGTCATGTATATGTAGAAATGTTTTCTGTACCAATTCTAATATATAATTGTTGATTACTGCTTTTATGATTAATTACAAATACAATTAAGGAACTTTTACATTACCAGTAATTTAAATAGTAAAATGTATACATTATGGTCAGGGGTATTATAATTTTCTCGATGTATTTAAGGAAACCAATGTGTAATAATGCAATTATTTTGATGATGTAAAACAAACTGTTTCAACTCCATCTACATTCTGACCACACCATAGGGTCTCTAAGCTCCTGCGGGTGAATCCTTAAAGGAGCCGCACTCCCGGAGTGGAGTCAGGCTTGAGCACTTCACGGAATTCTCACCTGCACACCATACTGTACAAAGGGTAACCGCAAATGAGCACGCTGCACGATGCACGTTTTTTGATAAAGAATTGTTGTGTTCGGAAGCCCAACTTGAACAAGAATATTTAAGATCTTTGACAAACATCTTAAACCCAGTGATCAAAAGTAAAATTTGGCAGTTTAAAAATAGTTCTGAAAGGAAAAGTCTAACCTTTGGATTATTCCGTACATGGATAATTGTCTGATCTTCAGTAGGATACTGTTTTAATGTAGAAATACTTTATAGGATGGTGGGCATTTCGTAAATCAAGAGTAAATCGTTTTATATTCTTATATTATAAATTACTTGTATTATTACTTTTAACAACATTGCTACTTGGATATACCTATAATTTAGTTACTAATCTTAAAGTTCCAGATATTTGGATCCACCTTTTTTTAACGTTTGGACTACCTAAGCGTAAATAAAATAAAATTAGCTCTAGTGTAAAAATACATCAATGTGTAGCAAGATGGCGTATGAGAGAGACTGAATAAAGCAGTTCATATTACAAAAATAACTTTTAATAATATACATAATTGAACATTCCTACATTCTGTATTCAGCTATATTTTACTATGTTACATGTAGTCATGTATATGTAGAAATGTTTTCTGTACCAATTCTAATATATAATTGTTGATTACTGCTTTTATGATTAATTACAAATACAATTAAGGAACTTTTACATTACCAGTAATTTAAATAGTAAAATGTATACATTATGGTCAGGGGTATTATAATTTTCTCGATGTATTTAAGGAAACCAATGTGTAATAATGCAATTATTTTGATGATGTAAAACAAACTGTTTCAACTCCTTGACACATACGGGCGCGCACGCGCCCACTAACACAAACACATTTACTCAACTAATTTATCTGTTGTGTTTGATATTTTCTCTTGTATCCGTACATAGGACCTGATGATGACAATAAATATTGTCGAAACATCGACAAAAATAATTTAAAATTTGTGTTATACTTTTTCACCGATCCTCGCGAACTCTTCATCATTAAAATTAATTGATTGACGGTCACTACGAAATTGAGAATAATATTAGGAGTAGAAACCTGCTCCAGTACCTTTGCCACAAGCCAAAGACATAAAGTAGGTGGATTACATATGAACAAACGCCTGTAATTCAACCAACAAGCTTGGATTAAAGAAAATCTAAAAATACAAAGCTGAAGAAAGTGTATTGGTTGAAAATCTAAGCAATACAAAGCGGAATAAAGTGTATTGGTTGCTGAATGATAAAATGTAAACTGCGTGTAGATAACAATTTACTGCCTTATATGCCTAATAGTCTCTTCAATCCAGTATGGATATGCAGCCAGTATTTGAACACGGCAATCCTCCGTTTTCAAAACAAAGTGCTGAGGTTTACTACTGACGACCCGTGGTTAATGCTTGTCTTCTTTCTATATAGAATCAATTTTAACGATTAAAGGAATCCATTACACGGGGTAGCATAAAAAACCGTGCAAGATTAACTTGTCATCCAAATGAATTAGCATGGCTTCTGTGAAATAAATAAATAAATAACACCATGCAGACTAGAGACTCGAAGTCATAGATTTACCAAGTAGAATGTAGCAAAAATCGAGAAATATAAAACCTCTATAGATCTGTAAATATTAATAGATTTATGCTGGCTAAATAACACTGTCATTTATAGTTATTATAAAATCTACAGTTGCTCCAAAAACATGTAACTACATGTGTTAACTGTATCATACAACGGGATTCCCTTCACGGTAACCTGCAAAAACATATTTCTAATAAAAGTAGGCCTGTACCAGGTTTAGGTAAGTTATTTCCTGCAGACTCGTGAAGTAGCATGACTTACCAGTATATGACAACCACTTAATCTATTTACAAGAACTATTCACAATCACGGGTTCCTGATAAGCCATGTAGGCCTACTGGAGATCCATTGTAGAGATCGCTACTGCTTTCAAGGTGTACAAGAAATGGTTTGTGCCAAAACGACTGCTTAAGTGATTTTATGTCGTATGATATCAGAAAGCAAATGAATTTTTTGATATTGAAGTCAATTATTATGAAGCACATATTTTGCAGATAAACAATTAAATTAGTTTACGACTATTTTAAATATAAAAAGTGTTAACAACGAATAAAAAATATGGTTATTTCTTTTTCCTTTTGAAGGTGAAATCTTTTTTGAAATTTTAGTGTCATACTTAGTTGTAACGCAGTTTTGAATACTGTATATTTTGTGAGTTGTGGTAGTGAGTACCATCTACTGTGAGTTTTACCTTTTGTGAAATAAACATTAATATTTTTAAGTTAATTAATTAAAATTTTCCTGATATACAAATTATGATGTATATACAAATTTTCTTAAGTAAATTATGTTTACAAAGACAGTAGTCATTAACAAGCACTCGTTTGTCATTAATTTGTTACACTCCAAGTCTAATCGCCTTCACAAATTTTATTGATTGAGTCTTAAAAAAATAACATATAATAAAAAACTCGTTTCATAAATTAGAAGTTATGAGAACTTGACTAAACGATAGAGAAAGTGAGTCTCTAGAAAGAAAATTATTAAAATTAATTGTGCTGTAGACCATTATTTAGGGCTGTGCCAGTCTTTCATTATACTTATTATTGGGTCCTTCAGTCTTTCAACTGGTTTGCATCCCTCCCCGCATATACCCGTGGTGCGTGTACTAAACCATGTAATAATATCTGCAACATTAGTGTGTAAGAAACTCTTACACGCATCCTGGTGTTTAGACAAATTAAATTATCAGATCTGTGTATTTACGCAAATTATTTTACCAAATATTATTCAGAATAATTTAGTTTCATGTATAAATAAATTCACTGTAGTCACTGAAGTTCGAAAGTCACACCATGTCATTTTGCTTCCTAGATAATAAGCCTGTTGTCTAGTTTGTTTCCTGATATATCATTTTGTCGATTTTTAATAATGTGCTCGCGGTCAAGTTGAATTTATTTTTGTTTAAAAAGTAAATATTGTTTATAAGCTTAGTAACTCTGCAGTACTATTGTTAGTACTGATTTTTATTAAATCAGGCAACAACTGAAGTTCACGTATTCAATATTATATTATTGTCTCCTTTGCTTATGCTTTTCCAAAATATATATATGTTAATTGTTAATTACGCCTTTACGGAAGTGCGATGAATATTGTTACCCAAGTTTACAAAAAATCTTGTTATAAATTCAGTGTTACTACTGCGTAGCAAATGAACCATACGCCGACGTGTGTGGCCTAGAGTAAGAACGGACGCCTACGCATTAACTATTCAATTAGGCCAGTGTCTGGTAATTAAACCCAGGATGATAAAAGATTGTTCTGCGTTTACTCTCACAATCCATAAAGCCTACCCTCTTCTGTGCAGACTATCTCTTCCCACCGTATAGTCTTATCTGAGTCTGCTACATGAGGCTGATATTTTACTAACACCAAATTACCGCTTTGCGTAACAGCAGAATATTTCATTAAAATCTAAGAACAGTTCTAAAGATCAACTTGCTTATCTATCATTTTTCTTTACTACTACTACTACTACTACTACTGCTGCTGCTGCTGCTGCTACTACTACTACTCAACCAGTAAAAATTAGAGGATTCATTTACTGTCATGTATAAGGTCAATTTGCTCACCGAGGAAGAACTGATACATGCAGCGAATTCGTTGAAGGTTAAGGAGGCAACTAGACCTAAAATTCGTGCCTGCAGCAGTGCTGAAAGCAATCGCTTAAATCTGAATTCGATTACTGTTGAATACGTATAACAGCTGTTTGAAAGAAATCACTTTCCCTACAGCTTGAAACGAGCGGCGCCTGGTTTTAAAAAGAAAAGTTAACGACAACCTTATCACTCCGTAAGTCTTCAGGCCTCCTTATACGTTGGGCACTGCGAGCAAACTCCTGGAAATTATGACAGCAAGCAGGCAATTTGTCACAAAGGATGTATGAATTCCAGAAAGGCCACTCTACGACAGGATGTTAACTGCAGTCGGGATATTATTTGACCTGTCCATCTAGCTCAGCAAGACAATGCTTATTCAAGATAGGTGGTCATGCTGGTCACGTTAGATGACAAAAATTCATTTGAACCTGCTAGATGGAATGATGAACTACACGCCTTCAAACACGCACGTACACGCCTTCAGTACATATTATTATCTTCCGCGGACGGTATGAAATTACCTCAGCGATAGAGAACTTACTTATAAAACTTCGGTGGGACCTCGCCGGAAGGAGGTCACAGCAGAGGTTTCTATCCTGGGACCTGATTTGTTGAATATTACACATGACGGGATTCTCCAGATGCAAATGCTTGATGGTACCTTTATTGTTGGCTATGCGGATGACATGGCTGCAGTCATCATCTTACAGACGTCGAAGAATCCCAGAGAAAACTGAACCAAGTAATGACACTAGTGTATCTCTGGATGGAGTAAACTGGTTTCGCCTGGCCTAAGAATATAGTCATATTAAAAGGAAGAAATTACCAAGTGAAGTACAAACGGTAGGTGACTACAGGGATAATCGTCACAAAAGAATCAGTCAAATACTTGGGTGTCCAACTTGACGAAAACTGACTTTATTTGACAGCAAATCAGTCCGGGTCTGAGAAAGCCGAAGGGGTCACAACTGCGTGGGAGGCCCAATGTTTAGCAAACGAAAACTATTTATGTCTGTCGTGCATTTCATCCTCTTGTACTGCTCTGAGATGTGGGACGACGCGCTCAACCTGAAAATTATAGGAGAAGAATGGAAGCAATACAGAGAAAAGGAGCACTTTGGCGACTGTAGACCCGACTTTGAATGTTGTCGTGTGAATGATACCTATCGACCTCTTGGCAGAAGAGAGGAAAAATATCCATACAAGGAAAGAACAAGTGGGTAAGGAGGAATTATAGCGTAAGCATCGGTGACAGGAACGCTGGCTGGCGGAAACGAGGTTGCCAAGTTGTTTAGCAGTGTTTAAGATTGAACGGAGCGCAAGCATGGCGAGTTAAGTTACCATCTGGCCTAGCTCCCCAATGGGCACGGGAATGTTAACGCATAACTCCCTAAGTTGACGAAGATTGAAATTCCGACATGTCAGTATGGCGACTTGCCACTGGATGACGCCAATCATACATTCTTTGAATGTAAAATTTGGCAGGCGGCCAGACTAAGACTAATGGCAGATATAGGCGATATAGCTCCTGAGAGTATAATAACGACTATGCTCAAATCAGATAACTGGAACCTTGTTAACGCTTACGTCCAGTATGTCCTAAAATGCAAAAAGAGAGGGCAAGATCTAAATTAATATTATAAGCTAAACTTATAATAACACCTATAATACGCAGAGGCGCCACCCTGAAGTAATGCTGACAACGGTTGCAGAGTGGAGTGACACAAGGGGGCGTTGAGAAGCGAGCACACAGCCCTCGATGGTACATAATGTTATTTTCTCCTTCACAAAAACAAACTACTACTATTACTACTACTAGGCCTAATACTACTACTACTACTACTACTACTACTACTACTACTACTACTACTACTACTGCTACTACTACTACTACTGCTGCTGCTGCTGCTGCTGCTGCTGCTGCTGCTGCTGCTACTACTACTACTACTACTAGTAGGCCTACTACTACTACTACTACTACTACTACTACTACTACTACTACTACTACTACTACTACTACTAAATACAACAACTACTACTACTACTACTACTACTACTACTACTACTACTACTACTACTACTACTACTACTACTGCTGCTGCTGCTGCTGCTGCTACTACTACTACTACTACTAGGCCTACTAGTACTACTGCTACTACTACTACTAAATACAATAACTACTACTAATACTACTACTACTATGCCTCCTACTACTACTACTACTACTACTACTACTACTACTACTACTACTACTACTACTACTACTAGACCTACTACTACTACTACTAAATACAACAACAACTACAACTACTACTACTTCTGTTGCTACTGCTACTACTGCTACTACTATTACTACTACTGCTAATATTATTACTACTACTAATACTAATATCACTACGTAAAAATTAAGCATTATTTCATTTGGGTAAAAATAATAATGACAATAATATTGATGACTGTGGTAGGCCTACTTGCATAATTTATTTTCGTTATTATTTTTATACGAAGAAACGAACATATTAACGGGTATGGTCGCATGTGCATCTGTATCCTATTGTTTGAGATTTAGATATTTTCTAAAGACGATCCCAAATTGCAAATAACTGAAATACCAATACAAATAATAACATGGTGGCTTCTGTCCTAAGTAGGAGGTAGGAATTTTTTCTCTTAGTCTAACTGGTTTGCGATTTTGATATACCCTATATGGACGTTTCTAAAATTGTGTCGCCTTTGGTATTAACTATATGAGTTTAGTGTTTAAATATTAGGGAAATGAAGTTGAATATTGATACCGTCTGATGTTAGCTTAGCTTACTCATAAAGGCCTATAGATTTCAGAAAAGCTTTTATAGTCTGAAGGTACAGACGTTACCTTGTACTGACGTTAGTTTCCTTGTAATGGCCTAAGGTGACCCGTTTAAGTGCTTTGTGACTCTGCGGTTTTTAGTAGGCCTACTTTTAGTGTGCGTTTTTTGTGATTTTCCGTTTAGGTTTATTTTATATAATGTATTCACATTATGTGAATATATATTGAGCATGGCTAAAATGACAAGGTCTACCAACTATTCGATTAAGCTAGTGGCATTAATCGAAGAACAAGTCAACAGGTCTGGGCAAGAGGAACCCTCCCTATTGCAAGCGGAAATAGAGGAAGAACTAGCCGAGGAAATACAAATAAGTGTAACGACAAAAGAAGTGATTGGAAAGCCAACTATGGGTGTCGAGACAAAACTCTTGCTTGTTCCTGAGCTGATAGAAGCGCCCGAGGGCAAAGTGGCTGAAGATGAGGTTACGCAAGAGGTTGTTGACGAGAAGCAAACAAACATGGATCAGCCAGTGGTGTTTAGGTCATCAGTGCATGACGCAACAAGAGCGATTCCAGCAAAACTAGTGGTTGAGCGGAAGACTCGCATTCCTGGGAACGTGATGTTTGGATCACACGAGACTGAATTCAAAGAACGGGAGAAATATCTTTCGCAAGGACGTCCACCTAGATCGCCTGGTCGAGTATTAATCCAGATACGGTTTGCCAGTTCGGGACGAACAGGCCTAAGGAGGGTGAGTTTATTGTTACGACATCACAGAACAATCTACGTGTTTATCGAATGTGCCAGAAGAATCTCGATTTAACGCGTGTGGCGTACGTGCTTAAATGATCGTGTCTGAAATGGTCACGTCTAGAGTTTCGTTTTTTATTTTGTAGCATACTTTTATAATTTATTTAATTTTAACAACTTTCATTCATTATGTACTTTGGGTCGTGTAAAATTGTACAGCAAACAGAATTTTATAATGCAAACATTACTGTTCCATAAAAGTGTTCATAAACTTCTTGAGTTCGGATATATCTCTTATTTACTATTATATTCCACAGTTTTAAAACCACAGTCTATGAAATGCTCGTAAGAATTGTTCAAAATAAATAATAAATTATCTTACAATGGAAAATTATAGGGCTTAGGTATTTACTATAAAACACTTAATGTATTGCAGAAAAATAGTATTATAAATTTGAATCAGGTTTACCATCTTAGTAAACAAAAGACCTTTTTAATTAAAAAATAATATTTTATTTTTCTGTGGGTTTAATAGCCATATGGGTTTAAGTTATATATTATTTAAGGTAATGGAAGTTCACACAACATCTATAATACTACAGTGTACTCAAGGCAAAGAGTTATTAAATTGTGCTTAATACTTTAGTCATATAACTAGTACGACTGATTATATTTATTCTATTAGTTATTTCTTATAATTAATTGTAAGGCGAGTAATACTTAAATATTTCACGTATATAAGACACCAATGGTTGCAAAATGACATTGTTGACTGATCTAATCTTGTTATTCCTATGCTGCAAGCCGTAGTCAGGTTTTGCCATCCCCTGACTATCGATTTTATTTCAGGTCCGAGTATTGTTTACTTTTTTTAGATTCAAAGTAGTACCCTTTTCTTGGAATGGAATAATTGATTGTTGCTCAATCCGCTGACTATAAGGTTTAAGATCTATAATCTACGTTTACTTTTATATAGGCTACTAGTTGTTCCCACCACAGCTAAATGCTCCAGAAACTCCTTCAAGGGAAAACGGAGTTTAGTAATAGAGGACCCCAGCCATGGAATAGCGTCGAAGTCGGAAAATAACAGGGAGACCTGATTGGAAATTAAAATAGAAGGGACAACCCATTACAAATTAAAACACGTGTAGATTCAACTTGGGCACCTCAGGCTATACGTGCACTCTCAAAATATGAACTCAGAAATAGTCGCTATTTATTAATCACAAAGCAGCAGCCAATCGTTTATCAGTACTACGTCCCACTTTTCTTTGCATCAAAAGTATCATTATGAAAGTGATTAGAATGCATACATTGCTAGTACAAATAGATGCGACGTTAGAGGAATTTTTAAAACGCAACTGTGCATAGAACTAATTTTAATGTCATTACTATAATTAAAAACTATTCAGTTTGATATCGCACTCGACAACCAATAATTTTGCTTTTGCACACAATATCTTTTTCTTTGGATAATCATGAATATGGTTCAAGAATAGAACACAAGACTGCACATTAGCAACAATTTGCTAATATCTGTGACTGAAAGCGACAAAAGATTGTAGGCCTACTTACTTGGTTACAGAAAGTTTTTCCTTTTCACTATTCCTAAATCTTAATCATATCTGTATGTAAATAAATAAGCACATTTTTATATTTTGTAATGTATATGCACGAACACGTACACGTTGTACATAAAATTGTTGTCATCAATAAAGAATAATTTACGTACTACGTTCAGCGTTCAAAATTGTTTAAATTCATATTTATCTTTTTCTTAATATTAGTTTCCACAGACAATATAAATAAAACAAATATACACAGCAATACAAATAAACGTACTTCTATCTGTAGCAGTCATAGCAAATATTGCAGTATACCAGTATATTGCAGTATTGCAGTAAGGAGCGGCTTTTCGCCGTATCACATTTTCAACAAGATTTATACAACTCCGTATCTTAAATTTATTTTGTAAACTTCGTTCCTCTCATCCTGTTGTTTCTCAATAACAAACAAATCACTTGTCTTTAAGATTTAAAAATATGATATTTATATGGCGTGCAGAAACTTCAGAGTAGAAATACAAATTGTAATATTTGTTTGTAAATATATTATCTAAGTTACGCCTTTCGTGCGTGTGTCTGTGTGTGTGTGTGTGTGTGTGTAAATAAAAAAATTAAAAAATAGCTGTAATTGTAAACAAATTTGTAATCGAACATTGAACTTACAATTGTTGACGTCTATTGTGGATAATACGAATTTTTGGGCAAACCTTTAAAAAAATAATTCCTAAATACGTAAAGTAAAATTACGTAATAAATAAATAAATCCTAAATATGCTAAAGTTTTCTTCAAGTTCTCTATTTTCAAGTTCAAGCTAATTGCTTGTCATAAATCATTAAAAGCCGACAATTACGTTACCATGTCGGCACAATTTTGTATTAAACTATTCCTTTCTATATTCAACTTCAATCAAGCAATGACCTCAACCTCGCTGGTTTCTCACTATTATTCAATGTTATCCTAAAGAATGCCGACGTACATAATTTTTTTTTATATATTATATCATTTATTCCTTATCAATTATTAGTTCTCTTGACAATAGCGTATGAGACCTCATCAAACCTCATACTTCCCCAACCCACTGAGGTATTCTACTATATTTTGTCTGTTTCTTCTCTAATTTTTACGTTAGATAATCTAAAAAAATGTTCACTTACTTTTATCTAAACATTTTATACTTTTTAAGTTTTAAATCTGCCTTTATACTTTCTGTTTTCACAATCACTTGCGGTAAACCAATGTTATTGTTGTTGAGGCTTCAAATTTAATAACTGAATTTTTAGAATATTTAAGCTATTATATAATTATAAATTGTTATTAATTTTTCTCTTATGTTAACGTTTTAATTTGTTTACTAACGGAACTTTAGATTGATTGTCTACTGATTGTCATTAAACTCTCTACTTCCATGTTGATTAGGCTACTGTCATCATCACATTAAGGCAATTTTTTTCGTTATATGAAGTAATTCTCTCCTTCCCACCTCTCTTCGATAACCACTTTAAATTATTTTAAATTCTGTTTCCAAATTAGCTACTTCACCTTTTACAACCTTATGATTTCTTAACAGATTGTTTAAAATCTTTCCGGCTAATGGTAGCACCTTCAAACGATTCAAGGAAAGACAAGACCAAGTGTCTTGCGTTTTAATTAATTTGCCAAAGAGGTTTACAAGTGGAATTAATGTGATGGTTACCTATTCTTGCTTTTGATGACCATTATCTTTTAAGAGGTAACTCGTTCATCCGTCCTCGAGGGAATTTATTTTCTCACAACACAAGGGATTGTGTTTTACCATGTAGGCCTATGTGTAAAAGTGACGTGAAACGTTACTCTGCACTGCATTTGGTTCCCACCAACTCTGTGAAGTATTTAGATCCAAATACTTACACAATATTTAAAATTATTCCACTATTCATTCAATACAAAAAACAGAAGTACGCGCGCGCGCGCGCACAGACACACACACACAAAGGTACTACAATTTATTTTGCAGACTATAATTTACTATAAATTACTTTTCGTACGAATAATAACCCCTAGCCTACAGTAGTATGCACTAAATTACCAAACATTAGTATTACGGCAATCAAACCGATACTCTGCACACAAATATCAAATTATGTTTAAATCCGTAAAGTCAAATTATATTTCCTCCGTAATTTGTATCTGGTTATTTTAGTTTTCTAGTTAGACTGAACTTTTATAATTACTAGTTCATAACTACACTGATCACTTTTCTAATTATGTTTCTTTTAAATTACTCTTAAAAACATTCATTTGAAGCAATATTTAATTTAATTCTCAGTAATAAAATAAAACTGTTAGGAAACCCCTGATATTGAGTTAAGTATTTATACTGTACGAAATCGAGACTTGAGATTTACAAGTAATTTAAAAGTTAATTTTCATTTAACTGGTACAAATGAATAAATAAAATAAAACTGTTGAGCATATTAAATAATATATTTTTTACATAATAGTTATCTCTAATTTTTATGTTTTTATACCGAACGTATTTTTATTGTGGGTTCCAAAACAAATTATCTTCGTATGATTACATAGCAACCAAAGATTTAACAAAGAAATATGTTTTCAGTAAGCAGGTATGTAAGTTGGTTTTTATGATTTATTTAGAAAAGTAAAGAAAAGAAAATGACTTTTCTTTCTTTTTCTCTAATTACTTTTAAACATAAAAATTATTTACGGCCAAATTTGTTTTACTTAATATTTTAGCATTTATACCATCTTGCATACAACGATTGCATTCGTAACGTTTCATGTACATTTAGAAATCATAAATATTTTAATAATTTTATTGAAAAGTATATTCATTAATGTCTCACTTGATGTTAAACTGTGTGCGTGGTTAGCTTGAACCCTGCAACGAAATGTCTTAACGCAGTTAACTCCGCGAAGGTGTAAAAATGTATTACTAGAAAAATCATCCCAGTGTTACGTTTAAATATTATTGTGTCAATCCTTGAACTGGGAGTGATGATATCGCACGAGTGACTCGACCTGACAAAGTTGGTTGTCCGTTTAGTTAAACGTTTCATCCAATAGCTAACAATAAGGTATTAATAGGTGATAAAAATGTCCTTTTATGTTGTAAATTGTCGTTAAAAATTTATCAAATGCATTAAAATTTCTTTTTATATTGACAGACAGATTTGTTTTCTGACCAACACTTAAAACGCACTTATATATTATTCTGATTTTCCTTACGTTATTATTCTGTGTTAAGTGCATTATTCTTATACTGGCAGGACCGGAGTAAATAAATGCGAGTTGTATAAAATATAAAAGCAGAATCAGTTATGTGTAACATAGAGCAAGAGATATTGACAGCAAGCTAATGTACGAGAACTTTTAAAAGGTTGTAATGTTTAACATTAAATGTATGCTATTCAGACACATATGTGCGTGTATTTGGTGCCTATCAGGCTTGTAGAGCAATGTAAATCATTCTCAGAGATTACGCTTTATCTGAGGTCGTATGAATGGGATAATGTTGCAAACAGTTACCCGCTCTGGTTTGTTTAGTGCCTCAAATAGTACGTCAAAGACAACGGCTACTCATTGAAAAACACTTGTAAGTGTTGTTTCAGATAAAGGAAACATAAAATGTTTTTATGCTACATTGGTTTAAATTAAACAAAAATTTAGTAAAATATAAACTATTCTGTATCTGTGTTAAAACACATGTATCTCTTGATAGCTTTTATACGGTCTGAGATGTTGGCTTTACATCTGGTAGATGTATTGCACTCAAGAAAGGACAGTTCCGATACTTTCAAACAATATAGGCTACTTTTAACTGTAGAGAGCGTGGTATTTTTGCCCTTATTTTTCAAAGTTCCTTTAAGTTTTTAATATGTTGTTAGTAATAAAATACAAACGCTTCAGAGTGAAACATAAATATTATTAATTAATATTGGCAAACGTTCAGAAGGTCATGTTGACTAATTTGTTTATTGGAAAATATGTATAGTAGTTTGATCGTTATTTATAATAGTAAGCACTTTTGTATTTGTTAAAAAAAAAACAGAGTAAATCTGTGCTGTAGACTGTGAACACGAACTCTTTGATTAAACTGTAATTGTTCCACACTTGGTTTATTTAGTTTATTTTCAATAATTTTGCCTATTATGAGTTACTGCTTATTTATGATTTTAGTTGTGTTCTTACAACTCAATATTGTCTAACAGTTTTTACAGAAATATAAAAAATACATTCTACCGAAGCTCATTTGCTATGTTGCTTGAGCCAGTAACGTAGACTTACTTGTTTGAATGGGGGGGGAGAGTCACAAACGCATCCCCATTTAGTGGGTTGCCAATGAGGTACTACCAGTAAAATATGCAGCAAGACAGTTATTTGAGTAGACAGTAGGATATAAAAGAAGAATTTTTTACTACCTCTAACACCTCTTACCGCACCAATCACAAACCGTCAAACCGTCACCATCCGTACAAAAATCTTAGTTAATATCAACTCAGAGATCAATAAACCTGGCTACTCTACTGGTATGAGCAGCATTCGGCCTAATTTGGATTCAAGTTTGAGTACAACTAATTGCAAAAAATAGTAACATTAGTATATATGTATAAGAAATGAAAAGCACTGTTGTAACACTGTTCCAAGGAACTCGCAGTTGAAACAAAACTAGTGAAGAGACTAGAGCGCTTTATCAATCAGAAAGTAGTTCGTTTTCCGGGAAATAGACAGTGCGTCTGAACACTAACGGCAAGTTACGTTATATACAGAAAAGTGTGAAACAGCTCAGTATTTCACGACCATACAGTACATCTTACGTACTGTTTTACCCTTAAGCTGTCCTACTTTTAAAACTGATTTGTCTCGTTTCTCCACTTTGTAAGAACACTATATACAGCTTGTACGTTATGTTGTTCTGACAAGGATAGCGAACAACCAACAAGAGGTGGAAAATACTTCTGAAGACAGAATGTAACAGACATAAATTTAGGCAGTTACGCCAAAAACGTAAGACTGGTTAAGGGAAGCCATTCTTTTAGAGGAAATAGAATTGACAATAAAATCTGTGTCTCAGTGAAGATGGATACGTTAAGGGACATGATTAGAAACGCTATTAATGTAATTCCTAAATGTTGCTAAATACACTTTTAAATAAAAACAATAAAATGACGTTTGTTATTGCATTTAGTGTTTAGTAGACACGCTATATTATTTTTAACAACATTATTGAAATGCGTGCGACATATGAGGTGATTTTGCCATCTCATAATTAATTTACTGTGCCACTTTAAATTAAGCGTTTATTTTAAAAAATACACTTTACATCTTCATGTTTATGACCAAGACATGGAGTCTTTACGATAACTATGAAAACTCTAAACTAAATTCCTATTAATAATTATGGTTTTATTTTCAACAACCATACACCAACATTTTGTTTCTCAAAACAGATTAACAAAATTACAGTTTAATATTAATTTTCACATTTAACAAGTAAATGGGAACCAAAATGAAGTACTTACATCAAATATTTAAGGAAGAATTACTTGAGAAATAGTCTGATAAAATCTAATCAATTGGTATTAAAATACTTAATTTTAAAATCCATAAATAATTCTAAAGAATTATTAATTTTATACAATTATAATATTGAAGTAAAATACCCTACGTAACAAAAATAATTTTGGACCACACTTGGAAGTTTAAATTTACTAACTTTTGTATGTTGTAAATATCTACCAAATGGCGTACAAAGTCCAATGAAAGTGATACATGGCCAGGACACGAAATAAAGTAGGAATATTTGTTGCTTCAAAGGTACCGAATTTACTGCACACGTCCGCCAAAAACGGTGTATATTTCAATGCACATCGTCCAGTGTTATGAATTCTTTATGAACTAGAACAATATTTTTTCACTCCACAGACATTTATAGGTTTTAGGAATGGCAGAGTAGTCTGTTATATTGGCAATATTTTATTGCTGGAGACCTAACAAAACTAGGGCTATATTGATAATGCCGGTAAGTAATACGCACAACAAACACGTAAACTTATGACCGATGTTTTTATTTAAAGGAACAAGCCATGACTGTATAGGCCTAAATTTTATAATATTATTGACGGTAATATTTAGCATGATACAGTTTACACACCTGTGTAAACATAATAGTATGTATAAATGTAATCATTGTCAAATCAATATTGCATTGCATTTTTGAGGTAATTAATTAATTTAAATATTTGTTGATATTTTAATTAAAAATGGATATTCAGTTATTTATACTGTGAAAAACTGAATTTATCATATAGTGGAATAGGGTCCTACTGTTTTAAAAATAAAACTACATACTTGAAGCATTTTCATTCCATGTTCCATAAGGCAAAAAAAATTGTGTTCGAGATAATTGCAGATTCTGATTGTACTACCCCCAAAACATGAAAAAAAGTCATTTTTCGAAAAGTGTCTGTGTGTGTGTCTGTGTATCTGTGTGTAGATTTTTTCAATGGCAAACGATAAGAGCCGCGAATTCAAACAGAATCAAATAATTGTTTGCATACAGCCCTGAACTGTAGAGTACTGAAGACCTGTTGTTTCGGGTGAAGGCAAAGGGGTAGTTTACCTGCAACATTTTATGTTTTAACAAGGGTAATTTTTTTCTATGGCAAACGATAACAGCCGCAAGTTCAAACAGAATCAAATAATGTTTCGCATACAGTCCTGAATTATAGAGTTCTCAAGACCTATTGTTTTTGGTAAAGATCGGTTAAGGGAAAGGGGTAGTTTACCTGCAACGTTTTATGTTTTAACCAGGGTAATTTTTTCTATGACGAACGATAACTGCCGTAAATTGAAAGAGAATCAAATAATTTTTTACATATGTGCCTGAGTTGTAGAAGACTCAAGGTTTATTGATTTTGGTGAAGATCGGTTACGGGGAAAGGGTAGTTTACCTAAAACATTTTTTGTTGTAGCAAGAGTAAACTACTTAATTTTGATAAATAAAGTATCCGATAAGAAGATCTTAATAATCCACTGTAGAAACGTAGATGAAATATCTATAAATGAAGAGGCTAGTTGAACGGGGGGGGGGATACTTTTTATATGTGTACTACGTTATTGGCAACAAAGTAGTAGTTTGTTGTTAATATTCCTTCCCGGGCTGATTGGCCGTAGACCAATGTTTTCTGCAAAACCAGACGTTTCGGCAGTGCCGTCGACTGCCATCATCAGTGAAAATCGAGTGCGATAACGTGTGGTGGTATACGTTAGTGACCACAGTACTGTGGTTAAGGCTGAAGCAATAAGTGGAAAGAAATAGTTTCTATGGAAACATTTCATTTCGTAAATGATTTTAAATATAAATCTTAGAACATTGAAGTCATGTATGGTTCCCCATACCGATATTTCTATGACGAACGGTAACTGCCGTAACTTCAAACATAATCAAATAATGTTTTGCATACATCCCTACAGTGTAGAGAACTCGAGGCCTGTTGATTTTGGTGAAGATCGGTTAAGGGAAAGGGGTAATTTACCAGCAACATTTTATGTTGTAACAAGAGAAATTTTTCATGACGAACGATAACTGCCGTAAATTCAAACAGAATCAAATAATTTTTATATATGTGCCTGAGTTGTAGAGGACTCAAGGCCTATTGATTTTGGTGAAGATCGGTTACGGGGAAAGGGTAGTTTACCAGAAACATTTTTTGTGGTAACAAGAGTAAAGTACTTAATTTTGATAAATAAAGTATCCTGATAAGAAGATCTTAATAATCCACTGTAGAAACGTAGATGAAATATCTATAAATGAAGAGGCTAGTTGAACGGGGTGGGGGTAATTTTCTATAAATGAAAATTATAGTTGAAGGGGAAGGGGATAATTTTTTATATATGTACTACGTTATCGGCAACAAAGAAGTAGTTTGTTGTTAAAATTCCTTCCCGTCCTGTTTGGCCGTAGACCAATGTTTTCTGCAAAACCAGACGTTTCGGCAGTGCCATCGACTGCCATCATCAGTGAAAATCGAGTGCGATAACGTGAGGTGGTATACGTTAGGGACCACGTTAAGGCTCAAGCAGTAAGTAGAAAGAAGTAGTTTCTATGGAAATATTTCATTTCGAAAATGATTTTAAATATAAATCTTAGAACATGGAAGTGATGTATGGTTCTCCATACCGATATTTTATTTTGTAGTAAGAAAATAAAAAACTTCCTTATGTTTGCATATCTTCAACAATAAAACAAATGTGCTGCCTCTTTTTATGCTTTTATACCAAGTGGCCATGTCAGTAAAGTTGTTCTCATTATTACTTTTCATAGTGCTGTCCTTTCTCAAAGTGAACTGAAAGAAATGTTCACACCAGTTTCTGCAAATATGTCAAACATAAATGGCTAGAGATTTGTTCAATCCGGTTTTGCATGTAGGACTGAATATGCAGAGGAATTTCTCTTTAAATTTTGAAGCCGTCTGTAATTGTAAGTATAATAAATCGTGAAATATAAAATCACAACTAAAGATGGTGTACGAATTCAACAGCGGCATTTAACAAGTGACAACACGTGCTAACTCAGATCTTAAGAACAGATGCTGATAAAACTTTACTGATAAAATATACTGTCATTTTAATAATATTGTTGACTACTGAGGAAGAACCTGTCCGTAACACCAGATACCGACCGAAAATAAAATTGAATTTTCGGTCAAAAAATCGAATTTTTTATTGTTTAAAAAATGTTTCTATTTAATCCTGGTTATGAAAATATGTAGGCTACTTTTATGAGGTTATACACATTAATGTGACCATAACAAAATAAAATAAAACTTTTTCGTTTTTTCCGTAACCATGGATTTCAACAATTAGGTACAATTTTCTCAAAAACTATAAGTGTTATTAAGTTCAGCTTTTTGTGGTTGAACAGTACAATGTAACATCCAAATGTACTAAAATTAAGTTCTTCCTTTAAAAACTTAATTTTGTAAAAGATTTTCGAAAATTTATAAAAAGTTATTATTTTTTTATGTTGTACAATTTATGTTATTGTTTTTTTATTATTAACAATATCAAAACTTTTTACAAGAATATATTTCTATTGTTTGAGAGTTACAATATTTCAAGAGTATTCAACTATCATCATCAGATATTTTTTATATTGGTATTTTTTATTAAATTGCTTTAAACTAGTACGTTATATTTCAAATATATGTGGTAAGGTATGGTAGAAATTTCAAATACATAGCTCCAATAGATCATTAATTCATGCTACCTAACTAAACCCCTGTTCGCCCATTTAAAATTCACTGGACAAAAGAAGCGCGGATCTCCTCTTAAATTTCCTTTAAAGGAACATTTTTTTTCTTTCCACATTCACAGTGATACAATTTTATTAAATTATAGAAATAAATACAGAAATTTACTTCACGATATCAGCAGTATTAATCTCAGCACCACTACTCCGCTTTCAATCTCAACAGAACTGCCGATGCTCTAAGAATCGTCAAGCGTAGAATGTAATTGTGCACTAAACACACACGCGCGCGCGCGCATTATATATATAAGTTTAAAATGCAAATGCAAACTATAGTACATAGTTTATCTACGTAATGGGAACAAACATAACTTGGAACACAGCTTAACAAAATTTCATTTTGCAAGTATAGACAGAAATTACGAATTCGGTTACAACGAAGTCAGTTAAATGCAATTGAAGGCTGAATTTTGAACGAAACTCTCACGTTATAGGCCTATTTGACATTTGCAGACGTCCTGTCCTACGATAAGGTTACACAAACTCAATTTCACCCTGTTTGAGGTTACACAAACTTTACGTGACGAGATTATTTTCTCGCATGTTGCACAAATCGTACCGTCTGATAATATTTTCTGTTAATGTAAATGGACAGTATACGCTAGCATAACAGTTTTCTCACATTTCAGTCACATCTTATTTGCGGGAAAAACGGTCTTCAAGACTAATAATAATGTGGTTGCGGATTTCTATATTACATTTCAAGCAGAATGATCACTGTTACACACCACTATATAAAAATTTTCCCGATTTAGTGGGATAATTTTATTCCACACCACTTATGGGATATTAAGTTGCACACCACTTATTTTATATAGTGGTGTGCAACAGTGATCATTCTGCTTGTGATTTCAACCACTAACACAACTTTCTTCATGAAACTTATATTACATTTCATAAAATTGCTTATGGCACTGTAAAGCAGTGTTTCACTTGCTGTAGACAACAAACTATTACTAATTGTAAAACATTTAAATATATTATATCATACAGTAACCCGACCAGTTATGGTAACCAGTGTTAACGTAGTTGGTGAATTGGACTCTATTTGCATGCACTCTAATAACTTTCAATATTGAAGAAGAATGCATTAAGTCATTAGTTTCACTACCAATTATGTGTACTTTCATGTACAAAGTAGGTACTACTTGAGTTGAATTTTCTTTCCTGTTGCCTTATGACTTTAACAAGTTTTATCACGACACTGATATAAGATTGTGAACTGCATAAAAAATCATAAAATATACATGCAGCAATGCACTAGGAATGACAAATAAAACCGTTGTTTTTGAGGGGAACAACAAAACTAACATAGATAATACTATTTATTGTGCCTTATATAAGTGAATAAACGGAGCAAAATACGTTATCTGAAAGTGTAAACTTGATGATTTCTTACCAACCAAAGACCAACCTACACGTCGTGAGAACAAAGGCAAACTTGAATATACCCACAGTGAGGTTCAAGGATTTAACAAATTGTCTAGGACAGAACTCTTAGAATAGCGGCGTCCATTGTTTTAATTAACAAAACAAACTAGGTTAATGTCGACCACTACAGATATGTAAGTGATACTATGGTGAGAGAATTATTAGGGGTGTCTACCTCGTAATCAAAAAGTAAAAAATTTTGATAGGGCTTTACTGTTATAGCATATCATGACTAACGGCAGAAACGGCTGACGAACTGAATCTACATGGTAAAATTTGAGAACTGTGTATAATGTGAAATATTTCAGTAAAATAGTTCAAACTAGCATTAGCTTCTGAAACGAATATTAGTATAATTATCTACGAGTGCAATAATATCAGTTGAATCATTCTCTTACTTGCAAAAATTAAAAAATAACTATTAATCAAAACATGAAAATATTAATTACAAAATTACTAGTTAAAAATCAATGTTACGATTCGTATTGTAGCGTGAATGTGTTATAATAGTACAGTCTATCTCGAGGTTCAAAAAACGTTGCTTTAATAATGGAACAGTCTTTAATAATACACCAAGATTATGATTAATGATTCACATCTTAAAAGAGAATAAGCTCTTTCACAAATTGTCAGGTATTGATTTTGAATTGTATAATCTTTCTGAAACTGGAACACTAGACACCAGCTAATGGAAGGCCGAAGGTGTGAATAATACATTAGCTTTCAGAAGCTTTTCACCGCCCTGTCAACCGACCGCCTCAAACAGATTCGACTTTATAGGCTAAATCTTACTGTTTTTGCTTGACAAGCTAGTATCTGCTTTTATTAAATTTTAACTAGTACTTGCGACACCGTGTCGACAGTTTCTATTTTACTTTTGTAACGATTTGGATTACATATATTATCACTCCGGTCGAACACACTTTTTGTCTATATTTCATAGTTTTATAATGTAGTGTACGGCAGAAACAGACTATGGGAAGATACAACATCAATTTTCTTGTCTGAAAAAAGAAGGTGTGTTACTGAAAGATACTATTCCTAAGCCAATTTGGTTAATTTTGTTAAGGTACGATATGAATTTTGTCAGTTTGTACGTGCTCACTGACCATGCGATGTCCCATTTTAAAATACAAACTTCAGATTTTTCAGACACGTTTACTGTTAAGAAAATATCTAAGAGTGCTTTCATCAAACTACCAATTTTATTATTGCAGCAAGGGATTTGGATATTACATATAAAACTTATATAACCTATCCACATATATAAGAAAATTGATTAACATGGCTACCGGATCTTCCCGAAAAAGGGAACAGATTCCAATTTGCCAACAGGTGCAGAACGGGGTTCCAGTTTAAAACAAACTTCAATATTGTATAATTAACCGAAGTAGACATGAAACACAATGTACATGCGATGCTCCATATATATAGACGGAAATATATAGGCACACATATAGCTTGTAGCTATTGAAGGTTGGCTGCACCCTACCACACACAAACAATTTCAAACAAAATTAACTGAATAAAAGCTATGTTTACATTCACAGTTTCATGAATATCGAGCCACAAAGTAATTTCAGATTTCAAATAACACGAGACTGATAAAGCTGAACACAACAATAGATACTGAGGAGTTATGTAATGGAGTATTTTTGCGTAAATGTTCTCTTCATAACAATTCGTTAAAATGAAACTTTTAAACAGGAAGTAACACGACGCAATAATTTGTTTCATTATCATCTGTTTGTCATACCAATTACGTCATTACCAATTACGTCATACGGGTGTAAAATATAGCCAATAACACAAAGAACAGAAAAGTTGTTGGAGGCTACTGAGATGGATTATTGGCGAAGAGCGACAGGGAGCTCAAAACTGGAAAAAGTAAGAAACGTCAGAATCTGGGAGATAATGGGGGTACAGTGCTCTATTGTTGACGACATAAAAACAAAACAGCTAAGATGGTTTGGACATGTGCAAAGAATGCCGGATAATCGAACCCCCAAGCAAATTTTGGGATGAACACCATATGATCGTAGGCGAAGAGGAAGACCTAGGTTGAGTTGGAAAGAAGGCATCAATCGGGTAATGATAGACCGGGAATTGGAAGAAAAATCTTGGTTGGATTGAGACCAATGGAGACTAGGGATCGGAAGACGTAGGATAACGTTATGAACCGATTTATATTGTAGCATGACAGATTATCCACATTATTCTAATTTAAAAAATGATCATATATAAAATAAAAATAAAATGACATCAATGAAAACCACTATAAAAATTAGTCAAGGACCACAAAGTAGTGAAATAATAGTTAGGAGAGATAAAATAATTAAAATCAACCATGCTATATATATATAAGAAATTATAGAAAAATAATGATAGGCCAATGTATAAAATAATTAGACCCAGGTAGTATAGGAGTAGGTCAGGAAATGCCCAATATAGACAAACATCCAAAATAAAAGAACAACTATTAGAGAAACAACCATATGTAATAAATTTAAAAGCCCCCCCCAAAACAAAAAACATGAAACTAAATGAGAAAAGTATAATGCAATGAAATAAGAGTAAATGTGAATTAGGTGTAAGTGAAGGTTCTAGAATAAATGTAAAAATGTACCAGTGCAATTTAGTTTTATAATGAAAACCGAATCCGGATGATCTAATATAAGTGATATTCTTTATCATATAATATCAGACAAAATGACAAAAAATGATATAAGAATATACAATACATAAGTGGAGTGATCAAGGGTAAATCCCTAAAATAAAACAAAAACAGCAAGGACTGCATGAAAATTAATTTTAAGAAATATTTTAGTTGATGGAAAAACAGATGTTATGTTTATTTTAACAGTTCATTGAACTCAAGGCTTGAATGTCTGAGATGAAGTATAATTTTTTGTTATAAAATATTTGTTACGTTTTAATAATATTAATTAATAATAAACCTTACTGTAATTTAAATAAGGGTAATTTAGTTAAGATGTCATAAGAATTGTAGGTCACAGAGGGTATTAGCAAGCTGGAATTAATATTAAACATTGTAAATGAACTAACATAAAATCTAGGCCAAATGGTAAATCACACAAACCTTGTAGTTAGTAAATAAAATAAAGGAAATTAATTAAATTGATAAAAATTATATAATGTAAATCAATTACTGTATATTATAACTATAACAATACTTTGTAAAGGTATTGAAGAAATGTATAAGATATTGTTAGAAAAAATGCAAGTGTAATAACACTGGAATATAAGAGGAAAGCCTAAATTAAAGATAATATGTAAATTAATTAACCCAAATCATAAAATTACAAAGAATTAAATGAAAATAACCATTTTATTTCAATCAGTGATCTTGCTCAATGATAACTAGAACATAATAGAAATTGTAAACCATTTGAGGTGATAGGAAGTACAGCTAAGGCCTACATTCTAATATACTGTCAATTTGAATTTTCGAGTTAAAAATACTATAAAGTATATCATTTTGGTATTAAATAACGCAGAATTAACTAAGGAAAGTAATTATGTAATTAGTATTTAATAAAATTAAATAATAGTGAAAATGTAATTAATCATATAATGTAAAAGTCAATTATTTAGGCGGAAATGCCATCTGTTTAAAACTATGTAGATTTAATATTAATTCAGCCAGAACTGACTGTATAGAGGAAGAAGGAGTTAGTTGATTGTTACACGTTGAGACGGACACTTCTAAACGAGCTCAGACAAATTAATTCATTTAAAAGGAAACAAGATAATTTTTGAATATAACCGAACCTATAAAAAAAAATAAAACGAAAAGTGTAAAAATATGATTAATAAACACTGAGAGAACCTGGAATTAACCACATTAATTTATTTATGGAGATTTGAAGTTAAACACAGATGGTAGAACGAAATAAACGAGAATTCTAAATTTTATCAACACGAAATTGGACACTATAAAACCTCACAACCATTGGAACAAAAACACATTGAAAACACTGATTGCCAAGCCGAACAATTGACCACTAAGCTCGAATAATTACACTGTGATGAAGAGGAATTAACTACTACTGCGCGGAAGAGGAAAACACCAATAACCAACATTTATTTGAAGGAATTCTGCAGTGAAGGCGTCTCGAATACACTCATCACGTGGGCGGCCATGATGGAATAATCCCAGAATCCTTTGCGGCGACTGCAGGACGGCATCTCAAGTCTGGTTCGAGAATTTATCTTATTAACATTTTCTATTCAATAATAATTTTGTATTTTTAGATAACTAAGCAGTTTTTATTGTAAGCATTATACTTTTCAGCTTTGCCCTTTCTCTGACTATTATAAAAGAACAGCTAAAAGAACCTGCAATTAACATTAATATTTTATATACTGAGTTTAATAGCCCTGAGATAGAGTTTGTAATTGTCGATTAACTAATCGATTCAAAGTCGATTAGTATCTCTAACGTTAATAAATTATTTAAATATAATAATTTTGAGTTTCATTTATTGATAAAAAGATAGATAGAAGAATTCCAGATAATATTTTACACCTGGACTCCGAGAAAAGAAGAAAATAACATCACTGAAGGAGTAACATCACAGAATAACGAAAGACCGCTAATCGATTATGTTATGAGATAATATAATTAACGCGGAAAATCAATCCTGATTATTCTAAACTATTAAATTAATTAAACTAATAATTAAAAGAAATAAAATTACATAAATACATAAAAAAAATTAAATAAATAAATAACATTTTTTGTATTAAAATTTTTTATTACAATTTTTTTTGTAACTCCGAAATCCAAAAGTTACATTTTGTTACAATATATATCATCTGTTTGTCAAATTGCCTTCCCCATATTTCTTCTCTCTCTCTCTCTCTCACTCTCTCTCTCTCTCTCTCTCTCTCTCTCTCTCTCTCTCTCTCTCTCTCTATCTCTATCTTATTTATTTCCACGTATGTGTTTCTCCCCGTTAGTCTGTCTATTTACCTAACAACTTACCTACATAGAGTAATTCCTGATAAATTAACTATATATTTTTTAGACAGTTCATTTTCACTCGCTTTTTTGCGTAAAATTTAATGGCTTTTCTGTCAGCTGTTCTACTGATGAAATGAAGCATCTTTATGGTATGATGAATTAACATCGTTTCCTTGAATTAAATTTTTATGTATTTTCTACACAACGATGGCATAGTATTGAAGTATTCGGTTATTCAATTTTGTGCCCGTAATGATAATGTTTGATACGTTAGCAATCAATCAATAATAATATTAACAACCATCAGAGTCGTCATCATAATTTTCGTCATCTTCACTAAAACATACGCACATGTGATGTTGCGCACTCTAGCCATAAGACAGCTCATCCATCCCCTCCCCATACAGAGAAAACAGTCTGCATTGAACCAAATGCAATGGGAGTAGCGGGGATGTTCAGGAGTAGATGTCGTGTTGTTAATAGCTGAGGTCCTAATATCCCAGTCAGACGGTTGAAATGGGCCAACAATGAGTAAATAGGGTTTGATTGATACGACCTTGAGCTGTGACGTAAAGCGACTCCTCTTCCACTGGTCTACACTGCTGTTATATTGATGTTTGCTACATTAACAATCTCTTACCTTATTAAAATGTTCATTCATGCCAACGTTCACGAAGCATAAGAGTTCAACAACAGCAATGTATATCGCATCCACTACATACCTATCTCTGGAAACATACATAAAGCTGGGAATTTGGTCGTCATTTTCACTTTTGGTGATAACCATACTCAGAAGTTGAAATACGCGTATTGCTTCCTTGGAGAACTGTATCAGTATTCAACTGAAATATTGAACGGGTGACAGGGAAGAATGAAAGTATCTTTTTTGTATAACTTTATGTTTTGGTTTAAAAGTGGTAAAATGTTCTGTTATGAGTGACGTGGCTTCTTTCCATTGCTGTATAATGAATCATTGACTGCTTATTACAGATTTATATAAGATAAATTCCTTCACACGCTCATTAATAATGTGCAGAAGCATATTATTTTCATTTATACAAAAGCATTTATGGCAAAGAAACAAATGCAAAAGGAGTTTTTTGGTGCAATCGTGATACCACCAATTACTAAACATAAGAACTGTGTAATGTTTCCATCTGTGCAGGAATATATGCGCTTACTTTAATTACGCTCCTGAAAATAAATACAAGTAACACTTGTTACATGTGGGACAGAATTAACTAGAACGAATTACCTTGTTTTAGTTAATAATTAAATTTTTCCATTAACCTACTTTACATTGCACGTGTTCTTGTGTGTAGCTAGATGTCAAATACCAAACTACCATTGATACATCAACAAATTTGTCATTTTTAGAAATGTTTGTTTGCAAATATGTAATTAAACTCATAAAACAAAATTTTAAATTCGTTTTATGTAAGCGCTTCATTGTTATACAAAGTATTGAGAGGCCAATTACAAATGCATTATGATTAGGTAGCAAGAATTGAAATACCATTACTTTATTTTAAAAACTGTACTAACGATAAATGTGAGTATTCTGACTTGGAAAAAAAAAAAATTCTTTAACTTTATATGTGCTCTGAAAGAACGGGATTTCTGTCCTCCGCCTACTGGAAATTATTTCATTTACTACAGCAAAGGCAATATAATAAGAAGAAGCCGAACACTTGTGAGATCACACTGTAGAAATGTATCCAACAGTTAAATGAATTTAAAACTGATTTTTAACATCCTGTCGGTAAAAGATGAGAAATATCATCCGCCACGAAAACGTTAATTGATTATAGCAAACATCTCGGAACCCTCGAGCAGCGGCATTATGTTTGATGTATTACACTTGTCTGGTGTCGGCCTGTACACCCTTAAACTTTTTAAGTATGCCCCACTTAAGATAGCAGTGCTGGGTAAAAGTTGAACTGAAAAACGAGCTGATAAATATTTTGTCGTAAAATGTTTAAGCGGTTTACATTAATTTATTACCAACAAAACGCTAATGCGGGCTTCTTTGCTGTCACCGCGTATTAGTAGCACCCTCTGGCTTTCCTATATTTTACATTTTATTTTTAAACGTGTTTCTCTGGCGGATAGTATATGAAAAATTGTTTGTGTAACTGAAATTGACTGTAAACATTTTAAATATGAAACCAAACAATTAAAGTCATTAAACTAAACCAGCTATTTGAGCCAAGTAGTTGAATTATTTTAACAAAATAAATCAATTTTATTTTATATTTAGGAACTGACGTAAGAACGCTCAAAACATATAGAGAGACTGATATACGTTTGAACGCGTCAAGTGTACGGTTATTGCAGTGTAATAAACCCATTTAAAATATTAATTTTTACTGTCAGAGAAAAGAAACGAATTCTGTAATTATAATTTATTATTTCGATAAAGGAATTCCCTCAGATGCAAATCAGTCATAATTGTATACATTTTCAGTCTCTCTCTCTCTCTCTCTCTCTCTGTCTCTCTCTCTCTCTCTCTCTCTCTCTCTCTCTCTCTCTCTACACACACAAACACACAAAGGGTGATTCAAAATTTCACGGCAATCTCTCGGATGCTGATTGTATAGCTAAAACATAGGCCATATAAACGTAGGCCCGAAAACGGTTCGTTAGCTAATTACTGCTCGCGAACCAGTTCGCCCTAATTTCTGCTCTCACGGTAAAATGACGTCATACCGAAATTCTTGGGGTATAAAGTACAGGGTAAATTTTGTAGTTTCTTATGGTTTTTGATCTGAAAATTTAAATAAAAGAGGTCCCAGTGCTCTATCTCAATTAGTTTATAAGAAAAACTATATTAAACCAAAACATTGGAGTCGAAAAACATACATTTTTAGATTTGGGATAACATAACGTCGTTAATTTCCCAATAAACAAATAAAAATTTCTAACTAAATTTGTAGAAAATTTAATTGTAAGAAAATTGATGAGTATAAAGTTTGTTAAAACTAAATACAAATTTGAAAATTCGACTTTAATTAAAAGCAAAACAGTCCAAAATGCGCTATAAAAGTGTTACAATTTTAAATAGAACAAAGGTTTTCGTAAATGTCTTCACAACAAATGTAATTGTAAACAAATTGAAAACTTATATTATTGAATTTTTCCTTCAAATGATTAAATGTCAAAACTGTTAATTGATAAAGCTGCAAACTTTCGTTCAAAGCAGTTGTTCAATGTGGCGATTTTGTTGAATGCAGAATTCAGCTCGGCGAATCCATGCTAGCCGGGAACATTTATAGCATCAGGATTATTCTTAATAGTAGCTCCATATTTTATTATGCGATGTCTCAATTCTTCTTGTGTGCCAAAACAAGCGGAACAAACTAACGACTTCTTCAAACCCCAAAGGAAAAAGTCTGCTGGCGTGAGATCAGGAGATCGAGGTGGCCAATATACTGGTCCATTTCGACCAATCCATCGCTTACCGAATGTATTATTTAAATGGTTCATTAAATCACGACAGTAGGGAGCAGATGATCCGTCATTTAAAAACTACATCTGTACTCTATCTGCAAGTGGAATATCTTCCAAGAGTTCCAACAGATTCGTTTGGGAAAAATGTAAGTATTGTCTTGCATTTAGCCTTGGTGTGGTGGTAAGAAAATATCGGTATGGAGAACCATACATGACTTCCATATTCTAAGATTTATATTTAAAATCATTTTCAGCCAAACAGCCAGGCTGTGCCTTACCTGCCTTTTTATTGCTGTATTAAATGAAAAATATTATATTACATTAAAATGAAAAAATTATAATTTTATTGCCTGGCAACAAAATTATTTTATTTTTAACAATTACCATTGTTTCAAAAAGTTTAAATAAATTTTCAAGTACTTTACTCTTGTTAAAACGTATAAGGTTGCAGGTAAACTACCCCTTCCCCTTAACCGATCTTCACCAAAATCGAAAGTCATTGAGACCTCTACAATTCAGGGACGTATGCAAAAAATTATTTGATTCTGTTTGAATTTGCGGCTTTTATCGTTTGCCATAGAAAATACGCTTGATAAAAAAACGTTGCAGGTAAACTACCCCTTCCCCTTAACCGATCTTCACCAAAAACAATAGGTCTTGAGTACTCTACAAATCAGGACTGTATGCAAAACATTATTTGATTCTGTTTGAATTTGCGGCTGTTATCGTTTGCCATAGAAAATACCCTTGTTAAAAAAACGTTGCAGGTAAACTACCCCTTTCCCTCAACCGATCTTCACCAAAAACAATAGGTCTTGAGAAATCTACAATTCAGGGCTGTATGCGAAACATTATTTGATTCTGTTTGAATTTGCGGCTGTTATCGTTTGCCAAAAAAAAAAAATTTCCCTTGATAAAAAAAACCGTTGCAGGTAAACTACCCCTTCCCCTCAACCGATCTTCACCAAAAACAATAGGTCGCGAGTACTCTACAAATCAGGGCTGTATGCAAAAAATTATTTGATTCTGTTTGAATTTGCGGCAGTTGTCGTTTGCCATAGAAAATACGCATGATAAAAAACGTTGCTGGTAAACTACCCCTTCCTCTCAACCGATCTTCACCAAAAACAATAGGTCTTGAGTACTCTACAAATCAGGGCTGTATGCAGAAAATTATTTGATTCTGTTTGAAGTTGCGGCTGTTATCGTTTGCCATAGAAAATACCCTTGTTAAAAAAACGTTGTAGGTAAACTACCCCTTTCCCTTAACCGATCTTCACCAAAAACAAAAGGTATTGAGAACTCTACAATTTAGGGCTGTATGCAAATAATCTTTTTATTCTGTTTGAATTTGCGGCTGTTATCGTTTGCCATAGGAAATACCCTTGTTAAAACATAAAACGTTACAGGTAAACTACCCCTTTCCCTTAACCGATCTTCACCAAAAACAATAGGTCTTGAGAACTCTACAATTCAGGGCTGTATGCGAAACATTATTTGATTCTGTTTGAATTTGCGGCTGTTATCGTTTGCCAAACAAACAAAATTACCCTTGCTAAAAAAAAACCGTTGCAGGTAAACTACCCCTTTCCCTCAACCGATCTTCACCAAAAACAATAGGTCGCGAGAACTCTGCAAAACCGGGCTGTATGCAAAAAATTATTTGATTCTGTTTGAATTTTCGGCAGTTATCGTTTGCCATAGAAAAAAAATCTACAGACAGAGAGACAGACAGACACACAGATAGACAGACAGACAGACAGACAGACACACAGACACTTTTCGGAAAACGACTTTTTTTCATGTTTTGAGTGTAGTAGAATCAGAATCTGCAATAATCTCGAACACGATTTTTTTTGCCATCACCATACTTCCATTCCTTAAGGAATATGGAAGTAAAAAGGGCCCAAGAGATTATCACCAAGAAGACACTAAATGAGAAAGTATGTTAGTCATGTCTTGTAGGAGTCTCATGTGGGTTTTCTTCTGCCATAGTGTGGTTGTGTCATTTCTTGTAAATTGTAACACTTTTCTGACGCATTTTGGCCTGTTTTGTATTTATTTAAACTCAAATTTCTCAAATTTGTACTTATTTTTAATAGACATTATACACATCAGTTTCTTTATAATTACATTCTCTACAAGGTTAGTTAGAAATTTTTATTTGTTTATTGGAAATTAAGAAAGTTATTGTATCCGAAATCTAAGTATGTGTGTTTTTCGACTCCAATGTTTTGGGTTTACACAGTTTTCCTTAGAAACTAATTAAGATAGAGCCTCAGGACCTCTTTTATTCAATTGTTCGGATCAAAAACCATAAGAAACCACAAAATTTACCCTTCACTTTATACCTCAAGAATTTCAGTATGGCGTCATTTTACCGTGGGATCAGAAATTAGGGCGAACTGGTTCGCGAATCGTAACTCGCTAACGAACCGTTCTCGGACCGTTTATATGGACGTTTTTTGTTACTTTTAGCTAGACAATCAGCATCCGAGAGATTTCAGTGCAATTTTTAATAACGGATATATATATATATATATATGATATATCATAAATCATATGATATATATATATATCATAGGTATATTGTATACTATAATGTAAGTATTTCTATCAAAAGTGTACGATATAGTAGGCAACGTAAATTGGATGCTCCCTGAAATGGTACAACAATGGCGCACGTCTCAGCAAATGTGTGTAGCGATATATGATAGAGTATACTGTATCCTGGGTGTATACAGAATCATAAGTAGTAGATTGTATTTACAGATTTCCAAGTTACACAAATAGTCCAAAATCATCTTCGGAGTTCACATAAGAAATAAAAGTATTTAAACGAAGTACGAAAAACTCTCTGAACACTTTGTGTACCTGTCTTTGTTCTCACGGCATTTTCGGACATTCCTTAATACACAGAACACGTTTCTCATATATATTATTTTCTATTATAATAGTGATAAAATGACTGCGCTTTTATCGTTAAATTTTCTTACGTCTATCGTTACTCATTTACATATCACAATATTTGTTACAACGTTTACATAACGTTCATATAATTTGAAAACAAGCAGTAGGCCTACAATGTAATTCTGCAAAACGTTATTGAAATATTGTTATTAAACGTTTAGTTACATGTAACGATGAACAAAGTGTAATAAGAGTCAGACTTTCCTAAACGGCAGCAGAACAAATATAAAATATGAACAAAGTTTTATGTTTCTGAAGGTTTATATGTACTCTCATTTGTGTAAAGGAATAAAATAATACTAGCTAAAGCACATAGCCTGATATGAGACGCACTTTTTGTCTGTTACCATACGTTTTGGTATCCCTTTCTGTAACCATGAATCACGGAACTCTACGATTTGAACAACTATGGTTTGCATCCGTATCAATCTAACTCACTAAATCATTTCGTGAATAAATACAACAAATTGTTATTAATTGATCGTTAGTAGGTTGTATATACCCAAAAAGAAAGTAATATTCTGTTATGTTTTGTGCAATATGAAGTGAATTTGTGCATTTGTCTTTGAATGTGCAAATATTTGTAGTCATCCAACAAGAACTTTATTAATTCTATATCATATGAATTGATTGACACAATAAAAGGAAATGTTGAAATAACACGAACATAGTTTCTTTTCATTTGAGGATATTACGCTGCTAACTGTATGACATTCAATAAGTTGAACATTTGAGGATATTACGTTGCTAACTGTATGACATTCAACAAGTTGAACATTTGAGGATATTATGTTGCTAACTGTATGACATTCAACAAGTTGGAAATTTGAGGATATTACTTTGCTAACTGTATGATATTCAATAAGTTGAACATTTGAGGATATTACGTTGCTAACTGTATGGCATTCAATAAGTTGAACATTTGAGGGTATTACGTTGCTAACTGTATGACATTCAATAAGTTGAACATTTTTTGAAAAATAATGCTTGTTAGAAGAAGTAACACCAACAACTGTTCGTTTAAATGACAAGTACTCTTCTCTGAATAAACGTATTTCAATTCCTTACAAAAACTGCCGGATCACTATACGTTTTCTTTTAAGGACCCTTTTGACATAAAAAAACGAAATTCTGATCTATGACAATCGCTGTGGCATCAACAACTGTGTGTTTGTTTCTGAGTACCACTAGGCTGTCAGTACGAGGCATCACTTCAGTATAGACACGAAACTACCGAGAAACAATATAACAAAGAAACAGCGGCAGCAAAATAAGAATTAAAGACAGCTTACTTACTCTTACTCGTACATACCCTAACAAAGCCGTTTTGCTTAACTATGTATAAACGTTACTGCCTCGATGTATGAAAACGTTTAGCCTTGTTAAAAGATTTCCCATGACTTACATAATTTCATACTTTTCTTTTTATTTTGTAATTCAGTCCAGTGTACTGAGAAGTATAAATCAATATTGTAATATTAATACTCCGATTTATCATTTTATTTAAAATTACTTATAATATTGATGGGTGGCGAACCAAATTTCAACAGACGGCAAAAGTAGTTCAAAGGGAACAGGCGTCGGCAATTATGTGTTGCTTTATTGCTGTAGGTTTTATGTTAAATACTTGAATTTACATTTTTCTCTACATAATGTTTTAAATGTTGATACATTAACGTATATTCGTTTCATTTAAAAAAGTAAAAATTTGTTTAAGCCGATTACTGACATACGTAGCAGTACTCATACAATGTTCCTGACAATATTGAGTCTAAAATATTATTGTACACACGATAGATTGCTATTTGTTTGCGGTATGCAAAGTGTAGGTAAATTTTAGGTTATTCTTGTCTTGACATTCAAAACGGAAAGCTGCTCTAAAACTGACAGTATGAACTTTGTACAATTTGCAATAAGAAGAAACCATAATAGGAAGTTATGGCAGACCCTGTACTGTCCTACAGGTGCGAACTATGGACGACATCCAGAAAACTAGACAGTAAAATACAGGCCTCGGAAATGCCATTCTTAAAAGGAGTCGGAAGGTATTCTAAACTTACCGTATAAAAAAAAAAAGGTCATAAGAGAAAAGTTCCAAGTTTTTAACTCGAATGAAAAATTAAAACATTACAAACAATGGTGGGCAAAATTCTTAGAAAGAAAGTGAGATTCCAGACTGGCCAAACTAGTATACGAGACACGTGTGTGCACGTAGACCCAGGAAGAGATGGCTGGAGAATTTTTTAAGGCGGAACAGGCAGCACCTTGCCTATGCCTTGTTGTAAAGATGACGATGGTGACACACTGTTTTTCAGCTCCAGCTTCTATAACATAAGGGCATACTATTACATGTTTACATGTATTTATGCTGTATATTTTTAGAACAATTAGTCGCCATCGCCCATTGACGGCAATGAAGTATATGTCAAAATATTCAGTACATTCTGATGAATTTACCGAGCTGACTAGATATAGATAGAGTGCATAACTAGATATCATAATGGATAATACAAACTCTCGTGCTACAATAAAATGTAACTGTAACTGTCATCTGGAACTGTAACAAGTAAAACACACACTTTGGATTACATTGAATATTAAGTAAGTACCTAAAATTAATTACCTGTAAGTCCTAGGAATATAATAGAATATATGTGTTTCATGCTGCATACGAAAGCAGTCCGTTTTGTTTCAGGAAACATACAAAAATAATAAAAACCAATAACATTAAAATTTTTTAAATTACATGATATTTTTAAGTCTACACATCCTCCTTTACTGGATTGAAACTTAAATATTTCTATCTCTGGTATTGCAGAACTACATTACCTTGATAAATTTTAAACATATGTTACGCCATTACACAACAATTTTCAGTAAAGTGTTTCTTGAATGTTCCAGAGGAATCCGGCTATAATGTTGTGTGGGTACATGATTTCAACATTCATTCGCGAGACATTTCTAGACGCCGCCAGCCAAGCGGACTGTGTCAAGGCCGCAATCAATTACGTTGTAGTGTAGAGCTAATGCATAGTATGTGGAATATTCTGGTATTTCAGCGGAATAAGTACTCAGCGACGCTCAGTTAGTTATTGTTGCGATTTATATCAATGCGATTTGAAGGATTGTGGCGAAGTGTTATGTGTTTTTATAACTGTGCGGGACTATTGTAATAAAATTGTGTTTTATATTAGTAGACATTTTTATTGCGTGCGAACAGTTCTTATTTGATTTATTGTAACAGACTATCTTGTTGATTACAAACTGTTTAATTGTGATAATCAAAGCTGGTGATTAGTGACATAATTGGTGTCTTGTATTTTGCTTTCCACAATACCATACGACGTTCAGTAGACCGTTGTAACAATATTTTCAAAGTTGAGTGTTACGAGTTTCCTCAGTTCCTCATATAATAGTTAATCATTTAACTGCTAATTTGTATTACACTATCATTTTACTTGAACATGTTTACAGATGTTTGTCTAAATGCAGGCGCGGGTGTCGTGTGTGTGTGTTATGGACGTAAGTGTATAGACATGAAGTGCAGTAATACAGTTTGTTTAACTTTTCATGACATGTGCTAAGGGTGCCAATATGTCTATTCAAAGTTTATCATCTGGGCCGGTTCGGCGTCAGTTTATGTGGCCAAGCTGTTACACATCGAATTGTGTTTTCTCCCTTGTGTACGTCTGGTTAGTTGGGTTTTTGCAAGGTCAGCAGTACCCTTTCGTTCCAACACTTTTCATAAAAACGTCTTTACCATTCGGTTACCTTTTTGTGTGTGATTATTAGAAAACATATTTCCATGACACGTTTATTCGGAACGTTGTTTTTGAAATATCTTTATTTACAATATATTACAATCTCCCTTAATGACTTAATGTGGTTAAATCACAAAAAAGTTTGATTTATAAATAGAGATTGTAAAATTAATTACTTTATACCTGCAAGCTGCTTAGGAGATTCAACGCAAGTTATGTAAGAAACATCATTTGAAAATAGTCGAAATCTTTGGACTAAGTACCTGTAGGAAGTGCTGAGAATGGTAGAGGAATCTGAAATAGTAGCTGAGCAACAGGCCAAAATTATAACAATCAATGGTGACCATCCATCAATACTGGGAAGGGCAATATATACTTATATGAAACATCTGTTCCATAAATTAATATAGATTTCGTGTGCGTGCACGCGGTCACGGTGTATGTTTGGAGGCGTTTGTGTTTCGGGACTGACTAAAAAAAGGCTAGATAACTGGAGGAGAAGATGAGATGCTTCATTCAGGTTTGGCTGTTATGTAAGCTAAAAGCTGGGAGAGTATTCGCGGAGAGATTGTACTTCAGTTGACCTAGCTTCCACCTGGCTATCGCTGTTAATACAACGAATAAAACTGGTCGTATACAAGAAATCAGAGATTATCCGTCGTGTCCTGCTGGATATATATTTTTTGTTCCCTTATTTACAATATCAATATCAACCCGAGCCGCTGAGAGAGCGGCGAGAAAAATCACCCCAGATAATTTGGTTGCCTGTATAGCCTAATAGGCGCATAGGAGTGCTGGACCGTAATCAGCACTTATGCTACTCGTGTAGCCTACTAAAGGAGTTTTGAAAAATTACGCAGGAGAGAATGTAACTGAAATCTTAACTTTGAATCTTTAGAAGACAGGGAACGGATGAGAACTTCAAAGAAATACAGGAGAATTTCGGGGGGGGGGGGTTATGTTAGCAATGCTAGCGAGGTAATCCCTGCTAATGCGGGTATTCAATTGTTATTAGAAACTGCAAGGGATCGGCCGTCGAATCGTTCACGATCTCGGTTCTTTTAACACACGCGAGCGCAATTACAAGCATTTTGTTTTTGAAAACATGAAATGAAATAAGACTGAAGACCTAAATCTGTAATTGCTTTATACTAGAGACTAGAAAACTGTTTTGTTTTGAGGTATAGAATTGAAAACATGATTTTATAAATTACAAGCTCTACTGACATGTATGTATTTATTTAGTTGAATATACTGTAACGTGTAGATTCTTATCGTCTCTGAAAATGTTTAAGTTTTGTGTGTTCGCCTCACACTGCGTGGTCGTTACTTTATGTTCACGCTGACGATGTCCGTAGCGATCTCTCGAATTACCAGTACACGCGAGTGGGAACCTTACCTGTTCTTTAATATGTGTTCATAAATCCCGGGTGGCGCCAAATTGTTTTAACTGAAAACAATTAAAATACAAAAATAGCTGGATTGAGCGCTCGTTCTATGACGGTATGATAAATTCAATTACTCCCGCCGTGTGCGAATTTCTTAATCTAGCTCTTCGTTCGCCGAGTTTCCGACGTGAGCGCTTACCGTCGCCTTTGCTCTTTGCTAAATAATACACAAATCATATAATGCACTTTCCTATGAAATAAAGAACAGTAGTTACAACTCTGTACTAGTTTATTAAATTGTGATTAGGAATTATTCAGTAATATATAAAATTATATTTTGTTATTAAACAAATTTGCACCGACAGTAAAAGACAATTTTATCTCAAGGCTTGGCGAAATCGATTTTGAACGATTTAGTTAGTCAGACATGGCGTCTACAGGATGTTTATTTTTTACAATTTCGTTCAATAAATCTGGATTCTTTTGGTTTACGGGAAAATATCAATTTGATTACAATAAAGTACACTACCTTACATTACTGGTACTTATATATTATAAGGAGTAATTACAATTTGTTCCTGAAGTGTTAGAAAGTGTGTTTCAAAAGTTCGTAATTTTTGTACAGGTTATTATCTAGTTTCGTATAAGTTTAGTGTTTTATTTTTTATTAATCTTTGAAAGAAATAATATCATCAGTTTATAGTGAGAGTTCAAAGTGTTGTGAGAAAAAATTAAAAAGAATTTATTTCATAAATTCGGGTAACTCAGCAATACTTATCAAATCAGTTGACTTGAGGTGTAATGTCATTCAGTTGAAATGGGTTGTGGTCATCGATGGTCATCAATCTTCCATCATTTTGGGATTTAAGTACGTCTGGCTTCTTTTTCGTATAAGTTGGTTGAAATTTATTAATTTAGAATTCATTAATCTGGTATTTGGCCTCAATTGGATGTCCTAGTCCTTCATCATCTTCTTACTTATTCGTTTTATCAAATTTGGATTACTTTTAATCGTTTTATATTAAAATTTGAGTCATTTACGGCTTGGCGTCTCTTCGTCTGGAGTTTCAATAATGGACTACCAGTTTCTAACGGAATATTCGTAAATAACGTTCAGTTGTCATGGTAACTGATTGACTCTCATTGGCTATTCATGACTTAAGACCATTATTATAATATTTGAATTTTTATTCAAAATGACTGTATATATTCTGATTGCTATTATTCTTCTGTTTTCTTAGATGTTTATTGATATTATATTCTTTATTATATTATATAAATTATATATTATATATATATTATATTATATATTATGTTATACATATTATATATATATATATTATTATATTATATTATATTTATTATATTCTTTATTACTTTTTTCTTAAATAAACGTTACTCTCTAACCATGGTAACACTAAAATTTTGACTCTCCATGGGATTCTTTTCCTGAATACTATTGTATTCCTCATCTACAATTAATCTTAATCCTAATAATAACAATATTTTTATTTACTAACATTTTGCATAATTAACCTTTAGTGTTTATCACTGATTATTAGGTGTTTATACCTATTAATAGGGTTTCTATTTATTTTGGGGGTTTACACTGGCACTTTGCACTTTTTATAGTATTTAAGTGTCACTAGTGGGTATTCCCTAACATCAAATTTTCTTTCTCACTTACTCCTGTTCACTATCTGTCTATCTCTCTATCTCTCATTTTACAATGGTTAGTTATACTGTTAACAAGTTCATGTCATTATAGAGTGATTTATAATATTTACTCTCTATTTATTTGGTTAGTGTACTTTGTTTGTTTTTACTTTATTGGATTTTATCAATTATCATTTACATTGATTATTTAGTCGATACTAATAATTATCATTTACATTTATCATTTATTGGTTTCTTGTTCATTACCTTATTTGAGTGTAACATTTCTCCTTTTCTGTTCTATATTATTCGTTTGCGTCTTTTCATTTCTTCTCATTTGATTTCATTTTATTTTGTTTGTTTCCTTTTAATTTACCTTCTTATTTGATTTCATCTTATTTCATTTTATTGAGTCAATCACTTAGGTTGGGTCATAGTCGTTTGTCGGGTCATAGTCATTTTATTTTCATTAGTTATTTAAACATTTTATATAGTTGATTCATCGTTTTTTCCCTGGTATTGGGGTGGCTTATTTGTGTTGTAACAATACCTATTTTTATTGTATCTATCAATCGGTACTGTTTAGCTCTTACAGTCAATGGCGTAACTGTGCGGGCCCGCAGCGGGGACCCGCACAAGTATTTCCCTTAAATTCTTACGAATGAGTATGAACCATTGAACTTAAGTTAAACCAAATTTCCCCGTATCTATTTAACATCCAAAACAAATACATTTATTTTTCTACTGTTATTTCACCAGCACCTTACGATGTACTATAAGAGTAAAACGTATTTGGTTAACTGCACAATAGTGTGGCGATTCCAATTATGAATGCACCTACGCCACTATAAATTGTCCTAGCAAAAATTCTCTAAGCTGAAATTGATTAAGAGTTATTTTTGTAGCACGATGTCTAAAAAAAATGCTGAGTGAACGTACTGTACTAAGTGTGGAAAATGAAACTCGTAGATCAATTGATATTAATGAAATAACAATACAGCAAGGTCACAAAAGTTTTAAGTAAAGAAAACTAAATTAAAATTACTTGAATATCATACCACTATTTTTTTAAAGTAATGGCAAGCAGTGGCAATACCACTTTTTATACAGTATTTTTATTTTGCCTTGTAAACGCAAGAAATCGTAAAATTTTGTTTTTATATAACTCTATATTAAGTAATGTTTTTAATACAAGAACCCTATTTTTGTAAAATAAATTATCTTAATATCAGAATATTTTTCTGTAATTCCAATGCTAATATTAGTCCTATAATAAAATTATTGCAAATAATATGGGAATAAGCATATGACTATTTTAAAAGGTGAACTAGAGTTTTGGTTGGTTTAAAAATATGAGATTATTTAATATAGTATACGATATAAAGCATAATACAATCATTCACTGTCTTCATGAATTTAAATTTAATATAATTTGTACTTTTTCGATGCATATAGGTTCAATAAAATGACAAAATAATAATTGGTTATCCGTGACATTATAAATATCAGTATTTTCTTACATTAATGAAAGACATAAAAGATACTAAATAACAAATTAAACTATTAATTGAAAGAAAAGATTTTTTTCTTGAGTATACATCATACAAGAAAGAATAATTAGTCTGTTTATGTTATGTAATTTTGGTAGTTTCCACAGTTATGAGTAAGGGTGATTTAGTAGGGAAGAAAAGCATGAATTAAATATGGTTATTAGGGGGGGGCCGCAATGCCACTGTTTGTAATAATCGCTAGCATTATATTTGACTTCACAGCGTTTGAACCATATCAATTGGAAATTAGAAGGAAAACATATCATTTATATACTTTTTGATATATAATAAAATCAACTGTAAAAATAATGACAAAAACGTTGTATTTTGCACGGTACATATAGTTAACAATTGCAAATCTAAGCTAAAATCATAATTTTACAAAAATTTACGATTATTTGTTTTCAATAGCGTGATATTACACCCACAGAGTTTCGTTGTATGCAAATCTGATTCGTACAGGATACTAAACGTATGTCCATTTTATCGTCAGCTGTCGTCACATCTCGACAAGACCGGTGAAGGTTTAATTTAGTGTAAGAGAGTGTGGTTTCAGAAACCAATACTATGTTATACTCGGAGCTCTTATCGTAACAGCTGTTTAAACTGCTGACTCTGCAAAATATTTGATACAGAGACACATATTGCTATTTGCAAAACGACTCGCAGTTTTTTGTATAGTCTTTAGACGAGCATATGTTTTGTAAAATACTTTTATTTTCTGAACGATTTACGTGGAAATTTTAAAAAAGGGCTATAGGAACTAACGTTAAATTATATTTTATTATATTCATTATCGTTAAATTATAGAATATGTCTCTATTGTTATCTCAGCAGTTGTGTGAAGATTCTAAAGAATTGGTTTTAGCATAAATAGAGAATACATTTACGAAAGTAAAAAACTTTTAGGCAAACATTTGTAATAAGTACTTTACTTTTTGTAATAACTTTGTGGATTTTACTCTACACGTGTATACGTGTAGATGTATTATGAGCGTGACATGTTAAAAAATCAGAGACAAAATTTAATTAATAGTGTAAAAAAACAGGAACTTGGCCACCTGAAAAAGTAGATAGGCTACTACGAAGAAACATCTAAAAGAATTTAAAACATTTATCAAAATCAAATAAGTTATTCTATTGTTAATAATGAAATATTGACATGTGTGCATCGTAAGCTATCTTATGCAATAAGTATTTGGTATTACTTGATGTAAATGTAGCCTATATAAACAAATTGTAATTCAAATAAGGAAAAACATAGCATATAGTATTAAACAGTTGTAATAGAGCATGCTGAAAAAGTATAACGAATGTAATAAGGTATGCTTTCAAGCAAAATTACCGTATGTGCGCGAGCGCGCATATGTGTGTATTATTTATCATGTTTTTAGTGTAGAGATATATTTTATATATTTTTAAAAAGAGACAAACAAAAAGATAAACTAAATAAACATCTTACGTTTAATGTGATATTAACGAAGGCATACATATTGGGCAGCCGCTGCTTACCCATATTGTTCGTTATGTTTGTCAAGAGTGAATGATTAGCTCACCTCGCGGTACTTTTACTGTTCCTTGAAGTTAAATAGCTATTCTTTTATGCTGTATGGAAGCTATTATATAATTTTCTTGTATATTTTCTGTTTGTATATCATATTTGTGTGAAAAGAATACAACAAAAAATTTCCTCATTCTAAAAATAGGATGTTAACTAAAAAATATATATACCTGATTTAACTTGTACCTGAGCCCGCTGCCGCTAAGATGTGAGACGTCTGCACTACGTTTCCCGTCTTTAGGGTTACATAAAGGACAGTTTTCTTAAAGTTACAATTAAAAGAACATCATACACACCAAGATACGTAACTTGACGTATTCCGGTTGTCTTATTTTTATTTCTTGAATCCTCAAGCAAAATTTTCAAGTAGTGTATACAGAACATAGGCTTATTAACTCAAATTACTGACAACTTATTTATTATGTAATTAAAACAATACGCAGAATATAAAATACACTGTTCCGTTAGCAGTTAACAGGTTTGTTGTTAGAAGATAGGCAATCCGTCAGAACGATACGGTTTTGCTACATTACACATTGCATGTGTTCGTAACTCAATATTACTCCTCGCAACGGTATGACTTATGCTCTGTTTTATCCTCCAGCTGCCCTACTTCTGATAATAGTTTGTCTCCTTTGTCAGTTTGTGAGAACACTGCATTCAGCTTAACACATGACGTTACTCTGATGAGAAATACAAATAACCAAACGTGGAAATGGTTTACTATCCGAAGAGGAAACATAAGAGAGATAAATTTTCACTTGAAAATGAGGTTATATATAAACGCTACTCTTCTTTAGAAAAACACAATTATCATTAAATTCATATACTGTTCAACCTGTTTGTCCTGTCAAAGAACAAATACTATAATTGTTACGTTAGCACTATAACATAACTTTTAAAGTAATCGTATTAACCTTTATGGAATAACAGCGTATTAACGGTTACATTTTCTACGTTGTAATTAAATTATTTACACACTTGAAGGGTGCTCAGTGCTCCTCTAATGTACGTCTGTAATCAATACCAACAACAATATTTTTTTGCAAGACTAACGTAGATGGCAATAAGCTATTGACAGAAGAGCACTTCTAGATGTACAACATTAAATATTTCAAATGTTTAAGACAAGGACGTAGAGTAATCGTGCCACCTGCTAACGGAATTCCTTTGAATGGGTTTTTCAATTTTTACTTAAAAATTAAATATTTATTTATTATTGCACAAAAGTTTCTAATAGTAAAATTTTTTATGGTTACCAAGAGAAGTTAACAGGATCAACATTGTATTCTACTAGAAGTATATTCAATTGAAAGCCTCGGTAAACTTATAATGCTGCTTAACGATAGCACGGATTATAATATTATAATAGATAAATAAATAATTGAATACCGGAGAAACCATTAATTACAACTTAAATACATTAATAAACAAGGGCAATCGTATATTAGAATTCCTCAAGTTTACAATTTGCCGAGTACAAACTATCCTAAAACATAATAAAAGCCACAAATTACAAATTTATATACACAATAATTAGAGATCAAAACTTTACACTAATTACCGCCGTCCAACATTGAATCTCAAAGTTTAAAACAGGCCTGCTACTAACATAACATAGTGTAGCTGCGAAAGGTCTTCACTGAAATTGCCCTTAATTAGCGCTTGTTGAGTGCTTTCACTCCTGACCAAGGAGTACTTTCTCTTTTACTTTAACCTGTAGGTACCCATTGAAATGTTACTTTTAGGCAATTTTCATCTTCTATTTTGTGAAACTGTAGAACCAGATTAGTTGGTTTATTTTAATCTCATCCAATGTAGTGTGTGGGACATACATCATTGCCCTTATCCTCTCGTTTCGGACTCTTTACGTAGTCTAGATATTTTATAGAAACTTCTTAGTACATTCATTTCCATGCCCATAATTGCTTTTTTATGATATTGGGTTATATTCTACATTTCGGCACCAAATAATACAATACTTTTAACTATGATATTGTAGATGAATCGACAAAGTATCTATATCTTTACTTTTTATTGATTTTAATTCTGCATTCACTTCAATTCTGATTTTTTCTCCTTCTACTCTTGTTGGCATCTCTTCTGTTTTAATGTCTTCAAAGTTATTTATTTGTTCAGGTAATAAATACTTATAACGGTTCTCCCATTGTTCTGTTGGAACATTCTCAAACCGTAATTTATTATACTCTGATCTGACACTACTAATAAAAGTTCATGCTTACGTACACTTTCTTTCTACAATTGTCGGTATTTCAGTTTTTGACATTTCCTATTCCAACAAATATGTACTAATAAGTACTTCTATAAGATGTAACAATATTATAAGTTATAAATATAAGTTTTTAATGAATCGCATCATATTGTTTCTTGTCTAGAACTAATGATAGGTGATGCTAATTAATTTAGTACTTAGTGCCAACGAAATTAAAAATCTTATATTTTTACAGCCCTGTTACGGATACGCATTGTAAATTACACACTAATCGACATTCCAGTACCTCCTAGTAGAAACGAGTTCGCACTCGCAGTTTTGAAACCCACTTATTAATACAGAAACATGTGAAAGCTTCTGGTCTAAATTACGCAATATGTGATATCGGCAGGGTACATAATTAAGTGCGGCCGCAGTCAGTCAGTGCTTCGAATTGTCTACTTGTATTAGTGTGCTATGTAGCGAGTTTAGAGAATTGATTATATTTATGTGCCCATTACTTCAGCGAGTGACATCAAAACATTTGTTATTCGTGTTGTGTAATAACAATAATAATTAGCTATGCAACAATTATTGCTTGTTTAGAACATTTCGTAATGGATCTCTTTACGAAATGGAAGAACTATTGTAATACGAGTGCCAATTATGTAGAAATGTTAATAAAACTTTTGAAAATTGGTTTCTCCGGTAATTAAAGCTTTATTACAGTGTTCTATAATCACGATTCACGTTATTATCATTACAGTTTGTATCTAACGGCTAGTCTAATATTGTATTTACAGAACGCATACATAAACGTTAATTATTAAGAGCACAGAGTGTAACACATGTGTATGTCAAAATTAATTGTTCGAGGTTTTGCGTCGGTTAAGATTTAGACACTTTTACCACCTCAGTGTAGATTTACATAATGTAGATTTCAACGTCTAATTTTTTAGGAAATTTCAACAAAAATTAGTGATACGTTTATCACCTTATTAAATAGTTTATTATGTGCTATTAGTCTTTACAAGAACACTTAGGTTTTAAATCTCTTTGTTGTCAGGTTTTGTTCACAATATTTAGTAGTGTTTAAAATATATTTCTTTAATTTATTTCAACGTATTAAAATGATCATTTGATAGTAGAGTCTGTCTGATAATTGCGGCAGTTTATTAGGACAGTGATTAAATTAAAATTTTTGTAGGGAGATTTAACATAATCCCATACGCAAATTTAGGCATGAGAGTTTTATATTTTTCAAATAAGAACAAAGATGCTATTTTTATTGTTTGTTGAACTTCAGAAATTCATCTCATAGAAAACTGTTTAATATAATAAGTAGTATGTTGAGGACATAACAAATACTAAATACTAGCTATTAGTTTTACAGTGGTTTTAGTAATCAGACGAAAGTGGAATTAGTCAAAAAAGAGAAATTTTGAAGCGCCAACATTCAATAGAAGCATCAAGAACAATACAATAGGTAGATAACTTTATAGCTAGCTCTAGTGTGTATGAACTACAAAATGCCGTAACAAAATGCCGTAAACCTATACTGGCCTTTCAAGATAAATACAAATGAGGAAGATGTGTATCCTGACATAGAAGGTTGGCTTACGGAACAGTAACAGACATGGGCAGAATACGTGAAACTGGCGGAGACTGCGACTAAACGACAGTAAACGAGATCTTCTCATATAGAGTAAGTAAAGACACTAACGGGTAAGGTGAACAATGAAACAAACTGCTCATAAGGAAGTACTCTGGTAAACTCGCGTTGACACCAATAACTTTAAGGAAGAACTAAGTACATCCATCTCTGCGCTACTACGGAAAACACATAAGCTTCCTTTAATTAAAATACTGCGTTGTAATTGAAATTGGATTACGTTTGAAATAAGACATAATTAATTAAACTAGGTATTCTGTTTTAATTATTAATTAATTTTATGAGTAAGCTTCAGTCCTGTGTACATGTAAAGTAATGAAGGAATTGTTTTTTGTTGTGCTTTAGAGTACATTAAAAGATTTATACATTTGATTGCTTTATAAATTATAAAACTTTATAGCGTTAAAGTTTTAAAGTGTGCTTATTTTTATGCGTGTGCAATGGCACGCAAAAAATGTACATGATTATTTAAAAGCCAACTTTTCAGTCCATCGTAGTGATTTGCGTTTATTGATTATTGACGACCTCAAACCTCTGCGGTCGTCCTCAAAACTGAGAATGCTGGATGAAGAGCCTTGTTGAAACACCTAACCACTCATATTAGATAGTCTTCCAGCAAGATCCCCTATCTGCAATTAGTAATTTCCGAGGAGATTGATATAGATTTTTGGAGTTGATACGTCAAAAAAAGGAAACCTTAAACGTTAGAGATAATCCTGGACGCAGTGGTAATAGGTGTAACACAACTACAGTATAGTGTGGGTGTTTTTAGGAATGAGTACTTAGCATCTTATTTGCACAGCCCAGTATTTATTATACATATTTGTTTCAGGTGTTTCGATCCATTTACTTCATTACTAGTACTAATTGGTAGCATAACACAATCACACACACAGGTGATGATTATTCATGTACAAGCAATGAATGTAATGCTTGCTGAAGACAAAAAAATAGTTTCTTATAGCATGAGTAAAATTAAGTTGACATCTTCTACACTGGCATGAATTAGGCAGTTTACGTATTCCGAATCAGATGATACGTTTCCATTTCCTGCGAGGTCTTCCGACAGTTCCACGCCCTATAGGGAGCCTAGGTGTATACTCCAACGCTTCTATCGGAATTCGTCCCGAGGCTGTTCTCTCTACATGTTGTCTCCATTTTCTACATTACATTGCTATTTCATCCACGATACTTTTAGCACTCATGTAGTCTCGCTAAACCACATTTTCTAATGTATATAATAGCCTACAACCTTTAACTTTATTCAAGGAAAAGATATTTTCGACTACTTAATTAATTTTCATTGTTTTCTTATCAGTGACAACTTTCACACGTATACAGCAGAATAGGTTTGACTGTGGCCTTATGGAATTTCAGAGTTGTGTCTTAGTTTCTGTAGATAATTCCTTTTATAATTTGAAATTATTGTTTGTCCTGTCGACGTCTCTGTCATAGACATAACTAATATCGTTCTGAGAGTAATTAAAATTGTTAGTTCTAATGTTCTATTATTAGTGACTATTTACGTCGGACAAGTTTGGAATTTTTAAATCCATTGCTTTCTTTTGTATGTCGATACTTTTATATTGTATGCAATGGATAACCTATGCAACTGGCATATCGACGGTTGTAGCTATTCTCATCGTCTTTAGTTAAAATCTGATATTCTGCTAACATCAAAGTATTTATCTACACATTTTATAGCAGTGCAAGCCTTCAGTGTACCACAGCCATCCGTCTTCGCAAAACATGATCGTCAATGTAAATATTAAATAAACTAGATATTCAGAGACTTCAACCTTGGGTTTACAGCATGCGGTTCAATAAAATGGACCTCTGTCCTGTTTAATATTTTAGCGTCTTGTGTAAGATGCTGTGGTTACACAGGAAAGTATGTATGAGTGTTTAATTGTTCCTCTTTTATGGTTGACTATATCACAACACACCTTGCCTCTCACGGTCCCCCTAAACATTAAAATTAGTAAGCGTGTTAATTATTTCTGTGAAAGTACAATTATAAAGCCGCGTACATTTTGAAGTAACTGAAACAATCCACTGCTGAATCAGTTATAGCGCAATACACACTTTTTGCAGGCATTCAACAGGTGGAGGCTTTGGTGAATAATTATTTAACATTTCTGTTCAGAGAAATTAATGTCGTCTCCCCAAATGATATTTGTACAGATGCTAGTTCGTTTATTATTTCCATTTACCTTTATTTCATTGCTATTTATATTGGTAATGACATGGGAGTCATTCCAAACGCAATCTTAATTCAGCAAGTAGGGGGATTATCATGGCGCCAATAAATTTAGGAAAAATGTATATAATAGTCTAAAATTCAATTAAATTTTCTGCTAATTCCATTATAGTAGTGGGTAAGGAACCTTATCGCAGTATTATAGAAAGGAATTCAAGTGACTTCAATAATTCCAGTTTTAGAAAGGAAGAACGGCAAAATGGTCCCAAGAAAAACAAATTCCGTATCACAGTAGAATATTTAAGCAAGAACTGTATGTATTAATAAAAATTCACAAGTATTCTTTTCCTTAAAGTAGTAATAATAAAATCAAAACATTGATCATGAAAACGAGCAGGTGCTGGCAGTTACCATATAAAATAATTTTGGTCCTGTATGGTGAATGTCTAAATTATATTTTCTTAACATTATATAGATCTATTTGGTTACTTACGGCACCCGATATGTCGTTAAACTTTTACATTGCAAAATCCGGCATTCCATTAGCGCAAATCAAAAACAGTGTATAATGTAAACAGCTTTTTACGTTTGGTCAGCTTTCATTAATTAACCAGAAGACAAATTCAGCTTTTTCCAGAAAACAAATTACCAGAATACCCCAAATATTTACGTTATGAGAGTCTATAGTTAATTTTAAATGCTTGATAGAAAAAGATGTAAATTTCTATCAAACTAATAAAATAAACTGTCGTACGAAAAAGCATAAAAATATCTTTTCGCGTATAGGAGAAAAAAGAGAGTTAATTTAAAAAATATTTCTAGTCGGTGAATAAACACATAGGCTTTACGTTCTTCGAATGTTTCTAAAATGGTAGTATAACGCATTCTATACCGTATGCATAATGTAACGTTTAGATTATGGCTCACGAAATAGTTTTACAAAAAAGTGGGACTTTACAATACTGAAACAAAAAATGGAGAGCATGATGCAAAATAATGGGCAAAACACAAAAAAATGATAAAACGTGAATAAATCCACTACAGTTAAGGAAGGTTTTTCTGTAATTTTAGTTTCAAAGAATTATATAACGCAAAGGCAAAAAGTTACCAAAATACATTAATATAATAGTGAGACAATCAGAAGGGTTTCCTGAAAGACCATTTATTTTTATAGATGCTTGCCGGTTATTTAGGGACGTAGGGGCTCTATAAATTTGTATCCTCATACCTCTGAGTAAATGTGAGTACATGGAAAGATTTAAAACAAGTTTTCACTATAGTAAATACTTTCAATGTGTGCAAAAAGTATGTATGAGTGTATAATTGTTCCTCTTTTATAAGCTGACTATATTACAAACTTGATAATGTATGTAGAGTTCCAAACGTAAAACATTCACTACAGGCAAGCAAATAGATAGGTGTTATTTAGCAGGTGGACCGATTTTAAATCTTATAGATTAGATATTTTTTAGCCATCACCGTTTTTCTTTTTATAGAAGAATACTAAACGTAATTTCCTTCCTTTAAAGACAATTTTATTATATTCCTCTATCATATATTTTTGTGTAACTTAAAAATTAGGTGAGTTAATAGTTTGTGAATATTTGTGGCTTAATGTTGGATTTAAATTTGATTTCAAATAATTTTGCTGATTAAAAGGTTATTTACATGTAGCACAATAAAACTTAAAATTGTGTGAATGTAAATTTCATATCCTTCAAAAATTCTGCAAGAATCAAAAACATAGATAACACATAAACGTCGTGCTGTTGTCTACACTGACTTCTACTACCTAAAATAGAATTTATGAGCAAAAGCATTATGTGTAGGAAGTTAAAAGATTGAATAAGAATTCAATTTATAATCTTTAGAGAAATTTGTATTTAAAAATTTATTTTAACTACCAGTAACTACACAACATTACAGCTTACAATCGATTCTATAAGCTCTCACGGTCGGCGTCGAATTGTAAAAACTATTGTCCGGGCTATCAGGCCATTATTTAAAACAAACATTTCAACCTCACCATTGGAGGCTACCTTCAGTGTCTAAAAGGACTTAACGTAAGGATTTGTACTGACAAGATGTTCGTCAGTAACACCACAGTACTGTAATAAAGGCTGCGTGACTCTGTGTAACTTGAGAAATTGTGAGAAAAGTGTACTCTATTACAGTTGCTATATTAGGTCAAGTGCGATATAGTATTTATAATTACTCTGTTAGGTGAGTAAGGGGTAATTACCTACGGTGTATCTACTTGGTACAATGGTAAAAATGATAACAAACAGCTTGCAGATTCTACAACGAGATTCACAATGCGGTTTGAGCAAGTGTCATTCTCTACCAAACCCAACGTTCGGCAATCTACTCAAGAGACTTTCTTAAAAGGACGTGGGTTCTCTGAACGTTATTGAGCAAGATACGGAGATAGTGACACAGCGTTGTTAGCGTAGCGTATATCCTACGAAGCACCTGATCCTGTTTTACCCCTGGAAAACCTGGATGCTTTTCCCTTGTTTCTTCGGCAAATTTATTCTGTTTCTAAACATAATATATCGAGATCTCGATGCTAATACAGTGTCTCGCAAAGCTGTCCACTTTACGTAGGTCGTATGATGCCAAAATAATACTTTTTATGACAGTTTTAGTTTTATAGCTACGACGTTCCAAGCAGAAAGTAAACTCCTTGACACTTCTCCAGATAAACCAATATACCGCCATTGCAGGCGGAAGCAGAGTAATTTCCAAGCAGCTCCTGAAGCGATAACGTTTACAGTGGTAACTTATCACTCCAGGAAGAAGGATACAGACAATCCAGCTGAGGACGTGAAGAGCGGCGTGGGTATCCAGCAGTGTGTTGACACCAGCATAAGTGTTTATCAGGTAATCATAAATCGCAAATATTACACTGCAACGACAAACAATTACGTGTCACTCATCATGAATCAACATTCGAGGCTGTTCTAAACGGCAAAGGTCGGCGCAGTTTCTTCAAGGTCAGACTTGTGACACAGCTTCTAACGGATTTCAGAACTTCTGTAACACGCAATTTGCTCGACACGTCATTCGGAGAGTGACATATTATTTTGAAACCTCTGCGGAGTGTAAATATAAGCATCTAGCAGCAGTTAGTTCAGACCGGGCTATAGAAGTGTTTGTTGCGGTTTAGTGAAAAGTGATTAGTTTGTTAATTGGTACAAATCTGTAATAAGATGACATTTATTATTGGACAGATTTAACTGTAATTATTTTGTAAAAGTGCTTTATTGATTTATAACTTCTGTTTGTGTCTAATTAAAGTTTGTAATCAGCGACTTCATTGTTGTCAGTAGTTCTGTTTCCACCGTACTTACGACGATCCGGTGTCACTGTCTGTAGTAACAATACGATTTTCTTAAATGGGGTAGAGCTATTGGGATAACGGCTTTGTAGTTATAAGCAAAGAATAAAATTATTTTTACTGCATAAGCATTTTTGAATTACCTATCAAAAACGGTCATCAAATAATTATTTAAATGAAATTATTTGTTTTAAAAATATAACAGCAACAACGATATTATAGTAACTTAGCACAATGTACGCTAACTCAATAGATGTTGTGAATCACGCAAGTTTTAATATAATCTTGCAGATTCACCATAAATTCAATAACTAAGGGTAATAAATTATTCTCATATCAGGCTCTACAGTTTCGGCAACGATTAATAAATAATTAATTAAAGTATAGGTATAATTTATCAACTTTAATTATGAAAGTGTCGGGTGTGTTGACCTTGTCATGGGAGTAATTTATCAATCTAGAGACAAGGTTTGTTGTTATGGAAGCCACTTTTTTTTATAAAAGGCCATAGTGTGAAAAATTTATGGCATGGTAAGTATGCTTAATATGACCACTATTTCAGCCAGTCAGTGTTTTTGATAATACGTATTAGAACTTATTTCTTCTTTACCTTTAGTAAAGAATACTTTTACTTTCCTTACAGACAACACAGGGCTTGGTATACGCATGGTATTAAGTAGACTAAAGGTTAGTGTGATGTTGATATAGTGTAAGTTGGTCCTTTCTTTATACTGTTAATAAGACTATTTACTGTATCCAATATCGTGCTTCTACAGTTAGTGTTTTATCTCTACTTTGCACAGTAATTTTACAAACTTTTGACATTTTTTGTAACTGCATAGAGTAATTGGTTTTCTGTGTGTAAATATTGCATTGTAGTAACCATGCTATAATTAATCTATTTTTTTTGCAAATATAATTTACGACTAGTCCCCAAGTGCTAACAAGCAAGTTTACTGATTTACATACAATCACATGAGGAGTGTCACTAAGAGCATATAGGGACTATTATCTGTTTCCAGTAATGTTATTAAGTTTAATGCTCTTTAAACTTCTAGTTATAGTATTATTATTTTAACAAATCTGTCACTAACTGATTGGAATTGTTAAAAATCTGGTGCTAATTACTGTTGGAAAGGTCACTGACTTTGTCGTTAACGTAGAAAAGTCCATAAATTAGTATGAATTATTTAATTGTTGGAAGAGCATGACCGATCGGCAATCTAACAAGAGTCTTGCTTTGAAAACGTTGTAGTATTTCAATATTTGATTAATTTTGATATTGAGTCTCAAAACGATAGATGCATTTTGGTATACATAGTTGTAACAATACTTTATTGGTGCTGAGGCGATCTCTAGTGAAGATGGAGTAAATGTTTTAAACATGCTGACTAATACTTGAACATGACCTCTTATATTAGTGGTTTATATTACTTGCTAATAGTTGAAGAATGCCAGTTATGAATGAAGAAATAAAAAACTCAGTGCTGCAGAGAAAACTCTATCTACATTGACGTCTAAAGTATTTCATTTAAAGACTGTTATTATAATGTCAATGTCTGTTAAACGAGTTATAACGTTTCTAGGTTTTTAATTTTAATGTAGTCATGGTTAAAATAGGCTTACCATGAATAATAGTATATATTTTGTGTTGCCCTTATATCACAGAATTCAGTTGTACTATAACGAATGACTACTTATCCTTTTTGCATAAAAAGACTTTAACACATTTGTAAGTAGACAAACTATACCTTATATGGAAGATATTATGAAAGATGCGGAATGTGTGGGAGTAGAAATATTCCACATAGTCATGTAAAAATACTTATTAACTTATTTGCACAATTTCAAATAATGCACGGAGACTTCAAAAACACATATTTAGTTATAAACATTATTTACAAATATATATTAAAATTAATCTTTCTTATAAACAAACCACAGCATAGTACAGAATGTTAGGTGAGAAAACAATACCTGCAACAGGATTCGGTTTGGAAACCAACAACCGAAATACTACTCTCATAAATCAAATACCGAATTCCAATACAAATTTTCATTAATAAAATTAATTATATTTCATAATTTATAGTAGTTTATGTTTAACTAAAAACGAAATAGGTACAGCGTAGGTGATTACGCCTTACTTAACTAACAGAGTAATTACTAATACCATATCGCACCTGAATAATATATTAACTGTAATAGCGATATTTTTCTCACAATTTGTCATGTTACACATTTGCTACTTAGAGACTACAGCTCCCTGTTTCAATTACTCTAACACGTTGTAACAATGTTTTGTCACTTGCTACTAAACAATAGTTTCCACAGTTCATCTTTTTCTATGTATAAGTGAATCGTAAATTGATCGTTTACCCGTCTGCAAGGTAGGAATCTGGTGCAACAGCATATTTCCCTGCAATGCAGTGAAGACCCCTATTTAAGCAGAGGTACTTTGATTGATGAGTTTTATATGGAAGGTGATTGATTTCATAAGACTGCTATAGTTCAAGAATATTACTGTGTATTCCCAATGCACATATTTTTAAAATAAAAGTACAGGATCATTCGTAGACCATCATTCATACATGATTATGAAGTACATAATGTACAATTATTATAGTTAAATAATGAAAAATTTAACGACAGTAGTTAGAATATGAAAGACACATGTATAAAATTCTATATTAAAAACTATTACAATATTCGTTTATTGCAAATGAAATTTAACATTCTTAGGATTGCACGGATTGTCGTCTTGAACGAATGGAATAAACAATACATTTTATTTAATTAATTGTCAACTCCAGCGTATGTGTTACTCTAAACATTAGTAAGAGTTTTAATAAACAAAAGCATTTGTGTACAATACTGTTTCAAGTTACAGTTGTCTCATACACAATAGCTCCACAAATAAACAAAGTCATCAGTTACAAATGTCTGCACACAATAATCAACAATTAACACTACAGTAAACTGCTGTCTAATAACACGTCTTATCGCTTCAATCGCAATTAAACTCACAGAAGGCATCACGTTACTTAACCACGCATATTCCCTATCTCCACATTGTATCAGCATTCTTACACCTATAAAAGAGGCAATCTACTTAGCGTTATACGCATGCTTATAAGGTAGACAATGACGCAATATGCATGCCCGCAACAAAGCGATTACTTTCAGAAAGCGGTAGATTCATCTCTCAACGTCGGTGGTGTATAAGTACTAGGCCCAGAAGCGATGTGAGTCAGTTATTAATATGGGGATATTAATTGTGTATTATTGTCTAGGGACAATAGTTTAATATTGCAAAACTGTTAAATAAATTAATGGCATTTATAGTGAGTTAGACAATTGTCAGCTTGAAGAATTGTTGTTTCACAGTGTGTTTGTTAATTAAACTGTAATTAAAGGTCTAAATAGCAACTTCTTTTTTTTTTTTTTTTTTAATTCCACGGTTTAAACAGGACTGTCGCACTGATCGAAAGGAAGTTATCACCAAAGGAAAACGCTTTGTCGGTGGCAAACATGATCACAAGGGAGACAATCTGTCAAGAGCCGCAAGCACAATACACGGTGCCCGCTGTTCACAGACCGGTCTGCTACTGTATCCATTATTCAGTATTCTCTATTGATCTGTCCTACTTCTAAAATACGTTTACTTGCTTGTGCTTCCGTCTGGGTAAACAGTGAATTCAATTCAGCATTCTGAAGTCAACCTAACTGATAACCAAAGTAGAAACAGTACACGCTGTGAAACAACAGCGGCAGTAAAATTGTTACCGCATTCTACATCATAAGCTTCTCAAAAGAAATAACTTAAATTTATAAATGGTTTTGACACTTTTTTGTAAGAGCCACGTAAATGAAGAAAGTTTAGTTATAACGTACAGCCAGTGTCAAGGGTTCGTCAGATTACGCGCATATATATTCGCTAGTGTACAGGCGAAAGCATCAGTTAATGATTACGAGTTCCAGTAACACAGTTAATAGTAGAATGAGTTTGAATGGTGCCACAAAGAACAGGGGACTCTAAACATAAAAAGTAATACCGAAGACTTTCAGTCAGTCTTGCAAAAGAGAAACTCATACAGAAAGAAAATTAGGATTGTTAGAGAAAACAAATAAAGAATACTGAAAAATAATTAACAGTCAGTGTAGGCAGGCTAATAGTTAAAATATAATTACTACAAACACTTTGAAAAGGAATCTAAAAATCTTTAAGATATATGTGCTAATATTACTGTTTGTTAAATATTTACTCTTCTTAAGAACAGCGTTTTCATAATTATTTAACAAAATCTAAAGCATCGCTCTTTTACAAAATACAAATTAGAATAAATATCTGGTTACATTTATATCTCACATATATATATATATATTATATTTAATTTTTATAATGGATTTACCTCAAGATATTTCTATTTCTTTCCTTATTAGGAACATGTTTCGGGTACCGTTTTGTACCCATCCTCAGCCTTCCGGATTTTGTTTCTGGTGAAGTACATGTGTGTTGGTTGGTTGTTATTGTAGCTTCCTTTTGGCATCTTGTATTTTAAATTGGTTTTATTGTGTGTGATTGTGGTGTATGTATTATTATTTTTTGTGTATTTTCGATGTTGAGTGCTTTGAAAATTGTGCCATGTTTTGTATTGAATTGTATTTGTTCAGGTATTAGTTTGTTTTGTGTTTTATGTTTGTATATTTGTAAATTTTCCCAACTGTTCATTATGGTGCCTTTATGTGGTATGTGTTTTATTATACAAATATACAAACATAAAACACAAAACAAACAAATACCTGAACAAATACAAATCAATACAAAACATGACACAATTTTCAAAGCACTCAACATCGAAAATACACAAAATACTAATACATACACCACAATCACACACAGTGAAACCAATTTAAAGTACCAGAAGCCAACAGGAAGCCACAATAACAACCAACTAATACACATGTACTTCACCAGAAACAAAATCCGGAAGGCTGAGGATAGGTACAAAATGGTACCCGAAACATGTTCCTAATAAGGAAAGAAATATCTTGAGGTAAATTCATTATAAAAATTAAATATAATATATACATTATGAAACGTACTGTAGCAAAAAGTGTTTGAATATATATATAAATTGTAAATCGTATTACAGCAAAGTATAGAACTACAAAGTATAAATGAGGTCACTGTACCTTTCAAAATAAAGTTTTTAAACGAAATATATTTTTAAGACATTTGTCACTTTAAAATTAAGCTAGTTTATACATAAACATACAAAGCATTTCGCGTAATTTGTTCCAGACGTTTTACGAGATATAAAAAGTATGTACCGATATTATTCATCCGTAGACTTGCGTGCTAGGAACTTTAAATAACAAACACATTTCCTGTTGGCAACCACTGAGTATTCTACATCATTGAAAGGGAGGAACGTTTGTCGGTTTTTTGATAAAAATGAAATCAATAAAACGTACTTGTTATCCGACAAATGCGTTGCCATTAAAGCCCGAAATTTGTTGCGTCCTTGGTTTATCCATCTTCACAACTCTTTGTAAATTTAGCAGTCAGAACTTCAGAATATAACTTTTTACATAATTACTAACTACGGCTGTACTTCTAATTATGTGCACGTTTTGTTAGTTAATGTTGGAGCAACGTAAGTCTAGTGTCCTCATCAGCATTGTAGGAATATTGGAATGTTTGAAAAGCCACAATGATTTTAAAGTCGGAAATTTGGTCAATAGATATTAAAATTTCTATAATTTGATTTTTAATTTTAATATCTATTGACCAAATGTCCGATTATAGAATTTATATAATTTGATTTTTAATTATTGTGAGTAAACTCGACAGGATCGCCCAGTATCGGCTGAATTGGTGGGAACATCTTTCCCGAATGGATGACTGCCGCGTCGCCAAACAACTATGGAACTATAAGCCGAGGGGACGGAGAGGTGTGGGACATCCGAGGAAACGCTGGAGTGACCAGCTGTAGGCCTAATATTTGCCTATTGGGACCGGAACAAACCATTCTTAGTTTAAACCTTGAGGATGATGATAATGATGATGATGATGATGATTATTTTTAATTCTAAAAGAACAACACCTTCAGGACTATCTTGGGGCGTCTACTTACCTTTTTCTTCAGCACAACTATATTTTAATTTCAGGTCTGTTTGCCTCACCTGAAACAAACACCAACACAATTAGTGTTAACCACAAATTGCCTTTTAAAAGAGTTTGTAAGAATTTAAAAAAAATACACGCGTAAGTACTTTGTGCGTCTTAGATGATCAAAACAGAGTTTTTAAAAGTAGTCTACCTTTCAATAATGAATGAAATAGATGATAAACGATGAAAGTCTTGAAAAAGTTTAGTGTAATGATTTGCGATTTTATAAAAGTGGAACACTAGACACAATGAAATGTAAAGCCACAACACCGACACACACACACACACACACACACACACACACACACACACTACATCAGTTTGTGCAATTTGTCAAGTCAGCTGGAAAGCTCCAGTTGAGTCAGATATTTAACCCCAGTTTTATATGGCCTTAACGGGCTACTAATTCTTATCATCCATTTATCTGTAACACATATTTGCTTTATTATACACATTTTTTCTCTATCTGTTAAATTATTTTGTTTACTACGTCACAGAGTAACTACTGCATGAGACTGAAACGTTTGTCTGTGATGGAGGGGATAAAGTATAAGTTAGTGTGTTTGTGTTAGGAGTGTTTGTTTGTCAAGGCCATGAGCGTTAGTCGGATTCATGATAGCTGCCATGCCCTGTTCACAGTTAGACTAACATCCACTCGTTTAGAATTAGTGTACTTTAGTTACCTTCAGTTATGAGTAAATTATTCTGTTATTTGTTTATCTGTAGCTGTCTATTCACAATGTCTCTTCAAGGGTCATCGAAAGAAAGAAAATAAAGTTTCGTTGTTCACAGTGAAGATAGAGAAATAATTAGTAATATAATTGAAAAATGTGATAAAGAGAAACAAGTAAACTCACTGATATACCCACTAAATCAGACAACAAAACAAGATGCGGTTACTATAATAAATCGAAAAGCTTCGTTAAATACTTGAGAAAGCAAAGGAAATGCAGTCCAGAAGGAAAACTCTCTATACCGAAGACAAACGTAAACGTAAAACATGTGAGAAAATGAAACTATTTATTAATGATTTTGATAAGTGTGTATATATTATTCAGGATTTTAGTAAAAATCAAAATGTTGTGCTCACTGTTAAAACTCCTACCTATCGTGAAACGAAGAATCCATTCCCCATGGGTCATTAAATCATTAACGCGAGTGTTCAAAACTGTGGGATTCAAGTGGAAGAAATGTAGAAGTAAAAGTGAAGTGTTAATTGAAAAACCAGAAACTGTAATGATGCGTTACAAGTTCCTTGTGCAAACTAAAAGTTTTTGGTAATCTGGGAGAAACATGAGCGCAAAATGAGAGAAAACTGAGCGTTAAGTGAGTTTTGATAATGTAATGTGAATAGGTATTTCTTAGTAGTCGTTGGCTTGTTTACCCAACTACGCGTTGCTACGCGTGCTCGATCTACGCGCTCTCTCTCCCTCCCTCCCTCCCACTCACTCTCTCTCACACACTCTCTCTCTCTCTCTCTCTCTCTCGCTATGTCGCATTCCTTTATGGGACATAGAGTTTAGTCTAACCTGTATTAGTAGGCGATGAAAATTTCAACAATACATACCCCGGCATTCCTTTAAATCTATACTTTGTGATCTGCTTACACGATATAGGCTACCATAACTCATTAAATTCTGACTATTATATTAATCATATTAACACACACGGAACAGACATTTTACTTAAACGATATCTTATAATATATGTCAAAATATTATTGGTTTGAGTTTTTTATAAAACATGTGAAATAAAGAATCTCGAATTAAATGAAGACGTACTTATCATATTTAGTAAACCTCATATTTAGACAGAGGTACTTAAATTATAAAGAACTATATGTTTTGATGAACTGCTGGTTTTCAGTTACAATATAGCAAAAATGTAGCCATTTATTGACTAAATGCCATTTACGTTTTAATATTTTTTTGAAACCTAAACTACAGTGAACATTGCTGATAGAGTTTATAAATATGGACGTTTACATAAAAATAATATATATCGGGATTATTCAAAAACAACACTTTCAACTATTATTTTTATGAATTTCAGTTTTTCTATGCTTCATATTGTTGTGCTAATGTGATGAATTATTGTAAACATTCGATTATAAAAACTAGTATATCTCCAGCAATCGAGGAAATTTAAAACTCTACTTCGACGAATAACTAATTTTCTGAGAACTATAGGAATCGCGGATTTTCTTTTTGTAGTTAGGTTAGGGCATTATTAGAGGGAAAGGCGCGCTGTAATAGCGGTAGGAGACTGCAGAGAGTTAACAACACGTAGTAACCTCGAATTTCCGTCTCTTTGTGCGCTGCTTGAATTCCGTAGTATCATACCTGACATTGCATTGCTTTCATTCAATATACGCGTATATACAAATATATGAAGTACACTGAATCGATACCTATAAACTTTAATTAATAAGTCACTAGGTATGATACTTCGAAAACGTAAAATGTACAAGTTATTTACATGGAATATACGTAACTTTGTTTATTAAATTTTGTTCTTTAAGCAAAACAAGTAAATTTACAGTTTCATTGGTTCTATTAAACAAAAATTAGTTGAAATTGGTTCTTATGACAAAATACGTATAATTCGTTTTAAATATAAACTTCATTCTTCTGCTTAAACCCTTCAGTTAAGGACTTAACAAAGAATAAAAGTGGAACTGTACGACTTATTCTAAATTCTAAATTTGTACTTTATATACAGTGATCTACAAAAAAAAATTTGTCAATGAAACATCAGTGAATTTCCCTATTTCTAAATTTAAATAATATTTTTAGAAAAGCTGTAACGTGTATAGTTTCTTTGTTAAAAGCAACATTGTACATGTCATAAAAAATAACAAAGATATTTACCGAAACATTCGTTGCATTAACTTTGTTATTTATCAATAAATAACATATGATTCGACTACTTAAGCTTGTGTTAGCCTATATAAAAATAAAATGATTTTCATATACTCTAATTTGTTCAAACACTTTTTGCAACAGTCTATTTCTTGATGTATATAATATATTTAATATTTATAATAACTTTACCTCAAGATGTTTTTTCCTTATTTGGAACATGTTTCGGGACGCTTAGTGTTTGCATCCTCAACCTTATTAATTTGAATCTTGTAGAGTACTTGTGTGTTGATTGGTTGTTGTTATGATTTCTTGTTGGTTTTTGGTATTTTAAATTGGTATTATTGTATGTGATTGTGGTGTATATATTAGTATTTTGTGTATTTTCGATGTTGAGTTCTTTGAAAACTGTGTCATGTTTTGTATTCGTTTGTATTTGTTCAGGTATTAGTTTGTTTGTTTTCTGTTTGTATATTTATAAATTTTCCCAAATGTTCATTATGGTGCCTTTGTGTGGTATGTGTTTTATTAGTGTCATGTTGGTTATATCTGGGGATTCATGTCCAGTGTTTATTGCATGTGTGGCCAAATTAGATTTATATGTTTTTGATTTTTCTATGCGTTTATATGTTCAAAATAACGGTTTTTCAGTTGTTGTTTTGTTCAGCACAAAACTAAAAAGTTACTATCTAACAAATAATTATCACAGCATAAAAAATACATACGAATTAATAGGCAAACTAAAGGTAATAAATATAGATGAAAACACATTTTTCACATCATAAGATATCACAAATATGTACACCAACATCCCAGTAGATGAAACAATAGACATAATAATAAACAAACTTAAAAAACAAACTGAAGACACACAATATATAACTGAAATAAAAATAGCCTCCAACTAATACTAAAACAAATTTACTTTGAAATAAATAGCAAAATTTATCAACAACGAGAAGGTTTGGCAATGGGATCACCATTATCTAGCATAATAGCAGAAATATTCTTACAACACATAGACATAAAAATAAAAAATATTATAAATTCATATTATAATGACATATGGAAAAGATATGTAGATGATATGCTGTATGTATCAAATAACAAAAATACAAATGCATATAACATATTAAAACAAGTTAATAACATACTAAACACGATAAAATCAACCATTAAACATAACCATCACTAGAAATAATAACCATGTACAATACGCAATATACAGAAAACCAACTTCCACTAACATCATTATACCTAACCATTCTGACCACTCACCACAACATAAAATGGCAGCGTTCTATTCACTATTTAACAAGTGTACAAAATTCCCCTAAACAAACAAGAAACAGACAAAGAAAGAAATATAATATACCAAATTTTTAACGAAAATGGATACAATAAAAATCTGTAAACAAAATAGCAAATAAAATCATATATAAAATAAAAACTGAACAATTAAGAATTAATCAAAATGAACAACACATAAATAATAACAGCAATAAAAAATGGGCCACAATCACATACATAAATAATAAAATGCCAAAGCTATGAAAACTATTTAAAAAATAGATATTAAAATAGCATGCAAAACTAATAAAAATAACATACAAAAACTGAATAACCCACACAATAAAGATAATACAACAAGCAATGGTATATACAAAATTTAATGCCAAGATTGAAATAGATGTTACAGAGGACAAGCAAAAAAAACTGAAAAAACGTTACTTTGAACATATAAATGCATACAAAAAACAGAAATATATAAATCTAATTTGGCCACACATGCAATAAACACTGGACATGAATTCCCAGACATAACCAACACGACCTAATAACACACGTACCACACAAAGCCACCATAATGAGCATTTGGGAAAATTTACAAGTATACAAACACAAAACACAAATACAACTATACGTAAACAAATACAAATCAATACAAAACATGACATAATTTTTAAAGCACTCAACATCGAAAATACACAAAATAGTAATATATACACCAAAATCACATACAATAATACCAATTTAAAATACCAAAAACCAACAAGAAACCATAACAACAACCAACCTACACACAAGTACTCCACAAGATTCAAAATTAAGAAGGCTGAAGATGGGAACACTAAGCGTCCCGAAACATGTTCCAAACAAGGAAAAACATCTTGAGGTAAAGTGATTATAAATATTAAATATACTCTAAATTGTATATTAGCTTATTTGTCAATTATTTGGAGTCAAATCATTTTATTTTACAAACTAGCAGTAGTCATCCATCAAGTCTGGGTTCCAGTGGCCTTTGTATTGAGTCTCCATGGTTCTAATGTCTTGGTGGAATCTTTCTCCTTGTTCATCGCTAACCGTGCCAAGGTTTTCGGAAAGAAATGAATTTGTAAACGTATAAAATGTATTTTTAGCGACATTCGGCATCCCGTGACGTCTTTAGAACTTCTTCTTCTAGGGTTTTCTAGTTTCTTACGTTTTGCTGCCGAAAAATACTTTTATTACTTTTACAAACAATTTCCATGCTTCTACTCGTAATTCATTTTAATTGAGTTTTTCTTCAAAATCAGAGTCGCGAGTCACTTTTCTAATATCAGGCCTAATAGATATTCTCTCCGATATTTAGGCTTCACTTAATTGTGAAAAACGTTTTCTTCAATGTTTAAAGCTTCACCTTCCTTATCCATCACCTTCACACAATTTAAAGCTCCGCCTTCCTTATCCATCACCTTCACACAATTTAAAGCTTCACCTTCCTTATCCATCACCTTCACACAATTTTTTCTTTGATTCCAACTGGATATGAAACGGAAGGAGAAGAATCTTACGAGTTCAACAAGAGGGGCGTACAAGGAATGTTGATCACCTGTTCTAAGGCAGTTCTCTTTGGCCAGTCTTTTTTTACAAAATGCCGTTGTGTTGCTCAGCTATTCCATAAACATAATACACAGCAATATTTTGTGAACCCACCTTAATACAGGTTGACCTTTCAAATCACCACAATTTTGCCTGTGAAACTGTTTGTACTTAATTGCATACAAAATGACTACTATGTTATCATATGTTTCTTCCATCGAAACTAAATAAGGTGTTCCTAGTTCAGTCATTAGTCCGTCTATGTAAAAAATATGCATATGAAAACATATGAGGAACACGATATGTAAATGGAATCATAATTGGTCTCAGAAAGATCTACATTTTAATCAGTTTGTGTATTATCACTAAAATCTGAAGTATTAGTATCACCCCACATCAATGGTCGAGGGTGTTGGCAAGCCTTCTCCGTGAGGAACGGTCTAAGAGGCACATCTGAGTATTCAATTTATGTTTTTTTTTTTTAATTTCTTTCCGTTTTGTAAGACAAGAAATACCAATAACCAAAATGACTGCTAGGCGCACCCCACACTATTAGAGTAGCAAGAGATCGATTTTTTCTTTATCACTAATTTTACAACCAAAATACAAAAATAGTTTTCACTTTTTTAAGATCTACCTTGTGATTTTAAATCGACCACAAACATAAGAAAAGTTGTGGTGAATTTTTACATGATCTGCGGTGAAAACGTAATATTTTAAAAGCAAACTGTACTTAAGAAACACACGGACACATCCCACTGAACAATCGCTGTCTGTTTCCTGGAGGTGAACACAGATAGACAACAATCGAATAATTGCTGATCTCCAGAGTGCCAACTGTGACTTTATAGTGAAAATACTACATTATGTTAGAGAGTAGCAATTAAGGATACAGTATCAAATAAGGTGACGTGTTGAGACTTCTTTAATACGTACTTGATTTTAAATTACAAAGAAAATGAATAATAAAAATGACAATTTTGGTCGTCTTACCTACACACCACTGACCAGTGATGTTAGTTAATTTACAATATAAAGTAAAATGTAGGGTTTATTTACTATATGCTTACTGGCCAATTAGACTTTGCATATGTAAGGAATGTAAGTATACGATGTTCTGTCTAATGTTTACCCTGGTGACAACAAAGTGCTTAACGTATGCAACTCCAGGCTGCTATATTTTAACTTTTTATGCTGTCTCAAAAATCTTTGTGTCGTTATTTGACACATTCTAGTAACAAATAAAATACAGGCGGTAAGCCTGTAAGTCAGATAATACATTTCGTGGCCGCTAAAAAGTTTACATTACATTGTATACATTACACAAACACTTTGTTGTCAGTAGGACACACCTTAGTCTAAGCGTAGTGCATTAAGTGATGCAGATCGCAGATGTAGATGCAGAAATAGACCTAGGTCCCGTCTTAAAGTAAATCGTTTTTTCTTATCGTATAGTTATGTGGATTTTATTTTCTTCTGCCTTACACAGAGTGTATTCTAATTTCAAAACAAACAATAAAAATAATACGCACGGTACTGTACTAATATGGTATATGGCATTAGTAATAGTCTAGTGTTACAGAGAAATCAATTTGTTACATGTTACCTATGAGCACACAATTTATGACTATTGTTTTTTAATCTTTGAAAGCTTTCATATTACGACAGCAATGAGACTGAAACGTAATTGAAATTGTAAACACGATTTCCAAGAAGCGGCACCCACGAACCGTCAATACTGGTCCATTTCCACATGAATGACTTCAAAACAAAGCTTATCTATAGCCGCTACTGAAAGGCCAACGAATGCTTCCAATACGTATATAGTAAATTTGTTGTGGCTTACACTACAAAGTACAATCAACTTTGTAACTAGATTTGATGTACTTGCTATACATTTACGTATGTACTTAAATAACAGAATTTACAGAATGGCACGCTGTAGCATGTTCGTGTATTAATTAGTTATATTTTTCCCTCGAGTAAAAAGATAACCATACTATTATTTAAAAAGGAAATATAAGACTAAGCTAAATAACTGAAGTCTATTTTGAATACACGTATACATAGGACCGAGACCATTAGGTAAACCGGTGTGCTAAATTGATAATGAAAGCTGAGGCGCAAGATTTACTTTGGGAAACAAAGTTGTTTCAAATAAGATAACACACTCCGGTTAATAGACAACATTAATTCAATTTGTTAACTACACGTCTCTCTACGTCTTGATCTTTGTCAAAGTTCTGCTTGTATTTTACGAACTTATTTCTACTGACTCCGCAGTATAACAATATGATAATATCAATAAAGTAAATCATCAAAGATGTATGGAAATTTCCTCTTTGTTAATTAAAACGTTATAAGTTAGTATTTAACTAACCGTTTACCTAACAACCCAAACAACCAATTAGGAAATTAACATTTAGCCTTTATTTTTATCTAACACAATGTGTACTCATACGTTAGACTCAAATCTCTCATGTATTTTTTCCAGTTAGTTAAAACTACAAACATCTTCTAATGATTTGATATCGAATTCTTCTTCATAAACGTAAAAGAAAACACAATTTTTTTATTGTTCGCCATTTCGAAAGATCCGTTTTCGCCATGTAAGGTTTTCCGTTGTTTAACAATTAAGTTAATACAATTTGGTACAATTGAAACGCTACTTTACGTTTATCAGAGTCAATATAATAAAAATTTGGTTAATTGCACATGAAGAATTGTCCATAGTCAACTCCGAAAAGCACATTGTAATTTTAAATCAATCATCTAGGTAAATGTAGATTTTTTGAGTTGATCCAGTCCTGCCCTACGTTTTACTATTCTCCTTTTTCGGCTTTTACTCTTAATTTTTCATCACTAACAAATATGTATCTCGGTGCATATACGAGGGTCAGTTGAAAAGTTTGCGGAGTGACATCTATAGCTAAGAGGTAGAACTAAAATCTTTCGTGTACTGATATATCTGTCCAGATATATTTGTCGATTTATTCCCTTTTTACCGCTGTTTGAAATTTTCCTGTCACGCGTATTTTTAAAATGCACAAAATCAAACATCGAGTTGTGATGAATTCTCTGTTAAAAACGTTTTAGCACCAATGGAAATCAAAACAAAATTGTAAATGTGTTAGGAGATGCAGCGCCTTCAGAAACAAAGGTAAGTGGGGCACGCTGGAGTTTAAACGTGGTACAACGTTATTATTCTAGTATAATTATGCAAATTTAGTTGCATAAATTAATTATTCAATTAATAATTAATCTTGGATACAGTGATTGACTAATTTTATCACTGTTGTCTACCAGGATATACCTTCCATTGCCTCGCGTTGGGAAGCCATATAAAACCCTTTTTATTTTACTAATTAATTAATTTGAATAATTAATTGAATTAAGTGTTGAATTGATTTTTAATTTATATATAACTTTGATTCTAGCCACACGTTGGTGCGCCATATACCACTGTATATGCTGCTTATTTTATTCAGCATAAATTAATTAACATATTTTATTTAATGTGTAAACAATTGAGTGGTGTGTTTAAGTTTTAGCAATTAATTCTCTCTTGTCTGTGTTTCCCTTAAATAACAAAATTCGCTATAAGCCTCGCGTTGGCGTGTCATTTGCAACTGTACGATTTATATGCTAATTAATGTATTCCTTAAATAATCAATCAATTAATTTTGATGGCGTAATCAGTCAAACTTTATCTCTGTTCTATGGATATGATGTATATTTGAAGTCTAAATTAATTATGCAAATCATATTATTGAATTACCAAACTTTATCGTGTTCCATCTGTTGAGCGTATATTGACAACAACACACATTATGCATACTATAAATGACAACAAGTGTAATAAAGTAATAAATACTAATTAACTTTTATCTTGCTTAAGCTCTCCGCTGATAATACATATATAATAGAGTTGATCTTGTACTTTGAATATATTGATTGAAACATGTCATGTGTAAGTATACTTAGTTGTGTCAGACAATCCGTATCAATTGGGGTGTCAATGAATAACATGACTCGTACGACCAAGGTTTACATTACGCACTAGATTTTATTCAAACTTTGTATATATTCATCATTAGTCGATGACATTAAATTAAAACATCATTTATGTGATAATCAATAATACATTACATTCGTACGTTAGTTATTTCTCTAATAATTCATTTCGTTATAGTATTTAGTTATAGACAATTAATTTATGATTTCTTTACATACTACAATTTTACTCTTACTCATGGATTCATATTTCTCTTATACTTTCGCAATAATTATCGTTTAACTTTACTCTAACTTTTATTTAATTCTGACTCATTATCTCAGAGGTGTTTTATCATTTTTGAGCGGCAGGACAATGGTGACTTACACTAGTAATACATAAATAATTTACTTTTGGTATGTATCCGTACTAGACGGCGCTTCTACGGAGAACTCCTGTCTCCCTTGCTCCTTGGAATGGTTGATAATCTGGCTGTCAGCTCCATCGCTGGTTTGCTGGTCACTTATCAATATCACAAGCTTCTCACTCCGGTGTCGATTCTCTTTTAAATCACACCCGTAAAAGTTATTTGTCTGGCGTACGTTTAATTTTACGGTCACTTAGTTCCGCATTGTTCAACTCGCGATATATTAGTTCATGATTATGGCTTTACCACATTATTAATATTTATCGAAAGTTTGTAGCTTTTAGTTTGTCGTTATATCTTACACACTCACGAACTTTTCCATTACTTTATCTTAACGTAACTATCTGATGTAAAGAGTACTTTAGTTCGGTACACAATCGAAATGTTTAGCTCATAGTTTTAATTGTCTTTCGCGAATTCGCATTGTCAGTATTTGAGCGTATTTATACAACTCGTTATCGCATCAACTAACTAACTAACTAAGCCTCGTTCTTGAGTTCTATTTTGATATATACAACTACATTCTCTCCACACTTCCCGACTCGTCAGTATATTAACCAATCACAAAGTCTGATTAAGATTAACTTAACTCACAGTTGAGATTAACTCCATGACCGAAACTTCGAATTGTTCTAAGACTGTTAATAAGTCTTCTGATTACGTACTGGTAACTCGCATAGGCTCCCGACACTTATAATACTTTGACGAAACAAGATGTTATTAAGACTCCAAAGAAATTGTCGCGACGACGCAACGACGCCGAGCTGGTTTTTTTAAACTAATTTTGACAAACTGAGAAAAACTGAGTGAAAACTGCTAGAAAACTGAGAGAAACTGAGTGAAAAGTGGTAGAAAACTGAGATTCGCTCAAGTCTGTCATTTGGTTTTGTGTCTCCTACTCCTACTCTTTGTTCTTCTCTAGATTCTGTCTTTTCCCACCAACTTCGTTCCTATTGGGTCTCGTTCTTGAGTCCTCCCGAAGTCTCCACCTGCTCTTCGGGTGACCCAACTTCGTCCTTATTCGTTCTTGACTCTTGTTCCTATGGTAACGTCTTTTTCGAGAACCGCCTTTACCAAACTCTTGTTTCTGATAGGTTGGCGTATATCCCTTCTCTCATCTCTTTCGGTTCTAGTCCCCTTAGCTTTAAGACGATTGACCGGATTTCATGTTTGTCAATCATCCACTTGTTCTAGTGTCTCCCCTTTTCTGATAATCGTTAACTAGTTACGCATGTGTTCCATAGTCTAAGTGTAACAAATCGTAGTATTGTTTTCTAGTTTCTCCGACTCTCTTTCTCACACTTTCGGTGGTCCTGTTCCTGGTACGGCACATCTGTTGCACAGCCTGCTAGCCTGGTCCGCAAACATGCCTCCTGCTTCTTCATCCGGTATTGTTCTATTCATGTAATGTCTGTACGAGTCCTTGCCTTTGTCAGTGATGTACACCCTAGTCTTGTTGCAAAGCTCCCATGTGTGTCCGGACAATACTAGTGTCGCGTTCATCTCCGCTTTCTTGGTAATCCGTCTTTGTAAGGATTCTTCTTTTGTTTTTCTGGTACTGTAGTGCGTTCCCACGTACGTCCTTACGCTTGGACATCCGTTATTACTGAGGTATTGTCTTTCCAAGTTGGGCGCCTTCCTGTCGCCAAATGGTCGCCCCAGTTGTTTGAATGGCAACTGATACAATGCCAGCATATTTCATTTGTGACAGCAGCCACTTGCCGCCGCTCCCTTCATTGCAACACTCAAAAAAAATTTCTTAACAACAATTACGCTATAGCGCGTAGAAGCACTGAAGACTATCCCAGCAGTGCGCGTAAAAAAAGTGCAACAATAAATAGCACTATTGAGAAAATTTCATAGGGTGTTGGAAGACCGCAGATTGTGGATTCGATGACGTTGCTAAAATCATAGGCATCTAATATGAGTGTGTGCATCAAACTTTAACTCAAGAAATTGGTGTGAAAATGCGTTGGGCAAGATGGCTGCCGCATCTGGAGTTATTGCATTTCTTGGACGTCCAGTGGGACCACGTTTTCAATACTCGTACGATCACGTTTAAACTCAAGTGCCTACTTACAAATCGTTGGTTTTGAAGTCGTACCATCTCCTGACACATTTACAATTTCGTTTGGAATGCCCGTTGGAACTAAACAATTTTTAACAAAGAATCACACCACGGTGTGTGATTTTATCTGTTTTTCAAAACACGCATGACACGTCAATTTTAAACAGCTTCTAAACAATGACTAAATTGATAGATAGAATTGGAAATTAACAGGAGTTTACATAAAATACAAATCTTGGAGCACACGAAAATTTTTAGTTCTACCTCTAAGCTACAGATATCGCTCCGCGAACTTTTCAACTGAGCCTCGCATTGTTTAGTAGTTTTTAGTTTTTAGATGGGACAGTCATAACAGGTTTGTTGTACCATAGTTTTATTTCATTTATCAGTACATACTCGTACTTTTTTAAGTGTGCATTATTAGTTTGCTCTAACATAAACGGTATTCTAACATAAAAGTATAAAGTAACTTATTGTTGCTTAAAATTAAACTTAAGTACATAAAGTTAACTATAAGATATGATTTAAAATTCCTTTAAATCCAACAGTGTTTTTCCTGGTTACGAAAATTATGGGTTAGTGCGTAAGGTCATTAGTTATTAATGTCGTCCTGGCTTGGTGTTCTGAGAAATATACAAGTCCCTTTTTTGAAAGCTATCGGCCTAGGACTCGCTGTCCTGTTTGAAACGACCAACGCAACGTGCGCTCACGGATATTATACGCTTCAGAAAAAAAATTTTAGACATGGTCAAGGAATCTTTCCTCAGAAATGATGTTTCTCAACGTTACAACTAAAAACCGTAGCAGATTGAAAGGAACCGCCAGGTATTCCGCGTTGTCGGTTCCTGTCCTTTCTGCCTTGACTTCCAGAGAGGAGGATACTAGTCTTGTTTCAAAAACCGTCGATACGGTACCGGCATGACTTTGGCGCGCTTGAGGCGAACACTTAACAAGCGGCTCCGTTTATCTCCAAGTGAGCACGGGGTTACACGCCAGCGCCGTTGGCTCAGACTAAGGGCGTGCCAGAGTATAAACGTAGAGCCAAGGTCTGCTCTATGGTCATCACTGTCAGCATCTAATTATAGTATATATTATACTATATAGCACCGACCGCTCAGCATATTAAGTTCATGGCTCTCATCAGCATTAGACCGGGAGATTCAAAATAGCCTTCAAAGTTGTCTACCTGTATGCAATATGGTAGTTACATATTGTAGGCTAATTGAAATATTTCTAATAGATAAAGAATCTGCGCCAACAAAGTGAGCCTAGTATGAAATATACTAATAGATACTTATAATTTATTAATGTTATATTGTGCAGTCACCTGACTGTGTACAAAATACATCCATATATCTCAAAATAAATTAACAAAAGAGAAAATTAGCAAACTAAACCCATTTTACATTAATTAAGAGAGTGTAAATGTAAGAACAAAACTACAATTACAGTAAGAACAAAACTAGATTTTCATATCTTCTTGATTTCTTTCACACTATGATCCAATGAGCACTGCAATCAAAATTATTGGCAGCATTTTCTGTAGTTGACATATAAATATTTGATATAACGGAATCTTTTATTTAATGGGCGCGCAGTTTTACTGAGTCGTCTCAACAATTTTGTAGTTTTAGTTTGTCAACGTTAACATTGCTGTAACGCGTCACAGCTCATCTGCATGCACGATTAAACGATAGGCCTACTCACCCCCTATTCCACCGTGTATTTTCATGAATTTACAAACTAAAATGACACGTTTGACAATATCCTTGTTTAAAGTCTGTGTACAAAACACGCTGCTCGTTTCATACGCGCGCGCGCGCACACACACACACACACGCTTTTGGATACACAGTATCCATTCAGAAACCTAAAGAGTAGTGTTTCACAAATTCTGTTTAGAACTGAGTGCTAGATATTAAATAAAAAAGTGAACTCACACAAGCGCGCGTGTCTCGCTTGCATATTTAAAACGTAATGTCATGTGTAGTTTGCAATACACAAAGCTTTTACACAAGCTTTGTGTTTCTCCCACGCAGTTTTGAAGACCGCACTAAAACTAGTCATGTCCGCTAACATTTGAATTTTTGTCATGACCGATTGACGGAAGGTGAAATGCAATGCGCCGCTTCCTGTGTTGTTAATTTAGTTGACTCCAGTGTTTAAAAGACAGATAATGACGATGATGATGAGTCAACGATTTATTTTTAACAAACGATTCAAATTATCTATTGAAAAATGGAGAAATATATTTTATACATTATATGTATATATTGCAACAAAACACAGGATGATGATCTATGAATAAGAATATCTGAGCATGGACATTAACATGTTTTAAATTGATTTATGCAATTTTTGTCAACTAGCTACAAGTTTTGTATTTAGTGGTGGATAAGGACTTACGTTATGCCAAATTCTTTGCAAATTTTTGCTCTATAATGTCATGTACTTTATTTGTGAATATGTGCGCGCGTTCGCGTGTTGTGAACCTTCGTTATTATATCTTCTGCGTTAGTTAACATATCGGCTTTATACTTGGACAGTGAATTATTTATGAAAATAGCTACATTTGTATATACTCTGTTGTTCTCAGCTATTTTTTAAATGTGTTTTATTTTGTGATTGAAAACTCAACTTTTCACGCTTATCTATTGAAGAGTAATAAAATTTCTAGATAAAATCTAGGCAGGCTCTCGCAAATTTATACAAAGGTTTGCCTGCAACCCGTGTACCTTTTGTTCAATCTACCACGTAGACAGTCGATTGACCTATCAGAAGCCCCTAATTTCAGATTCGTCCGTTGTCTGGTGTACTTCAAGCAGTTCATCCGAAGCCGTTGCTTAGTGAACGTGTGCTCTTCGTCAAGAGTTTTTCTTGTTCGAACTGGTTAATCTAACGTAACTCTAACCCTTGGAACTCTTTTTGAGTTGTTCGGTTAGAAGCAAACGAGTGAATTACATAATATCTAGTATATTATATTGAGTGCTATTTCGTGTTAGTAGAAGATTTCCGCTTAGGGAGATTTATCTACCGTGGTAAATCTTTTTTAACGAGGGACACATCAAGAATAGTCGGAAGGTGTAAGCAGTATACACCGCTTTTATAATTACAACACATTACAACCCTGAGAATCTATAATTCATAACGATTTAATACTAATAATAACAAATTCCGAGCGATACAAACTAACAATTCGGAAAGTGACAGTTTATGTGTGACATCTGTAATTAGTGTTATCAGTTGTTCGATGAACCCAACACGCGGAGACAGAGAGGGAGATAGCAGAGCGGCGGTCAGTGCAGAGAGAGAGAAGCCAGCGGAGCAGCGAGTGACGTCACTCCGAATATAAGGAATTTTACGTATCAAGTAAACTCATCCAAACTGAACAATATAAACTCTTTTATAAATAATAAAGACTATACATGACATTGTTTAAATTTAAATATATCATATAAATATTATTTACTTGTGTGCCGAATAAATAATTTTTCTACACCTCCAATATAGACTTGTTCATAATTTATACACACACAACTATCCTATGCGAAAGTATTTATTTGTATCGTCGCTGTATTCATATCTTTTAAATTTTACACTATTTTTTTAAGTTGCTAATGTTTCTTTCTACTTATAGCTGAAATGTATTATTTGTAATAGCCTGAGTACTTATACCAAGTTTCAAACTCATTTATAAGTGTAGGTTAAGTGTAGATTTCAAAAATATTTTCGGCTACACGTGATAGTCTGTTAAACTACAATATACATAAAATTAATCATATAATATACGAGAATATCCCAATCTTTTCTTGCTGTGAAACTTTTTAATAAGTGTATAAAATATTATTTAGGTAATACGTTGTACGTATTACCTACAAAAACGTAAAAAAAGTAACTAAAGGGCTAAAATTAACAAAAGGTTAAAAATATATAAAGGTTATGTTTTTATAGAATCGTTTTAATAATTAGGGTGTAACAAATAAACTTTCTTTATTAACAGCCAATGCAGTATTCTATTCCCATTTTTATCCGTATTTCGTATGTTGTCTAAGCTTATTTTCTTGCCTTCATAAACTCAGAGATTTTATTAGCTCGGGGTTTTACCTCAGCTTCACTGCGTGTAAGTTTTAGAGGTTAAATGTCACAGAAATAACTTATTAAGAGCAAAGCTAAGATGTGAAATCCGAACAGGCAGTAACGTCAATCGTGTACATAAAGTTCGAAGTATATTTTGAACATGTTATTTGTATATATCTTCCTGCCCTGTCATTATTTAGATCCTCCTAAAGGATGCTGTGTTAAATTGGGTGTCTCCCTCAACCCTACAATTAATATCTCCTGTTATCTTCCTATGTCATACAAATTACGCAGTTAAATTAATTAGTCTATCCGATTCACATAATTTTAGTTTGTGATTTAACTAATATAAAAATTTAATATCCTAATCCAGAAAAAGTTGGTTCCGAAAATATATTTCAAACGTAAAATTATTATAATCTTGAATGTTAATGTACAATCTAAAATGTTAATATAGAATCTAATATTTGCATTCCAGATTAGCAGTTGCTTTAATAATATGTCATGTCAAGGTGAAACCTAGATAAAATATACTGAGCAACAAATAAACTAATAATCTTGTTAAAGAAATATTAAAATCCTTACAAACAAGGGTAGAGAAGACATGTGCCCATCATTATTCGCATACATTATGTATAAAGTCATAAGTTTGAATTTAACGTGTTTATCATATATAAAGGATACTCGCAGATATGGTGTTCGTGGGTCGAAAGTGGAAAGGACTGCATTGGAATTCACATGCATTGCACTCAATATTTGAAGAGAACTTACCGAGAATTTTGTAAGTGAAGCAAAGTGATGGGTATAGGACGGAACGAAAGACATGCAAATTGAAACTGAAGAAATTACATAAGCACAGCACAAATTAGCACCGAAGAAGCAGGAGTCAATGGTGGAGGAAAACGTATAAACTGTAGGCGTATTGCACCGTAGATAATAACTATAAACAAAGTAAAAATCACTCAGAAAAGGTGGTATTTATGTCAGTTTATAGAGATTCTTACTTTTGAATGTGAATCATAGATGAATGTTTTCATTGGATGAAAACCGAAGATTTTACATGTGTGGGTTCCTTAGTGCTGTACTAGCTTACAATGAAGATATTTTTCCTTACTTGTAACGTGTTTCGAGCAATAAGAAGAATCCTTATGAGGGAATGGTATATTAGTGTCATATCGTATTCGCTGGCTTCAGCTTGGTTTAGTTAACTTCAACTCCCACGCAACACCCGAAACAAACAAACGACAAAGAAAATAGAAGAGAATAGTAAAATTTAGAACAATTAGCAGCAACATTGTATACAGAACTACAATCAAAGCGGAACACACACTATTAAAAACAGACCGAAACAGTTAAAAAGCTACCCTGCTCACAGGACAATGAGTTTTACATAGGCCAGACAGCAAACAGTACAGTAGTACAAAGAACCACAAACGCGCTTCACTCCACAACTGAATCTACTTTTGAAAACGACCTCGTTGAAACAGTTTACACATGCATAAACATCAATGACCTCAACATAAACTCGAAAGGACGAAAAATGTGACCAACCTAAATATAAAAAAAAAATACAAATCATACGGAAGCGACGTCCTAAGTAAAAGATATAGGCCTCCTTCCGTAAAAATATGTGGATTCCAAACTATCACACATACCTTAAAACACATTACACATAAGAGAAACCTAATAACCAATTCAAACTGGGGCGCTACGTCCAGCAGCACAGTAACTTTCATTTTCCATCAGCAGCCTCTGAGGAAGCGGAAACTAGTTTAAGTACATTACATAATAGGTGATATAATGGCACGTAATGGACAAATTCTTAAGAATTTAAGAATTACTTGTAAGTTATTGTCCAAGTTTGCGCTCACATTAATTAGTTTAAGACAGATATTATGAGGAAGGGCGAGCATTAAGGTGTGGGTGAATTTTTATCGTTGACCATTAATTTTCCAAACAGCCTATAGATAGTGTAGTTCGACTAAATGGGTCTATTAGCGTCTTCATGAGTCATGCTTATTTCAGATTTTTGGGAACGTAAGAATGTTAGTGCACTTACAGAAGGGCGAGAAAGAATCAAGTTTGAATGGGTGGAGATAACGTGGATGAGGATTGGGAGCCTGAGTTGGGAATACTATCGGGCCAGAGCGGTGTAGAATTTTGAGATTTTTTTACCATCTCGATGGCGATTACCTCAGCCCTACTCTAATTCCTACCACCTCGTAAGTTGACTGGCATAGATTGCTTTCCGTCTGACATTACATTTTTTCCTACTGCTATTTATGTTTCTTTGAGTCTTATATTGTTCGATAAGTTACGGTATATTATTGTACTTAACTTCTTTGTTTCGGTATAATATATTTCACTTTTGCATTTTACCAGGATGGGTGTTATTCAATTTCAACAATAACGTTAAACAGTTATGTTCGGAAAATTCAATTTTTCAGTGTTATTAAAACAGTGGATCGCGTGTTGCATTCACTGAATTCGGTCCGACCGCTGCACCAGTGGTGGGCAAGAACACTGCGTATGCTATATACTGTACCTGTACAAAGTCTGAATTTTCTGCTTTGTTATAGCTTTTGTTGGATTAGCGGAGCATATTTTACGTTAAATGGTATAGCTATGTCATTTTAACAATTAATGACTCCAAAGTGGGAGGTTTTTAATAAGTTATTTTCCAAAATAAACTCTTTTGTTTCAATGTAAGATTTCAAGACACATTATTTCAGTTTATCGCTAAGTTCTGTTGCGTTTATAAACAGTTCTGTTGCGTTTATAAACAGTTCTGTTGCGTTCTTATTTATGAAAATTTAATATTGAAGCCAGACGAATAAAGATAAGAATAAGGGAAACAAAGAATAAAAGACGTAAGCCGTAAATTTTAAAATGTATATTGCGTAAAAGAAGCTGGCGTATACGCTCGCCATGGTTGTTAAAGTGTTCAATAAGCAATGCTAATTTATATTAATTATGTTATTGTATTCAAATAGCTACGTATTACCTGTATAAAAATTGTTTACATTAAACATTTCTAAATAATACAATAATTTAACTTTTAGCGGACACCAAGCTTAGAGAAGGTAGCTGCAGCGGTTCTTTCCTTAGCAATATCATAGCATAAGATTTTATACAATAATGTCACTATTAATTTGATAAGTTTCACTTCATGGCTGTCTTCAGGAAAACCATTTTTTGAAATATGTTTTCTAAACATTGTTCCGGCAAAGTTTTTGCTAACTGATATAATAATTTTTTTGGTCTTAAGTTTACTGTCAGGTATAATCAATAAATTATACAATCTTATCAAAATATTTTACAATCTTTAAAACCTCTGCTGATGTTCTAATTAATTTTTCGCTTGATACAAAGTCAGTAAAATGAGTGTTAGACGCTCAAGTTATTGTCATCTGTTATCAGTTAGGTAAAAGTAAAAACAAACTGTTTTAATAATAAAATCTTCATGTGCACAAATTGCCAGTAGAACTATCCCAAATGTAATAATTGTAAGGTGTCAAAACAAGTGCACTACTGACTGAATGACTCGTTTAGTACACCTGGTAACTTAGCGCCAAACGCTTTATTCTACCGATGGTTGTACGTGCTTCGGACCGTTTTCTGCCGTTCAGTTTGCCTGTCAGCACGCGATCCATATACTATAGGCCTAAGTCGATGGTGACCACAATACAGCTATAACATGACCAACAACCTTGACGCCGGCAGCCTTAGACAGCAATTTTTCAGTATTGCTACCGTCATTTTTACTTCCCGTGGCTACCCATGAACTGTGTGTGGAAGTAAATGTTGGAATCTGACGAAAGGAAAAGAAAAAATTACAGCTGAAGATACGAAGGTTTACGTAGAATGTGTTGACAAACAAGTTAGTATATTCACGAATAAAGCTAACCTCCTAAACGGAGAAATCACGTGAGGAACTGACTAAATTCGTATTCACAGAAAAAATTAAGGAACAGTGGATACCAAAGCAACCTAGGCCAGTGGGACGCCCAAGGGAAAGATATGGAGTTTAAATCTATATTAATAAACACAAATAGAAGTTATAAGCTATTTAGGCTTTTAAATTGAATAAGAAGATTGTCAGTACATTTTCTGCAATTTAAAGTATGGAGTTGTCCAATTGCGCAAGAAATGTTTGTCTGATGCCTGAAATTTAAAAAATGTAAATTGTGTGAAATTGTTTTTAAAAATCGGAAGAAGATGCTCGTAAATAGAATACAAGCATTTCCCTACAGTTACTTTTGTTAGTATTTCTCATATTTCCCGCCAGTAATGAATTTTATAATCATAACGAATGTGTACAATTTCAAATAGCGTAACTCTGGTATGTTGGTTTTTCTTAAATGCTTGTTTGTTATTTATTTTACAAATTAATCATTATTTAATTTAAAAACAGCGCCTATAAATTTCTATTAACTGTAACTAATTGTTTTAATAGCTTTTACTGTTAAAGTAAGTAACAATAATGTGCAATAATAGTATGAGATACTATACCTGCCTTTTGTTACAAGGAAACATAAATCACTAAGAAGTTTCATAAGGTAAGGTGTTTCCAAAGTTGTGGTGAACAGCAACGGTGTGCGATACACTGCACCGACTGTCAGACTGTAGACGCTCAAACTTTTAAAGCGTAGCGTACTTAAGATGCCACGGATGCGTAAACGTTCAACTACAATACACGCTGTTGAAACTTTTCTCCTAAGACGCTTAAAGCTGTTTAAATTAATATATTGCCAACAACATGACAAGACCAGCCTTTCTGCTGTCATCAAGTATTAGTGGTACTCATAAACAAGTATTAGTTTGCTCTGCTAGCGCCATTTCTTCTGAACTCGGTACAAAATATGTTGTGACGATTATGCAGTTGGTATTCCTTGTGCAGCTTACACAAGGAATTCCCTTTTTGCATAGAACTTGTATGAACTTCTCACAAATTTTTTTCTTTCATTCTGTAATTTTACAACTGAGTTTTATTTCTAGGTAATAAATAATTTTGAACAAAAATCATAATTAAAAATGAGAGAGTATAAAACAAATAAATTAAGAGACGAAATAATAATTGGTTAGTTTACTTGCCTATTTTAGTTGAAAGAAGTGGATAGATTAAAATTTAATAAGGGGCATGAACCTTCTCACAGATTTTATGAAAAAAGACACTGTTGATTTCGTAGTAAAAATTCTTTTCCGGCTACAAAATAAAGACGATTAGTAGTATTCTTTTTATGTGTACATCTCTGTAAATTTTAAGCTGAATTATCGTTTACAACACAGAAATAAAGGCCTGTATTATAACACCCTTTGACAGTGTTTGAAGGTCTGTTATATTAACTTTACTAAATTTGTTTGTAAATTTTCTCATTGCAGAGAAAGCTCTTTTTACCGATAGCTTTGTAGACATATCCATAAGTTAGAAATAATCCGATAAAAGGGAAACGTAGGGTAAGTGTACAAACAAACAAAATTAGAGCAATTGCTAATTCCTGATCATACTGCCTGAGATGTAGCCGTTATTTAAGTCTTGTACAGAAACATGTCAACAATTAATGTGGTGTGTGTGTGTGTGTGTGTGTGTGTGTGTGTGTGTGTGTGTGTGTGTGTGTGTTTTAATGGATATACAAAAATTAATTACTACTGGCAAGAGTTGTTTTTAATTCCGACGTTAACGGTTTAAGTGAGGAATTGTCAACTACTGTGGTAAAACTTATGAGAAAGCAAAAGGACTATTCGTAGAAGTATAAATTGTGCGCAGTGTAGAAATGTAACTAAATGTACTGTTTACGCAATTATAACGCATCCAGTGCCACATATTCCGTAGTTTATTTAAATGTTTAATGATTTTAATATACTTCGCTACTAGAATGTTATGGTAGCAGTTCTTGGTCTTCCTATGTTGTGTCATTGTTGGTGTGTTTTATTTTTCCAAGTCAATGTAAAACGCTGTTCTTAGAGCATTTTCATAAACTTCAAAAACTGACTTAGATTAATTCCTAATTTTTCATGTGAAAGGTTTAGTTTTATAACATACTAATTGTCAGTCTGGTGTCACTTTTGTAGTTTTTTTCGGTTAGGTACCTGAAGAAAAGAAGAAAAAATGATATTCGATCAAATGCATAATTTAAAGGAAACCCTTTTAATTCTTAAGAAATCGAAAGACATAACTACCAATGTCACTTTTAGGAGCCTATTATGTGTTTAATGCAAAAGCAAAGAAACTATTTTTAAGTATTTGGTTCCCTAGTTAATCGATAACTATTAGGGGATCGAAAAACACCTCCAATTAAAACGCAAGAATGTGTGGAATAGCATATGGAATTTCTCTGGTTAATAGTTTGTATGGAGAAAGTTAACGTGAGAGAAAGGATCAACAAAAGGCGAAAAGTCAGCGCTAGCATGGAATCACAAAAGACAGGACACGTAATAGAATTTGAAGACACCAATGACAACAGTATTCATTACATAGTAAGCAGTCCGAAATCTCTGAGAAACTTTAGAATCTAACAAGCGCTCGTTCTGCTTTAACATTAAGAAACTGCAGGCAACATACCTACAGCATAGACATATCTCTCAAACAATAATACACCGGGACCTATACCATTAAACAACATTAGCTCAGATATTAGAGTGGAGCACAAATCAATGAGAAGCTACGAGAGTGAAACACAGGTAACTAAAATGATACAGTAAGTAATACTTCACTATTAGTAAACAAAATATTGAAATTTCGAACCGCAGCATGAACCACTGCATATCAGCAAAAGAAACACTCAAATGTATCTGTGTTTTAAACACACGAACGCCCGCGCGCGCACACACACACACACACGCACACATACAGGTAATAGCACAACATATCACTAATAAACTTGAAAACAAAAGGAGGAAAATACATAATGGCTAATGTATACGTTGATTGTATATTTCAACAACGGACTATGTAGTTTTCCAGAACACAATAATCATAAAAATTAAATTTTAATCATACAAACAACACATACTCAAAATAAAGAATTCAAAACAAAGGTAAACAAATAATAAAAATCACTCATTTAAACATAACTATCTTTAGATACCACACCAAATTGCAATATGTCATTTACAGAATACCCGTCCACGCTACTTGATACTATTAATAAGAATTTAAATTACCACCAAAAGAAAATTCGCAAAGTTCCACTTATTACTAAGTACATTGTATCACATACCACACGATACAAATGAATCAACAAATACATAATTTTCTTAATGTCTACAGAAAGTAAAGAGCATACCATAAACCCATAATACACAAAGAAAAAAATTTGATAAAATACAAATAAAAAACAGAAAATTTAAGAGTTTAACCCAGAAACAAGTACAGTTAGTAACATTCTTACCATAATTAATTTTACACAAAGGAGTGAGTCAAACATTGATACTCATAAGTAAGTTTACGAAGGAAACACTCTTCAAGACAAGATACATTAAAAATACTCAGTATTATCCACGACAAAGATCAACCCGAGAGCAAATACTTACCAAAAAGCAAATCAGCCTGACTGAGAATGGCCATACAGTATATTGAAAACATATGTTCCCGAAACATGTCTCAAGTAAATACTCTGTAGGCTATATGAGTGGGTTTGCGCGCCCTCCTATGTAATTTCAATAAACAATATAGCAACACACACAGTTTAAATGCGTAGATCATAAAAAAAAATAAAGTGTATTTTTATAATTTAAAGCTCTACCAGAATATCAGATGTGACGTTTTTTTATTTTGTTAATTAACTTACCGAAAGATAAAAGTGATTTTACTGTTCGTTTGTAAGCCTACAGTTTAACTCTAGGAAGAATGACTAGGGTTATGTAAAAGGATATTAGTAGACAGTGTTACAATTCATTGGGTAGGTCGTGTAAAATTTCTCTCTATAGCTCTATTTTTTTTAGTACAATATCTGTTCCATATTTTACTACTGACTTTCTGTTTTTCAGCGAGTTTAATTTTTTTCAGAATTTATATGTAACAATATATAATGGAGTGAACTGGTTTACGCTCAACAAGAGCGATTTTTTCGGCTGTAGGCACATTTTTTGCAAATTAAGTGCAAGGGGGTTATACCCCAAAAGAGTTTCAGGGGAATAAGTAAAGAATAACAACGAAATGAAAACATATCAAAGTTAACAAAGAGGGAAAAGGGGAATTACCTTCATGAATGGAACAATACAGAGGCTCACAAGAACACGTTGCTTTCAGACGTAATTAGAGTGTGGTTACACAAACCGCGTCTGCTCGATCTGATCAAAAGATAAGTTTCATTTTTTCTTTTGCAATAAAAATAGAATATGTTTAAATAAAACACGTACCTTTTGATTAATTATGTAGAATGTAAGAGAACATAAACTGGAGCATGTAATGCATATAGATCTAGTAGTCTTTGATCTTCTAAAAACGGAACGTAACATATAACCTGAGGTGAAGCAGAATGCATACATAATGTATTAGCATTCAAACGTTAACAATATGTCTTGTTAAAAGATGTGTTTCAAACACGTCCCATCTTATCATCTTATGCTGCAGGCTAATCTTATCAATAATATTTATCTTTTGGTTTCTCTTAAAATTATACGACATGAATTTATTACAATCGGAATAATTGTAACAGATAATATTCGAATATTTATTCTATTACCGTTAGAATAAAAATGTTTTCTTGTAAAAATACTGTAATTTAATTATAATTACGTAATAGCCTTCCAGCACCGTAAGCTTGGTGTAATCCTCGTGTATTTAGTCTTTTCTTTAAATACTAACGTGCAATGTCTGAAAAACAATGTCTGAGAAATATTAAAATATCTTTATAATTATGTATGCATAGAAATTATTTAGTTCATGTGAGTGCAAATTTTGTTTTGGGTATTTTACAGAATATACAAATTCGTGTAAAGCAATACAAAGCAATTCGTGTAAAGCAAATATATCTCAGAGTATTCGCTGATATATATGTAACATATTTGTATTGTAAAGTACAACAAACATAAACGGATGATTATTCCCGTCTCTAAATTAAACAATCAAGAGCCTGTTATCTATTACATTGTCGTGTATAAGGAAATTAAGAAATTTTTGAGGTCGAGACGCTAGTGCCATCACTGTTATAGACTTAACGATAGATTCTGAACACTGACTTAGAGATGCGTATCGGACACACAGCCTCGTGGTTAGGCTAACAAAATTTTCGTTCACTTCGCACATGCGAACAACAGTTTTTTACAGTGTTTCGACCTGTGAACACGGGCTACAGCAAGTCTGGCGAGAACATCAGAACCATGTTTAATGTTGAAGCGACAGTATGTGACAGAGAGAATTAGTGAGTGAGACAGTCTTCTCTCTCTCATGTGCAAACACCTTATTATGTGCTCGTAAGTGGGTGTAATTCATCCCTAGGCTCCGCTTAAGGCACCGCTCACAAACGACAGTCAGATTTCTACTATCAGGTTTTCCTCGCTGATCACTCTGAGAATATACTACATCTCAAAGTATATTCTTTCGAATAGGCATCTAAGTTAAGACAAATGTCTTTCACATTAAATAGTTTTTTGTAGTTTTTTTAAGGCTGAAATGCTTCCGACGTATGACCGTATAGTGTGATAATCAAAGAAACTAACGGTTGAGAAAAAAATAAAGGAACATCGTAATAAAACCGATAATCCACAGAAATTGACGTTCGTCCTGAAAGTATACATCGTAACTTTTATTTCAGTTATCACTACATTTATAATAACTGCTGTTTGTGTGTTTATAGGTAATCATTTACTTCTAAGAAAATGGATTTGTTATGCTTACGTTACTAAAGTAAAATAAGTATATTTTTATTACAGCGCAGTAAGACGAGACACAAAACCTGCCGTCACATAAATTGCGCGAAGTGCTACAATAAGTAACGTTGTTATGGAGATTACCCAGGAATCACTTCCTTCAACGTAACGTAAACATAACTCGGAACTCTGTAACGAACCTTAATTCTGATTAGCTGATTACCTGTCGTACATCACACGGGCACTTAAACAAAAATAACTGTTCACGTGGGTTTGAAATTTTCGCTAAAATTTATACAAATGATAAATTAAAATAATAAAATAATTTCAATACACATTACGATGTACAAAAAAGTGGCTGTCGATGTGTGTTTTAGTGATGTGAATTGATGGCCGTCTTGAATACGTGTTTAAACAACATGCTTGCTTAGCATTCATCCCAGCCCTGAATTTATACAACATAGACGATTAGTCAGTGGTGCTTCTGGCATTGTTTCTGGATAGTCTCACCACTTATTTGTCTTACCACAAATTCCTGAAAAATTAGGTTTATCGCTGATGCTATAGACACCCAATTTTTCCTTTCTCTTTTAGTGTTCTATCTGCTCAAACCTCGTAACTTCAGCTTGTTGAAGGGATTTACTTAACTTTGATGCCTGAATTCTACTTTCCTGTCTTACTGTTAATGTCATTACCTTGAGTCCATAAAACAACAAAGGAGCAGAAGTTATTTATATTAATTATATTATCTTCGTGTTCGTAAAGTTGGGTCATGATATATTGCCTAATAGTAATAAATCGTGTTTCAATGATACTTATATGGTCCTCGTGGCTATTAATTTCCAGGCAAAAGTGGCGCATACGCAGCTGTTTAACGTGTTTGTATAATCTTTAAAATGAGGTATAAATTTTTTTTTTTTTAAATGAACAAGTAAGAATAACTATATCGTAGCATAGGCATAATCGTGGTTTACTCTACTTGCTCAAAGTTTACAAACGGGTGAGAAAACTTCATAAATAATAATTCTCCCAAAACTTAAAAACACCCTTGCCTGTTAAATTCAATGTATACATCAGTTTAATTCACATGTAAACATTTCAGGCTAACGCTTGGATTATAAATGTTTACTGTCTTATTTGCCGAATAGAAGAAAATCTGTACAACCTCATCCAACCTTCAGCAAACATAACTAGCTCCGCGCATGCGTTTCCTCTATTGGACAAACATACGGGAAGCACGAGATCTCACGCTAATGATGCTGATAGCTGTGACGTTGCTGAATTACGGATGCTTCAATTTAAATCAGTTATGCTACCCGTACGCACTGCCAGCTAACATTTGTTCTGACATTTTATAAAATACGTACGAAATGTGTAGAAGTAATGTCAATTTAGTTGGAAACAGAAACGTAAATATACGTAAAAGCATTGGATCTAAAGCAAATATGTAACTAAACGATAAGCTTATTTTACTTCCATGTTCAATAAGGAAATGGAAGTATGGTCATGGCGAAAAAAATCGTGTTCGAGATAACAGCTGATTCTGATTGTACTACCCTCAAAACATGAAGAAAAGTCATTTTTCGAAAAGTGTCCGAGTGTGTGTGTGTGCGAGTCTGTCTGTCTGTCTGAGTGTAGAATTTTTTCTATGACAAACGATAACAGCCTCAAATTCAAATAGAATCAAATACTTTTTTACATACACTCTGAATTGTAGAGTACTCAAGGTCTGTTGTTCTTGGTGAAGATCAGTTAAGGGAAATGGGTAGTTTACCAGCAACGTTTTATGTTTTAACAAGGATAATTTTTTCTATGACGAACGATAACTGTCGCACATTAAAACAGAATCAAATAATGTTTTCCATATATGCCTAAATTGTAGACTACTCAAGGCTTGTTGATTGTGGTGAAGATCGGTTAAAAGAAAGGGTAGTTTACCAGCAACGTTTAATGTTTTAACAAGAGTAAAGTACTTCATTTTGATAAATAAAGTATTCTGTTAAGAAGATCATAATAATCCACTGTAGATACGTAGATGAAATATCTATAAATGAAGAGGCTAGTTGAACGGGGTGGGGGTAATTTTCTATAAATGAAAATTATAGTTGATTGTGGAGGGGAAATTCTTTATGTGTACTACGTTATCGGCAACATAGAAGTAGTTTGTTGTTAAAATTCCTTCCCGGGCTGTTTTGGCGTTTTGGCAGTAGTCCAATGTTTTCTCCAAAACCAGACGTTTCGGCAGTGCCATCGACTGCCATCATCAGTGAAAATCGAGTGCGATAACGTGAGGTGGTATACGTTAGTGACCGCGCTACTGTGGTTAAGGCTGAAGCAATAAGTAGAAAGAAGTAGTTTCTATGGTCATATTTCATTTCGAAAATGATTTTAAATATATATCGTAGAACATGGAAGTCATGTATGGTCCTCCATACCGATATTTAATAATGAAATAGAATAGGATGCTCTTCTTATTCGCGTACGTGTTCGCTTATTGCCATACTGAGGACAGTGCAAAACAGAAATAGAGGTTTAAAAAAAAATTAAAATAAATAGAATACACTTATGAAAAACCTAACACTTGTAAACTATAAGCACTTTATTAATTGTACAAAATACCGCCTTCTCATAAATGTTCTGAATTATTTTTTTTTTAAATCGCAACACAAACAAACACATAACTAATATTATCGAAATGAAGCCTGCTTTCAATATGTATTTTCTTATTTTAGACATAATTCATGAACATAAGTATGCCTGTCGTCATTAGATATAACTGGATTAATATACTACCTACAATCATTAATGATGTATAAATGTAGCTATAACTATATTTCCTCCAAAGAAAACAGTTACACTTTCAAATTCCTGAACATAGTGAAATATTTAACCAGTTTAATCAATGCATTCTTAGTTGTTTATAATAGGCCTACTTAATACGTGTCATCCCACCTTTCTTAACAAATATAGACTATTTCGTAAAAATTATCTATTCATAATTTCAACTTTGGCAGTTCTATTGAAAGTTTTAAACGCTAAATTTTTTAAATAATTTTTTAACTCTGCTTTTACATTTTAATATAATTTTTACGTATATTTAATTATAACTTACAAAACGCGTATCTTACTGTCACAGTAAAAAAAATACAGGTAGTCCTATATCATTAGAAAACCAATACAATCTTCATCTGAAGGTAAGAGCGTGTCTGTAGTTGAATATTACATTATATAAAAATGTTATGTAGTCCAGACTATTAAAACAACACAGTTTTTGTGAAAAACCATATAAATAATTAGTTAGTTTTTGAAGCATTGTTTTTCAAAACAATATTATTTCTTATTACGTATAAATTTTCTAGCTAACTTTATGCATGACAGGTTGTGCTTTAAAACTCGTACTAACATTTACTTTAAAAGACTGTTATTACATTCAATGCAAATTAGATTGTATTTGATGAACATTTTATCTAATCATGTTGTACAGTCATTTATTGAAAATTTCAAAAACTTTGTAAAGTAAAAAAGGATTTTATGACAAATTCTGTAACGTGTGTGTCGCAGTAGAAGCTGCGGGTGCTAACTGCGTGCAGAGATAGTTGGCAGCAGGTGTGGTGACTGCACTCGACGTTAAATGACTGCACCGCTGCTGCTTGTGTCATTGTCATCTGCATTCACAACATTTTGTTCTTACTTATCCAGCATAAACATCCATTCATTTTTCCTTTATACCCTGCTTAAGCTACTTTATGTCATACTGTTTCTGTATTGTACTCGTTCTTTATATTTGCACGTCCTTTCTTTGTATAGCTCATGACGTAGGTTACAAACATATTCAGCGCTTTACTATTTTCGTGTCGCGGATAGAATTGTATTCAAATCTCCGCATTGCGTCTTACGTGTCCCCCTAAAACTTATGTCAACGGCTGGCTATGTATATAGTAAATATTATACCTCGATAATAGTGAAAAAGCTTTAATAAAAATGTGTGAAACAAAGGTATGTATGTATGCTTGTACGTATGTAGTAATACTCACCGGGAAAATAACATTGTGTAGAGAGAATATAAAATTTAAATGATAAGCCTATTCCACTCAGCTAAAACACATTTAATCAAATGTTTACACTCTCTAACCGAGCCTCCTTCTGGTCATTTATCCAGGTTGGAGACAATGACTAGTGAGTTCATCCTACTTGTGATTTATTTTTGGTTGAGCCGGATCTTGGAACCGTTTGTGCAAGAGAGTCCATGAGTTTGTGTACCTGGGAGCGATGCGTCGTGCGCGAAGGAGATCAACCAACGAATCCAGACGGGAAGTCGCTCTTACTACGGTATAAATCAATTCCTCAGGTCCCGAAGACTATCCAGGCGGTTCAAGATCCGGCCGTACAAGACAGTAATCTCACCGGTTTTGCTGTATGGGTGTCTTTGGAAGACGTGGAATGTCAGAACAAAGGAAATCAACAAATTCCTCGTTTTTGAGTGTAAAGTCTTTCAGAAGATTTTTTGCCTAATACAGGATGTAATAACGGGAGAATGGCGCATTCGAGATATGCACCCAGAGTAGGACGAACTTTACACGGACAGTGTAGGAATTATACGTAATATGGGACCGTAATGGACTAGATTTGTGGCGAAGAAGAAGTATCACCGATGGGCCGTGAAGATGTTGGATTTCGTTCCCGGTGGAAGAAGATGACCCCTGAGTAAACGGACGAAGAGGTGGAGCGAATGACTCTGTGAATGCTTATCCAGATCATGATAGGAATGCACGAGTAGTGGCGGGTGGGGGCAGGAGTCCGAGTCCGATATAGGTGGAGTCTTGTACCTGCGCGCCGGTAAAGTAAGAAAGTAGCATGTAGGCCTATACGCGTGGTACCCGATTTCTCAAACGGAGCCACGGCACTTTAACCAAATGAATATACCGCCAGGCTGAATACACTCTTAAGTAATCACATTAAGTAATTATGTAATAAGTCAATATAATAACAGAACGTTGCTTTACATTCTTCAGTACACGATATGAATGTACGAATACAACGAAAGAATTGAATAATGCAGCAGATATGCAGAGAATAACTTCAGACCATACAAGGAACTGCAGTTTCCAATTAACTAAAACATACAGCTCTATACTACGTAGAAATATGCAGCACTAGAAATAATATTTGATTTTATGGCTGCATAGAAATGGTTAATTGAATATTGCAACGGGCGCCGGAGCCCCGTCGTTTGTTCAATGGTTTTACAGCATTTGATCATGTGACCGTACACGGGCGACTTGTATTTCGCATATTTATTTGCTCTTGTTGGCTCAGAGCTTTTGTAATGATACTTTACTGTACACGTTGGCCTATATGCGTATTTTACAAAGCATGGTTTTGAACCAAACTATTTGCCGGTGAGCATGTACTCAGCAGGTGTGAATGCATAATCCGGTATAGTGTAACAACGATCCTGTAAAACGTGCGTCAAATTAAGTAAATTTCAGCCTTTACAACAAACAGTTATTAGGGGTTTGACAACATAATTAAATAACTGCCATTTATTTAATAGAGGAGAGATTGGAAAAGGAAAAAAGAAAATAATAATTATCAAAAGTTATGTACTCTTATAATTTGTGTGTGTGTGTGTGTGTGTGTGTGTGTGTGTGTGTGTGTGTGTGTGTGTGTGTGTGTGTGTGTGTGTGTGTGTGTGTGTGTGTGTGTGTGTGTGTGTGTGTGTGTGTGTGTGTGTGTGTGTGTGTGTGTGTGTTTAAACACTTAATATGATGCATATGACTGTATCAACTGACATTACATACGTAAATCATAATATAACACAGTTAGTCATATTGACTAACTGTGTCAAATTATTAATATTACACACAAATGTTTATTCATTTTGTCACAAAACTCTAATGATGTTAGATGCTACTGTAATGTATTGCACATTTGCAGAAATAACAAAAAAAATCTGTATGGAGAACCATAAATGACTTCCATGTTCTAAGAGTTATATACAAAGTCATTTACTTCAATTCGGATTGATATTTACAAAAAAATCCCCCACCCTCAAATTATTTTCACTATTTATAGATTTTTTTTATTATGGGGTAGTCGTTTAATATAATGTGATTTTCGAGTTACTTTCTTTATAATAATTAGATACTTTATTCTTATAAAGAACCTGAATTACGAAGATAATCGTCACTACTTCTCAACCGATCCACACCATTAAGGATATTTACACTTTCAGAGAGTAATAGTTTTATCAGATGTAACTGCTAAGGTATCTTATTCTTCAAAATTAAATACTCGTACTTTACTTGATAGCTCCAAAGTAATTTTCAGAAGTCATCCCCTCCCTCTTCAACTACCCTCTCCATTTATAGATATCTCATTTACCAGTTTACAGTGGATTAATATGACTTTATTTTCGGGCACTTATTTATCAAAATTAAGTACGTTACTCTTGTAAAAACACAAAACAATCCCGGTAAACTATTTCTTCCCTTAACCGAACAACCCCATTTTCAATATTACTTTTATTGAGTAATAGTTACATTATATGTAATTACTAAGGTTTCTTATCCTTCAAAATGAAGTACTTTATTCGACATCAAAAAGGTAGTTTTAAAAAATTACCTCCTCCCCCTTCAACTACCCTTTCCATTATAGATATTTCATATACTTTACTACAGTGAATTATTATGACCTTCTTTTCAGTATATTTTATTTATCAAAATTAAATACTTTACTCTTGTTAAAACGTAAAATGTTGCAGGTAAACTACCCCCTCTCTCTTAACCGATCGCCACCAAAATCAACAGGCATTGAGTGATGTACAACTAGGGTAAATATGGAAAAAATTAATGGATTCCGTTTAAATTTGCAGCAGTTATCGTTTGCCATAGACAAATTCTACATACACACAGACACTTTTCGGAAAATGACTTCTCTTCATGTTTTGAAGGTAGTACAACCAGAATCAGCCCTTATCTCGAACACAATTTTTTTCGCGATCACCATATTGCACTTTCTTACGGAAAATGGAAGTAAAAATTAGTCTTGCTCAGGTAAATTCTTCTTTATCCCGAGCTGTTCATTTAAATTGTTTATCTTGGAATATTTAAATGTCTTGTTTTATGTTTTATCTTCTGTTTTCACACTAGAAGAGTTATCACTGCATTTAATTCTACTTCTGCTTAGCTCAAAAATTTAATTGTATGCTATATTACATGGTCAACTCTCGTACAATAATCTTTGGTGTTTGTACGTCGGACTCTTTTTAAATATATTTGCCTCTTTGTCTCATTATAATTAACTAGTAGGCCTATGCTCCCTGAGCTGCAGAACTCGCTCACTATTTTGAACGAAGAACATTTATTATTACACAAATTTTGTTATTAGACAATTTTCCAATTGTGAGAAAATTACAAACATCCTGATTACTCTAATATTTCTTTAGTAACATAACAACTGTGGAGCACACAATCATAGAATAAACTCAAACGCTTAGGAACATTCGGAGTTGGGTTACAGTTCCTTATAATCCAACGCCCACTTGGATTTTCACTTTAAAAAAAATTGTGATCTCTTTACTGGATTCTAGAGTCCAAATATTTTGGAATTTTAAAACTTAACATTACATTCACATTTTAGTGAAAATTGCATTACCTAAATATGCCACATGAATTTTTGTGATTTTATCAAACATTTGGCCAGAGTTTTGGGCTCTGACGTAAAAGCTTTGACAATTTTAATAATGAATTCAGATTTTGGTTTAAATTCCTTTTAATTTAATACTACACATGGGATTTTGCGACTTCTTTACAATTTAGACTCCCGTCCTATTTTCGGGTGATAAATCTCAAAACCAACAAGGTTATGTAGGGTAAAAGTGTGGACATGTGTGCCACATTTTACGAAAATCGGTTGGTGCGCTCAAAAGTTATGGTAAAACATACCGCAAATAGTTAGATAGCCACAGAAATGGCAGACGGCCGAGTTAAACCCTAGGAAACTCGCTCCTCGTTCAAGAAGAGGCATATGTTATAGGGTGACTGCCAGATGTAATTTTCATTATCTGTGTCAATAAAAAAGATCAAAGAAGGACTAGTGACCGCTACTAGTATTTGTCTATAGGCGTTCTGGGTACGAGTGCTCTGAGCACGAAGCCACAAAAACTTACGTTCTTTACTCTACAACAAAAACATGACAGGTGCAGAATTTTACGTTTGTGTCTGTAATGTATATTTGACAAGAAGCAGAGTTAGATATAGTGACAAAACATCAAGTAAGTGGATGCTTGGGTTCTCAACAAATTACATATAAACTAAAATGGTACCCCATGTCAGGTGGGTGAAGACAATCCCCAACCTTCGTGAGGAAGGACTGTACTGCTGGCCAAAGGGAGCTGTGATCTGATTCCTGTAATGGATTTGGACTCTCGCTGCGCGTTATAGGCCGAGGGTGAATAACGGCTGTAGTATTATCAAAGCCTTTCCTGTCAATACCATAATAGTAATTTTTCTTTTTTAAAATCGAGTAATTCTTTCTTTTCACTCGTCTTCCCATTTCCTGAGCTAGGATTCTGTTCATCCATATTATTATAAAATTTCTCAGTTAAACGTTCGTTCCTTAACACATTTGTGTCTTCTGTTTGTTTAACACCCACCATTCTGATCTATTTCATAACGCTATATTCCACACAGGCTGGTAATAACTAGCTATCAGGGAGGTCACAATGTTTTCCAGGAGGGGCAAAAAATTTTACAGAGAAGAACAATATTTATATATTTTTCATCCATTAATACATGCAAATATTAGTTTGTAATTCTTATATCATAATATAAATAAGTACACAGATTGTATTATTTTATTAAAATTTTTATTGCTTTAAATTATTATCTTTCAATTTAAAGGCTTTAAATGTTAATGTAATCGTTTGACCTCCATTAACTAGTGCTGATGCTCCCAAAGTTTTAATATTATGATCGCAGTAATCAAAACATCAGAGCAGGTTTTAATGTGTATGAGGGTCCACCGTGGAGAAAAATTTTCAACATCCCCTATGGAGAATGTTACTCAAAGTAAAGCTGCGAATCTACAGTGTACGTTTCACAGAACAAACACGCGAAAAGGAGAAGCGCTCCAGAGTCCCTCATGAACCATGAGCATCTTGCAGAGGATTCATTCTCTAAAGACGAAACGTCTGTCTATGAACCGTTCTTCTGTAAACACATGCAGTTACATTGGCCAGCGACCCACAGGATGCAAATCTCTGGCCACGCTGGACACTTTTTCGGCTTGCACGTATTCTGCTGGTGTGGGTTTCAGCACTTTCCATTTAAACAGTGTGCAAACATATAAAAATAAACATGAGTGAGATCAGAAATAACGCGAATTGTGTGTGTGTGTGTGTGTGTGTGTGTGTGTGTGTGTGTGTGTGTGTGTGTGTGTGTGTGTGTGTGTGTGTGTGTGTGTGTGTGTGCTGCCTGCCTTTCTATTGCGGTAATCACAATAATCAAACTTTGGAAACCTAAACATTACACAATGGAGATATTCTTGCCTGTCAGAACGATACGTCTTCACACATAGATGATTTAAATTAAAATAAAAAACTTATAATTTTATTGCCTTTCAACAAAATTATTATATTTTTAACAATTACCGTTGTTTAAAAAGTTTAAATCCATTTCTATTTAATTTCATCAAACTCATTAAACCAAACGTGAAAAAATTACCGCCTATCTAACCCTCCAACGTTAAAAAAATTAAAAATTCCCTTTTATTTATAGATATTTCATCTACAGTGGGTTATTATGATCTTCTTTTCAGGATATTATATTTATCAAAATTAAGTGCTTTACGCTTGTTAAAACGTAAAACTTTGCAGGTAAACTATCTCTGCCCCTTAACCGATCTTCACCAAAATCAACCGGCATTGAGTGCTGTACAACTTAGGTAAATATGCCAAACATTATTTGATTTTGTTTGAATTTCCAGCAGTTACTGTATGACATAGAAAAATATCTATACAGACGCACACACACACTTTTCTGAAAATGACTTTTCGTCATGTTTTGAGGGTAGTACAGTCAGAATCAGCCCTTATCTCGAACACGAATCTCATATCTCGAATCACCATACTTTCATTTCCTTACTGAGGAAAAACTCTGCTTATTATCCAAACATTTTTGCTTAAGTAATAATGAGCAGGTGGAATTTCGATTTTGAACGATTTAAAACAAAGAGTTTCAGCCGACTCTTCTGTCACGAGTAACTTGCTTTTCTCACCACCGGATATATTCCTACAACAGAGTACAGTTACATTGTCCACTGATCTTTTCGAGCCTTATAATTTACATGTTTATGACACAGAGAACCACCTGGTATAGCTAGATAAAATAAACTGGTTTTGTAAACATTATAAATATAATACGCCGGGAGCATTTTGGGTAGTGTATTTGCTTTCCAGTTTCCAACATTTCAAAACTTAAAAAGTAGTCACTACATGAGTGTAAGATTTGGGCGTATTGGATAACATGCATACAACAAAACAAACATTTAACACTCCGATATGTATTGGACGTCTAATTCTGACTAACTGACACAGCATTTATTTATCGAAAATGAGAAGCTATACAGTAGAAATGTGCCGTGTCAAGGACCTGTGAAGAAAACCTATTCACAACAATCTTGTAGTAGTGCGTGTAGTTGGTTTGTAGTACATAGTGTAAAAAGAGGTCTATTTCTACCCTTTTAATATTGTTTATCTCTTTTTTCTTTCTTGCTTATTTTTTTGTTTAATAAGAGGAAAACTCAAGCCAACACTGGGCCAAACATCTGGCGGTGCTGTCGAATTAACCGAAGCAATTTTCTATGTGAAACCCTGTTTTGTTTTATTTTGAATATTAGCACAATAAAGCAGCTGGCCCTAATAACCGGTGGCCCCATTAACCATAATTCTCTGTACTTATTCTTGAATAAAATTAATGGTAGTTACACATGTTATGTGGCATCCGTACTCATTGGGATTGGGATTCTGTATTCCCAATTTCTGTTTACTAGAGATTGGAATAACTCCTGAAACGCGACGTTAAAGTCGTGCAAAGGTGGTGTCAGACAAATTTAAAAAGCGATTTAACGCAGTGGTCACTAGTTGAAAACACGTTCCAGAGGAAACAGTGAAGTAGTGTAAGCGATTTAAGTAGCTAAAAGACTAGATAATATTATATGGATAAATAAATATAGGTGAGACAAGATAGTAGAACTACCAAGTTGACTGTATTCGCTTGCAAATTGTAGCATCTAACCTACAAACCTAACATATAAAATTAATAGACAAAATAAAATATTAACATAAAAATTTAAAGAAATTTCGACGAAACCGAAACATCGAAGCATGATAACGTTTTTAGGCTTTTGAAACGTATAATGTGCATATACGAGCAAATATTTATTATATAACAAATACATAATAACAAACATTATCATGTTAAAACGACAGAGACCGAAGATTTCTAGACTGTGGGGAATCAAAAGTGTGGAAGCGTTACATTTTTCGATGACGTTACATTTTTGTGGAATGATCCCCAGCCTGAAAACATTATCATGTTAAAATAATAAATAAAAACATATAAAATATTAAGTAATAGACAATGCTCCCCACTATGTAATAGACTGACACCGCCCACTCGATTATGAAGGAATAGAGTGTTAACGAGCAAAACTTAATGCGTCTATAGCCTAGTGGGAATAAAAAGTATGTAGTATTTTATTCAGATGTATGACTTCACATGTGTTTTGGTTCCTGTGGTAGGTTTTGAGTAGATAATGTTTAGCTCAAAGTGTATGAAAATTATATATACAAACGACTTTCAAGAGAATAAACGCATAATGGATAATTTAAATTGTTCATAAGGGGGAGAGAGAGAGAGAGAGAGAGAGAGAGAGAGAGAGAGAGAGAGAGAGAGAGAGAGAGAGAGAGAGACAGAGACAGAGAGACAGACAGACAGACAGAGAAAGAGAGTGAGAGAGAGAGGTGTGGTGTGTTTACGTAAGCCTATGTATTCAGTAAGACACAGGGTACATACATTGACTAACAAAATCTCTACCTGCACTTATATATTTGTAATTTTGATATAATAATGTTATTCTATGATATTAATATTTCATAATTATTATCTTAGAGCTATAGAATATCAGGAGGAAAGAAACATTCTTAAAAAATTTTAAACATCCAACAGAACATCTGATTCATATGTATATTTCACTTCACTTAACTATAAAAAACAACCAAACAATACCTATGAATTAATCACTGTCTTTAAACTCTTCAGCTAATACCGCACACGGCTTCTAAATACTACAAGTTAGTTCACTTGATCAGCAACACACAGTTTTAGCAGAGAAGCTTAATTTTCCATTATAAAAATGTTTTAACTGCATATAAAACGGACAACGGACAATTATTGCTTGTAATTTTAGTTAACAATTTGTTTTTTTGTTCGCATAACACTTTAGGAAAAAATACATTACATGTATTTTAAGAGTTACTTAAGAATAAAATTCAACAACAGGAAAAACAACAATAATAAAATAATAATACGGTCATTATAGGCATAATTATCACCACTATGATTATCAGGAACGTCTTCTTCTTAATATCAGGAGTGTGTATAAAATAAAGTTGGGGTAACAACATTGATTACTTTGGTAGTAACCGCTACAGTTGCATATTATAGGTTAATTACAAAGGTCAAGACTGTCACCTTAATTAACTTAGTAAGCTAACAACCATACACCCCACAGGACACCGGCCTACCCTAATTGGATCAGTTGTTATTATTAACAACAGGACTTGTACGTCTAAAATTACTACTACTACTACTGCTACAAGTAATACTGCTACATCGTCGATTGATCAGTCCGCGGCAGACGATAGATCGTAGTACGCAGTGAATGTTGAGTTTCACCTTTACTGGCCAGCCAGTGAAGATTATCTTTTACTTCCCCACACCTATAAAGGGAAAGATTTGATTGATTGGAACTTGAGTTGACAACCGTAGTAAGTGAACGCAGAAGTATTTTAAGAATTTAACTACAAAAATAATATTTTGAACACCTACAAGCATAACAACTACGTAGAACTAATACTTCTAGCAATGATAAAAACAATTTAAAACAATTAAATCAAGAATGCATGGAATATTTTACAAGCTTAACGTTATAATCAATAAAACACTGCTACAGTTGTATGTGAGGTTACGGTGCGGATGAAGATGGATGCCCTCCCTCGTACTGTTTTTCTGTGTCCCCAATCTCTAGAAAGGGCTTGTTCAGCGCCAACTACTGGCCACTGTGACAAATTGTTCTCTTGACGACCTCGTGCCGCACTAATTAGTATTGATAAATGACGTGCTGTAATCAGTTACTTGTTGGCTACAATTCGTTTATATCAGCTGGTGTATACCCTATGGGTTATATGGTATAAACTCCATTTTGAAAGCATTAACTGTTCTCTTAATTAATTAACTTTATATTGATAATTTTAAAATAATTAATCTGCTACGTTAAAACTACTGTTAAGTGTTTCCATACTTTCTTCTACATCATTTGGTAAACAAAAAATCTTTTCTTAAAATCATTACGAGTCATAGTATGAAAAGAGTTCATTTAAAAACATTGAGTAACTTCGATGTGCTCACGCTTACATAATAGAGTAGGGCTATATTCAACTTATAATTATATTTGTTTGGCTGAAAATTAAAAAAATTATGTAAGTTATAACCTTCGAATAAAGGACCAAATAAAATTCTCATGATTTAACAATAATGTTATTGTTACTGTAACTGTAACGTAGACGTAGACAGTGTGTGAATCTTATAGAAAGAGAACACAAACACTTACGGGCAGATTTTATCGAGAAAATTTAAAACATCTCTGGCTAAACAAAATAACAAATTAAAGAAAATTAACGGAAAAGAGGGAATAAGAAGAAAATGGAGTTCAGTTGATCAGACTAAAAGATGGAACTTTAAGGAGATTCTTAGCGCCAGCTGATAACACTAACTTAAGAAAATTGTAAGGAGACATCAAGGAGATGCTTTGAGTAAATACACAAACGGAAGTGCAAATAATTAGAGGCCAAACTGAAGCCTTGAGAAAAATGTCTGAACAAAGTTAAAAAAGCTTTTAAAACTTAGAAAGAATTATTTAAACTGGCAAACAAAAAGGATGATTGGTGACATCATGACGGAAATAGGAATAGGATGAAAGCACAAAACCACAAAAGTACTAAATATTTAAAAAGAAACAAATTCTATTTTATTTACTTGCTAATAATAAAAAAACTACATATACTTAACACTGACTCTTCACTTCGTTTTCATTAAACGTTTTGTACACATGTTGTACACTTGGTTTTATTTATCTTTATTTTGATGCTATAACCACCCGGTACATGGCATTATATTATAAAGTCAAGTATCATGAATAAATAGATTTAGCAAGTCATCGTGAAATAGGAACACAATTCATAAATAGATTTTTGTTTGGCAACTGGCTATTTAAAAAATGTACACATAAACCAACCAACGGCCATAAATTTATATTTTTAATTAAATTTTTACTGAAAAACTTAGATAATTAGATTATCTAAACCAGTCTTTCACAAGTACAATATAGGTCACATCTCGGTAAAAGAAGCCACAGCTAGGTTAAAGTACGGTGTAATAAAATATATCATTTTAACTTCCCTCCCTTCCTATGAAAGCCAGGAAATCCATTACCGTCAGCTTGGGGTTGTGTGCGGACACTAAATGAATTTAAAATATAAATATAGGTATTACTATAACTTATCTAGCCAAAGGAAAATCCACATTTCTTTACGTATATTAGATGCAAATTTTTTTATGACTTTTATGAATGTGTTAATGAAAGTTCTAGCATAAACAAAAAAATCATAAAATCTTACTACTATTGTGTGAAGTATAAGGTAATGCTGTCCTGTGCTGGTAAATATGTTATACATTTACGATAACAAACAGTAGGTCAATTTTTCTTTAAAACCAATGTTTAAAAGAGCGGAAATACACAAAAGTGGTTCCATACGGAGTTTATTATTAATATTAAAAATTGGTAATTGTTAAAACAGAACAATTTTAATTAATTTATTTAAAAAATCGATTATCTTTTAAAAGTATTGTGTTTTCCTTGTCTACTTTAAAAGACACCTCAATGATATGGCAACACAAGTTGCAAGGCGAGGTGTTATTATAAGTTTTGTATTAGACTGAAGGAAATATTACGTTATTGTGGTACTTATTCAAGTACTATATTTGTTGTTACATTTATTATAGAATATCCAACTACATGAGACATTGCATTTAACTGTTCAATATATCAAATAAATGTTCCTTGAGGACAAGATTTTACCATATAAATTCGTATAACATATGTATTTATGTGCTTGTACGCAACAATGAAATTAATATTTTATTAAAATATTTTTAAAACTGTTATTTTTAAGAGCATTTAGAACTTTTGTTCAGGATTTGAATCACTAGGATGAAATAGGACGTTCTAGAAAGTTGTGAAGTTAGGATGTGAGTTATTACAATTTGTAATTTCGATATCACTTCTGAGACGACACAAGGTCCAAGAAGATAGTTTCACGACTATCATTGTGATAGCAGAAGGTTCCCTATTTAAAGACTTATTGGAATTATTAAACTTTTGTATCACTCATGATTTTAATTAATTAGGCTTATTTAAAAATGAAAGTAAACTAACGGTATCATACAATTTAAACCAACCAAAATTACTGATTAAATAAAAGAGATTAAATGAGTATTTAGAAAAACTCAAAGTTTGTTGGTCGATTGGTAGTATTGCAGAAATATCACTTCGTTTCAAATGTTTGAGATCCTGAATTCCTTTGTCTTACATCAACAATATATTATTAGACGATTACCGACAGTGTAGAGAGTAAAAGAACCTATTAATTTTCAACTTACGTTCAGTTTTGTAAAACACGCTAACATTTTATGTTTAAAAGTTAAAAAAAAAAAAAAAAACATTTGTGAACTAGTAGTTTCTTTATTTCCTAATATAGGTTAACAGCAAAATATTTTAGTTTGCTGTGGATGTTATACATTGCAATATGTAGCAACATAGTTTTAAAAGACGACCAAAGAAAGTCATAAATCTTTACCCACTTTTTTCACTCTTCTATACACAGAGGCCACGAACACACGCAGTTATCCTTTATATATCTCACTAGAATTAACTCAGTGTTTATCGATTATTTATTTATGGTAGTTTCGTATCATTCATTTATTAAAAAATTGTATTTAACTTGAAAAAAAATTTTGTTTTTTGTCCGCTACGGAAACAAGATGATGTTGGAAATAACGAAACTTTTCTTTAATGTTATAAACAATTTTTCAATAGTGCAGTTAAATATAAATATCACAAAATACTGCTCCACGTAAAACATAATGGTGCTGTCAACTTTGTAAGTCAAATCATTTTATTTGAGTTGAGTCTATGGTGATGTGAAAAGTTGAGAAAACTATTATGTGGCAAGCCTTTCCCAACACATACGGGGTAGTGATTAATTGTAATATTTTTATATATTTACGAAATTAAAATATTACATGTAAATATCCGTGTTTGTAATCCACAACCTATAACATCCTACAAGAAATTCAAAACGTAATAATAAGACATCCATAGTGGTAACATTATGCATATTTCAGTAAATTTTTCGATTAAAATAAAAGTACTGCTACTGTAAATTTATATTAATTAATAGTATAAAATGTAAATTACATTCAAAATTTATTTTAGTGGTCAGAATATAATTTTTTAAGAAAGATATGATATTTTTGGAATAAGCCATACGTGTGTGTGTGTGTGTGTGCGCGCGCGCGCGCGGTAGCTATACATATCTAAGGGCGTACATACCTAGCTTGAAATGAAAATTACATGCCGTCGGGAACTACCTCAAATAATCCCATTAGGAAAAGGTATACTGTAGGGAGCTCACTAAGCCACTTACTTTTTAATTTCATTATGGCTGTTATAACAAAAGACCTAAAAAATATACACGAATAGAGGTGAGTAAAAATAGGGGTTTTAATATATTTTACGCATACTATATTGTTTTATTAGCTGCAAATAAAGATGAATTGTAAAGATTGCTGTTTGAATTCAATAATACATATGAGATTTTTGTACTGAAAATTAACTAATGTAATAAATTACTGTACAAATCATGAAAACTAACAGAACGACTTTGCAAGAACATATCGCGAGAATGACTTTAAGTGGAAAAGTAACTACCTTAGAAAGAACATCAAAGCTAATATTTACAAGACCACAATGAGACCTATATTGACATATGGCCATCTAACACAGAAAGACAATTGTGAGCGACGGAAATAAGAATTCTAAGGGGAATCGTAGGGTAAGCAACATAGGACAGAATATGCAAAAAAAGTAGTTATCTGTGAAATAACGAAGTAATAGAATAGGCAACTGAAAAAACGCGGATATCATATGGCCATACAGACGATATGGGTCAGAACAGACTAATGGAGACTGTTAGAGGGTAACTGGCCGTCCAGTAAATGGTGAGATGGGAGAACTAAATGGACGGTGCAAGAAACACTTTAGGAATCTGATGATATTAACATAGGAGCATATAACACAAGAACAGAATGAAAAGGAGAAGGAGGAGGATGAGCACAGCAGCAGAAGACGAAGAAGAAGAAAGTTGTTGTTGTTACCACTCTTCTCAGACAAACGTTTTTATTTAAAACAAGTATTATTTTACTATATTTTATATTAACTTATAATTATAAAATAGCTGTGTTGCAAGCGAAACATTTATTTACAATTCAAACAAACCTCTGAAGATACAGAATAATTTCTGTGAAACGTACGCCAGGTGAAAATAAACCTACTTGCAGTGTAATTATTTGAAGACATTACATAGTTTATAATTATAATAGTTTTATTTTCTATATAATTATAAAAATTATACTTACCAAGTTTAATTTATTTATTAAAATACTTTAAATAAGAATATACTTAACCTCCCAAAGAAATATATATATTTTTTCATATAACTACAATACACCTTCTTTCACCATGCTTGAAATAAGTTACAATAGTAACTGAAAGTCACTTTGCGAAAGAACTTAACTTTTTATTTTCCACATCGCTTATGGGAACCGTTAGTATCTCCTTCATCATTGCTTGACGATTGATGCTTTTCTTGATGCTCAGGTTCACTCTTGTGTGTGTGTGTGTGTGTGTGTGTGTGTGTGTGTGTGTGTGTATGTGTATGTGTGTGTGTGTGTGTGTGTGTGTGTGTGTGTGTGTGTGTGTGTGTGTGTGTGTGTGTGTGTGTGTGTGTGTGTGTGTGTGTGTGTGTGTGTGTGTGTGTGTGTGTGTGTGTGTGTGTGTGTGTGTGTGTGTGTGTGTGTGTGTGTGTGATGAACATTGATAGTTTATTAGTATCCAGATATAAATCAGATCCAGTGATCCAATAACAGATATAAATCTGTCCTGTTTATTGCATCTGATTTATTGGGTTTAGCGATTATTTACTTTGCATACAGACAATGTTAAATTTATGAAATCAGTAGCAAAAAAAGAAGTAAAAATCATAAAACACCTGAACTGACAAACACCGAATAAACATTATAATTGATGTAATAATAGAATAAGACTAAAGCGCTCTACAAAATAAAAAGAACGTTCTTTGTGATAGTGGTTTTCAATTAATATAATTATATACAAACAAGTTTTAAGGGCATATTTTAGATTCAAACAATTTTAAACGTTTTACAAATTGATCAGATTGCCTCCAATGTTTCATAGCGAATTTTTAATAGAAACATTTATTAATGTTTTGAGGACAAGGTAAATATTTTAAGCAGATATATCAAAACATACTGTATATTTTAATATTACACTTAAATAGTATACCGTCTACTTCATACTCGATTAAACGTAACATTTGAAATAAATGACACTGGAAAGCAATATTTTGGTTAACCAGAATCATGGGAAGAGTAATCAAATAAAATCTTCACATTCTGGTTTCCGCTAATACAAATAGCCAAAGCAGTTATATAGTTTACGTCGAATGTACACGTCAGATATTTAAAAACAACGGATTTGGACGGACTCGAACAGCTGAAATGGCAAAAACTGTAAAAATCAATTATGGTGAAAACGCATCGAATTCACATGACATTAGAAGTAAGCCGTTAATTTGATATAGACACGTACTCCTACAACGAATCGGAGAACATAGTTTCCAAACAAAGTGGTGATTTTGGAACCGAAAGACAGAGTGAAACCACGCATATCGGTGAAATCATAAGCAATGTATAAGGAACATCACCAACTTGAGTATGTTTTGTTGACCGACCGAGGAACGTGGAGATTTGAAATCGGTGAAATTTGTAAAGTTTGAAAAGTAAACCGCGCGCGAAAACAATGGCATCCACTTACAAATGTCTTAGTTAATTGACTGTTCTAAAAGCTCTGTGCTATTTGCTAATGTGTAAGAAGGAGAGAACGTTAATTACCTGTAACCGTTAAACTAATTTGTTGTTCAGTAATTCGTGTAGTCTCTGATGAGAAGAATATATTACCATCTCCAACATTGAAACGTGTTTGACAAACGTTGTCAAAGCAGCATTTGTTTGCTAACAGTTGTTTATTTAAGCATTACTCTAATTAAATTTTCTTGATCAATTAATTTTCGTTTTCAAACAGACGCATGTTTACCAAAATATTAGTGTTACCATTGGTATTCGAAGTGAAAAACATTATCTAATGTAATTTCTCAAGTTTGATTGCAACTGCTTCCATTTAGAGAACGTTTTATTTTTTTTTGTTTCTTATTCCTCTTCTAAACTTACTGAAGGATTGGAGTTTGACTGAAGAAACGTAAAAACACTAAAGGCTTAGAGTATTTTAATTATGAAATGTTTATCAATATTATTCTAGTTTATGTTAATACTAAAACTATTAGCGGCTTTCTGTCTGACCATAAGACTACAGGTGACGATGATGGATAGCTTTTCCTTTGGTGTAATGATGCTTCAACCCTTCGGACTTAGAGCGGCTGGCAAACAGAAGTGATTTTGGTCAGCCAGAACTACTGACCGGAATGACAAATTGTTCCCTTGGGGACCCCTTGCTGCAGTAATTAGTTCTGATAAATGATGCGGGCTAATCAGTTACTTGTTGGTCACACTAAATTTAATATTAGCTAACGTTTACCAAACTAATGCTTGCAATAAACAATTGAACTTCATTTGATTGTGCTTGCTCAAATCAATGAGAATAGATAAAATAGATATAATTAAAATTATAGTCACAAATTGCTTACTTTTTTATTTTTATTACTAAATAGTTAATAAATGTTTATTCTAACAAGAATATACATTTTATTTAAATTATAAATGTGTGTATGTATATACACACACACATATACTGTATATATATATATATGTATATCATTTTCTATATAAGTAACTCGAGGTTTCTTGCAGTATTTATATAAATTTGTGATGTTATGCAATTTGTTTCTTCTGCAAGTAGTATAATTCTAATTTTTATAATTAACACCTTAAAAAAAAAGAATATACGAATTATACTACTTGCAGAAGAAACAAATTGAATAACATCACAAAAAAAAAATATATATATACACACACACACACACACACATACCAAATTATACACACACCTCGTATAACTTATAATTATAACATACATATGTTTACATATATAATTTTGTTATACCCTCGCTCGCGTATTAATAGTAATATCAAATTAATAAAATTAATTAATTAAATAATTAAATTAATAATAGTTAAGGAAATTTTACGCTCGGATTGTGGTTTTCGTACGTAATCGATATTTTATTTTAAATTGTTCATCTTTAATTTGTGATTGTATATAAAGCCAAAATTGAAAGTGGTTAGCTTTGTTCTTTTGTACACAATGTCCTAAATAATATAATATTATCTATCCAAAACATTGTCTACCAAATTTGTTGAGCAAATTCTGTATAATGTACATGTTATTACACGTGTTCGTTTACGTTATGCGCGCGAGCGTGTGTTATTGCGTTCTGTAGTCTAATATATCCGGGTCCTTGCTTGACATTATTGGAGAGTTTGTTTATTCCCTTATATGTTTTTTACAACATTTTTACATTCTGCATAAAATATTGGATGTTACAAGGCATCTATTTCTGTATGTAAATGTACGAGATATGGTAGATTAAAAAGTATGGATTACTTATTATGAAAAACACTGTAGTTTTTAAGGTCAAAGCGTCAGTAATAATTATTTTTGTGGTAGAATTTCGGATATCAGCGATGTATTTGAAAGTGAGTATAGAGATATTCTCTCCCGTATTCTATAATGTTAGCATTTTGAGAGTTTTTCTTCTGATAAGTAGTTCCTATGCGTTTCGGACGTTGGATTTCATACGGACTATTTTAACTTTCTGCACTGCTGCACGGAATAAGTGAGTTGTATTCATGTCAAACCAGATCCTCAGATTTCTCAGCCATGATATTCTCAAGATATTCTTGAGAGTTACACATTCTATTTGTGTTCCTTGAGAAACAAACCTTCTATATTTAAAATTATCATAAATATAATTCCGTTTATTCATGTATTTTGCTCAAAATTGAGTGTTATTACCAATAGCTGTATACGAATTGAGCATAAACAGCTTGTTTTACATTTAGTTTTCAACATAATATTTTATTGCAGTCTTTCTGTCCAGTACTATGTGGTTTCCGTCGTACGTAGTTATTCGATGGAATTTCAATTTGTTTACTGTATTTGGTTTACTGCATTTTGATTTTACTATCCCTGCAATAATTTAATTGTTTTTTTTTTCTTTCCACTTCTGCAGAGATATTCGATGGGTTTATAAGTTTTATTATGAAATGTTAAAATCTCTAACCGGTTTATTGAACAATTTTGTGCAAGGTAGAGTGTTATGATCAGTATTTACGTCATTAAACAATTAATAATTAAATAGCGTATCTTCCGAAATAAAGGATTACGTTTGAAATTATGTCAGATTATCCACAGAAACATATTTGAGGAATCATTCCGAAGAGCTATCAAAATGTAGACAAGAAAATCGTGTTCTCAACACTGCATTGTCAACACTTAAGTCTGTAAAGAAAATTAATGTTTAGTTACAGGTAAAATAATTAGACATGAAACGAATGTCTAGCTACGAAGTGTCAAAAGATCTCATTGTGCATGCGTAGCTTTGACCCGTTGTTTTCCGACCAATCATTCTGTGTTGAGAATAGCTGCACGGTTGATGTGTCACATGGTTGTGTGCCATGGACGTCACACCTGACTTTCTGCACTGCCTTCCCTGATCCCCGCTACGAGCTGCACGAACCATTTCATGTCTTACTACTTCATCTGTATGAATAAACGGATCTGAGTGTAGCCAACACGGATATTGTGTACCTTAAAAAGTAACAACCAGTCAACATAGCTTGTTAATTGTCTAAGAACGATATTTTATAGATAATCTAGGAGATTAAATTTGTAGGGTGTTGTATGCTAACAATGCCAGTTTAGACAAGTAAAATCAAACTTAGATGTTTCTGAAATCAAACTGACCGTTCTTGTCACTGTGCCCTACAGTTGTAACGCTCAATATACTGCGCCTGTTTATCTTAGACCGAGTACAAAAACACGTTATTTCTGGCGTTGTAAACAACTCCAGCCTTTCAAAACTATAATAAATTATTCAACTAGCAAAAAAATTAATACAGTATACAAACACTTTTCCAGTTATGGGGAAAAAGAAGGGATGCAGGGGTGAATCCCCCCCATAAATTAATTTCTAAGACAGTTGCGTGTGTTAAAATAAGGCTGATAAATAAGTGCAAAAATAAAAGGAATTATAGTATTTCTAAAGTAATAAAATAAACTTGGATTTTTCTTAATAATGACATCACTCGTCATTTGGTAAATGATAACGTATTTACAGAATTAAAAATATGCGGCAGAAAACTATGGCAGCCCTATTAATCTGCCTTTACAGGGTTTCCTATATCTGTTGTTTGAACAATCGACTTTGCACAGCAAAACTAGCAGTTTCTTGAGTGTACCTTACAAAAATGATAAAATTTATGCTGCTAGATTTTGCATAAAAAAAACGTACTTAAACACAGACCATGCATTGCTAAAAACAGTGTTGCTAAAATGGATTAATTTAATCCTTTAATTAATTTGCAGAGGAGTAATAATTTTCAAAATGTCTTCACAAAGTCTTATTTTTACCAGATTTATTAGCAATACAAACTTATTATTAAAATAATTTCTAATGACCTGAGGATAATTTTACCTAATGACTTTATTTTTACCTTTAATTTGAAAAACAGTTAATCAAGAAAGAATGTTTTAAAATCAGAGTTTTTTCTTATTTTTTCAACCGTTATACTTCGACTGATTTATTCAAAAATTTGTTTTATCTACTTGTAAAATTATATGGGAAGAATGCTGAATTTTTTTATTTGTCGTGATGAAAATTGGATCCAGCATTCAATGAGCTCATCCCTCCCTATAAAGTGCGCTTTCTATTTACGCCAGTGGGCTTGCCAACAAAGATCTTAAGCCCCTATTTTGTTAACAGTGATTAGATATTAAGTATGCATATTAAGTATCTCTCAAAATTATCATTTTATAGCAGGTAAATCAAGTCAGCTACCTTCAAGGACAAGAGAGTTGTTTTGTGTCCTACAATGTAACATAATATTCTGTCACGTGTAGTCTAAGATTATGTACGTTATAACATCTTTACTTGCGTTATAACATAGGGAACCCGTATTAATTGGTTCTGCCAATTAAACAGGCTGCCTTCGTTGTAACAAGCTGAAAATTAATCAAATCACTAAAACAATTAGTATACAAGGAACTGGGGGGGGGGGTAGTCTGCTGATTTATGCACTCAATTTAGTATTGTACTAAAGATGACATCTCTTTATTTATGTCTATTTGATTATACATAACATATCAACTTTTAACTTACAGTGAAAATTGTAATAGGTTTTCTACATTAAGATTTATAATACAGTTAGCGCATTTTACCTCGGATCCGAGTTTCTTTGTATTACTTAGGAATTTAAAGTTTACTCTACTCCATTAATGAATTACTTTATTACTCTTTATACCATTTGAGGAATGGTTTCATTTAGTTGTGCAATGTTCCAATGCTACATCACACTTGTTACTTTACAACTTAAGGTTACTGAAGTTACTTGTTGCAACATTTATTCTTAAACTTTAGAGATTGTCATTTTAAAGACTTCCAGTTTACAATTACTTCTATTTCAAAAGATACATATCCACGGAAGACAAGCTTCCGCGTCACCTCTTAGTTAAGGGTTTTAGTCCTAGTCCTCCACGCGTGATTCTTCGGTCCTCTCTCTGTAGTGGGTTGTCATCGTGGAAGTCTTTCTGGTGAAGGTCCTCGGACTTAACTAATGTTGATTCGGATGTTACGGTGTCATGAAGTCGTCCTGTTTCTCGGTGGTATTGTAAATACAGTTGAGGTCTTCGTCTTCACATTTTACAGTTATGCACATCGCATTTGGTAATAGTACGGTTGTATCTGAATTTACATATACAACACTAAGATAAATTTAACTATATTTCTTACTGGGAGATGTCACCTTACGCACTTAATTTTCTACATTACTTTTTTCTGTTACACACTACATTCTCGTTATATAACTCTTCACACGGTTATTTGAAAATTAATAACCACATTTAACAAAAAGTACATATTTTGTACAGCGCTCTGCTTTGAGCTGCTTACTGATTGAACGACGCATCATCTCTGCTCTGTAACTATGTAGGAAGGGTCAGTTAATCGCGCGGAGGTTACGCGTCGCAGCGAAATAGTTCCACATTTCTCCTTTATTTAAATGGTTAAAGTTTAACTTTTTAATTATTCAGAGATATTCTTAATTACAAACGTTATTAAAGTACACTACTGTGGCCTTGTTTAATTATTTAAATAATGTCAAATTACAAGTATTATTAGTTTGTTTAGGGGTCGGAATTCAAGTTAATTCCGGTTAGCGCATGTCTATGCAGGGTTAATTAACAAGGTTTACCCTATCTGTACACTCGTATTCCTTTTTATTTGATTATTAAAACTCTTTATTAAATATTATTATAATTTTATGATAGCGATAAAATTTAGTTTAATTGTGCGATTTTATTAAATTTTAAAATTTCTCAGCCTTTACATTACCTATTTATTAATTACTATATTTTTAATTAATGAAATCGTCACAGCGCTGTATGCCTACATGCATACATACTCCCTCATATATTGTTAGGTGCGTATGTTAAGTACAGACTGTTATTATGTGTTACTGGTAATAGGCCTACTCGTTCTTTGTACTCCGTTAATACTGGTCTTTGTTGTTCATGATGTAGGCCTATCAGGTACGTCGATGTCAGGTTTGTATGCCCTATACGTAGTCTTATGAGACAAACATGTTCATGTCGACTACGTTATACTACATTTTACCGTCTGCCGATAGTCTTTTTACCGCTTGGAGTTTGGTGCAAACTATTTGCAACTTTGTTGACGTGACAGCTACTTTCAAGTCAGCGGACCTCGTAGGAACAAGGTCTGCTTCTGGACTGTACCTCAGCGGTTTTATTGTCATGGATGCCTAGGTTTTCGACACCCATATAAAAGTAAACTGCAAACCGTGATGTCGCAACAATGAAACAATGTCTCTATCTGTTGTCGTAAAGGGTCTTCTGTGCCTGTGTTGCGGAAATCTATGATGGAACTCGGATAGCAAAGCGCGTCAGGCCTCGATGTTTACAATACCGAAGGCCTGCAAAACGGCATATAACTCAGGGGTGTATACGAGTAGTATTATTAGTCTTTATAGTGGTGTACTGTATTGTAATAAAAATGAAGGAGTTAAGACTACTATGACTATATAGAAATTTTAGGTTAAAAAGATTAACAAAGAATTACAGTATTATAGATTTCAGTGATATATTTTAAACTACATATCCGAGTATACCCACACACAAGAAAGGTAATTTTTATTTGTCTCATTTTTGGTCCGTAGGCTAAATAATACATAAATAAAATGGTATACTTTGCGGGTTACATGACGCTCCTGTCACGTAAATAACGGATAACGCATAAATAACACATTGCCTTTTCTATAAGAACAACAGTGCTCTTCAAAAGAGTAAATGTAGATTTCAGATAGTCGTGTAATGTCGCAGATATCTGAGACAACGTAAGTGTCCCGGCGCGGGCGTACGGAACGTTTATAGTCAACAGTGAGAGCGTGAAGCAACAGCAGTCTGGCTGCGGTTAACCAGTAATGAGTCATAAAGTGTGTTTTTGCTATTAAGCTACGTGCACGTTTCTTTTTCTGTTATTTATTGGCAATCAAACTCACCGTCTGAAACGTTGTAAACGCTTGTGTTCTGTCGTCAACAATGCAGGTAGGCCTACGTCAGTTATATGTAGGTCTAGGCAGGTTCATTGTAGTGGCTGTACATTAAATGAAAGTTTAAATGTAACAATTTGGAGTTGCTATTAAAGAAAAACTATTAAATCAAGTAAAAATTAAAAATATGTATTTGAAGGTTTAAAAATATTGATTCTACCATTTCAGTATGAATACGCTTCGACTGTCGAATAATAACTTTGTCTTATTTTGTTGCTTCTCTGGTATGTACAATTTTCCCTCGAACGAGGCCTTCCGGTTTCGCAACCATTATCAAGTTCTTACTACAACAAAATTAAAATACCTACTTTTTTAAACCGGAATGTAACCGATTATGCGTGGGAGGGTTAGTATGTACATAAGGGAAGTAGTTATATTTATATATAGTTATAAATACGACAAAGTTGGTATGAAGACTGCTAACACAGATAAAATAGCTGATGATGTCGAATAATATTCTTACTTCTGTCCTTACATTGTTAAAAAAAAATAGACATTTTATATTTACCTAAAATACACGAAATAATCTTATGCCAAAGTAATAATCTTGGGAAAAATATTTTTGGACACCATGCTGTTGTTACAACACTTCTTTCTACTTTAAATTTGTTAAACTAGTTTTTTGCATCACATATTCCTGTCACTTAATGCTACTGGTTTTCTTTTTTAAAAACACTCGTTTAATTGACACGTAAAATTAAACACAGTAACAGTAGTATTTTAGGTGACCCGCAGGATGTTCAACATGTCTGAAAGCCTGAGCAGTCTGAAAAATTGTGTAACTGATTAAAAATGGAAGCCCGTTACAAACGGATAGCACGGTAAGATACCAGTTTAAATGGAACGTAAGCCATTACGTGTGAACGGCTCCGCTCAGCAAAGCTCGGCCGGATTGATCTGAGAACCATTTTCCGTTCCCGGCTCTAACTATTTGTAGGTATATGAACATCTTTTTTAGAGTTTTATTGTCTTTTATTTTGGTTGCAATTACTACGGATAAACTTATCATAGATGATGTGGTATGTATCATAATCACTCCTTTATAAATATTGCATGCACCCAGAACTTGCGATTCCGCGGCATACACTTCCGATCTTCCTGTCCCGCACAAACTGTAGCCACTAGAAGCAACGTTTCTTGATGAACTCTCTACTGCAGCTGGTAGGCCTACATGTCACTCAAAACAATTGGCCGGAGCCATGTCGCTCATAGTGGGTTTCGGGTGTACTGCGTCAAACCAGAAAATTCCCGAGGTGCCACGATTCATCATGAAGATTTCACAAAGCTCCAAAAAAGTAAACAAGTTTACTGCTTGTCGTCTCATCTTATTACGTTTCGTAAGAATGTACATCTGTTTATTACAATAATGAATGTATGTATGTATACAGATAGAAGAATAACTGTAATACGACTGTGTTTCTTTATCGATACTATATCGAAACGTGTATACATTTCTGTAGTGATTAATATCTTATTCAAGTTTTATAAAATCCGACTTATGTTTATAAGGCCCTAAACAATGTTGTGTGCTCTGACTGTGAGAAAAAAACCTGAGGCGAATTGTACCAGTATTATTAAAATTAAACAAATATGTACAAAGTTATGGAACAAAGCTGAGGCTTATAAAGTTGTAGTTAAGGCTTAATAGCTTTTTTCCATTTTAAATATTTTGTAGGCCCCGTTTCCACTAGTGTGGATATTTTCAAAACAAAACCATATGGCCACGTGTGTATTCAGCTTTATCACTAAGCCGTTTTTATTTTCACCCATATAATTTTCTTAAATTTTTTACTTCTCCTTAAATTTTACTTTCTTAAATGTTTGTTATTTCATTTATTTATTTCACGATTTTTGCTGCTTGGCTGAATCACACCGTGTAAGATAGACAGATAAATTGTTTATCTATTGTTTATACATAGATATTAGAATATTTTTACAAATGCAAAAATTATTAGTAGGTAGTTTCCGTTCATACGTTCCCCTTTAGTACTTGAAGTAGCGTAATAGATCCATTACGTTTAAAAGTATCTTATCTGTTTGTCTTCAGTATGTTAGATAGGCTATAGGTCTCCTTTGTATTTTATTGTATGTGCTCCGTAACATGACTTATTAAAAAGGTTTCATCGATGAGTATAAATGCCGACAACAACGTTTTGACATTGACGTTTTTCTTCATACACATACATGTGTGTGTGTGCGCGCGCGCGCGCGTGTGTGTGAGTATGTATGTATGGTATATATATTTATATTTATATTTATATGTTGATAATAAATTTATGTCTAGAATGCTGCTTGTAATTTTTACACAAAGAAATATTCTACCATGACGTTAAAGAAATTTATTAACTTTTTTCAGAAATACATACATGAAACAAAGGCTTGTTTGTTTTGTTTCCTCTAAACGTGTTGTGTTTACATTTCCATTACTAATTTATAAAACATGTCTTTAACTTTTATGTAGGCTTAGGTGCATCCATTGAAGGAATTTATATGATTTTGCTGTAATTTGTTAATCCATAATAATTTGATAAATTTTGAAATTAGGTGCTGTTTCCATGTCCTGATTCCGCTTCCTCACCACCTAAATTATGTTAACTTGACAACAAAACCTTATTTTAACTTACGCAGACGCGTTTCAGAGTAGCACTGACGATGCGACAAATGCCACTCAACGAGTCTGCGTAAGTTAAAGTACATCCTACTTTGAAGTTAATATAATAGAGTTTATGGAATTTTATGTAATGCCGAAACGCTATTTAAATGTATAAAATGTTTATCTTTAAATAATTAGAGTTTTATTCGTCAGAATTTAGTAATTGATTGTTATTATTTGTTCACTAACATGCTAAATAAACAACAAATACTAACAATGCTGCACCGCAAAATGAGCATATGTCTACAAAAATATAAGGAAAAAAGAATCACAATTGTCAGGAATTTCAAAATGCTGCGCCAACAGTGGTAATTGATGCGGGAAGTGTAACGTTCAGACGATTTGTTTCAAAGCGCCCTGTTATAATTACCACTGTGTACCACGTGGGGTAGGGTAGGGTAATCAAACGGAGACCGTTAAATTAATTTCAGCCCTAATTTGTACGCCTGCTGTTTGTTATTGACCAAATATTGACACAATTAACCTCACCGCCTATTTTGTAATAGTTACGAAGCACAGTTTGTTACATACCCTAGCAATTGTATGTATGGCAGCCCAAATCACGTCGTGAAAAGTATATTACCCGTATATCGTATTTAGCGTACTTTATGGACTTGGCATTTTAACAAATTTTGTAGAACACAATTATCAACTCTACAGTGCTTTTTAACAAAACACACACATAACACAATAAACCACACGCAATCTATGAAAATACCAGGCACGAGATTCCCTTCTTTGTCTTACCATTAAGCCAATGCACATCAATGAAATGCATATTTATAGACACAAATATATTTTCATATAAAAACATTACATAGTACTTTCATACATTAGTATGTACACTATTATTGCATTATTAATATTAGTGCTACATGAGTAGAATTCAAAAGTATATTTTTTATAAAATGTATAATTAATCGGCTTTCAAAATCGACTTTAAACTTTATGCTTAGACTATATATCCTTAATAGACTCACACTCACACAATAGACTCACAGATATAAACAGAATCACACTTAGCAACCATGGAAACCATATTATACTTGACACTAGTCACACTGACTGAGTGTTTATTTTTGAAATATAATTCTAGACATATTCATGATTTATAGGACGTTTATAAGGCCGTGTAATTAAAGATACACATCTAAATAATATTCTGTCCTCATGTCATGTACCCCCGGGGGTAACATGAAGTTCATTTTGGAGTTTGTCAATTGTTTCCAATTCCAACACACACACACACGCACGCGCGCGCGCGCGCGCACACACACACACACACACACACACACACACATTATATGTTATATTTTATATATATATATATATATTGCAACAAAACGCAGGATGATGATCTATAATAAGAATATCAGAGCATGGATGACAGACATTAGTGTGTTTTGGATTGATTTATGCAATTTTTGTCAATTAGCTATAAGTTTTGTATTTAGTGATGGGTAAGGACTTGTGTTATACCAAATTATTTGTAAATGTTTGATCTATAATGTCATGTACTTTGTTTGTGAATATGTGAGCGCGTTCCCGTGTAGTGAACCTTCGTATTATATCTTCCGCGTTTGTTATCCGATCGGCATGAGACTTGGACAGTGAATTATTTATGAAAATAGCTACATTTTCAATGTATTCTGTTGTTCTCAGCTATTTTTTAAATGTGGTTTTTTAGTAATTGGAAACTCAACTTTTGACTCTTATCAATTCAAGAGTAATAAAAATTCTAAGCAGGCACTCGCAGATTTATACAAAGATTCGCCTGCAACGCGTCTATCATTTGTCCAATGTACCACGTAGAAAGTTGATTGACCAATCAGAAGCCCCTAAATTTAGTCAGATCCGTCGGTTGTCAGGTGTACTTCGGGGCAGTCCATCGGAAGCCGTTGCCTAGTGAACGTGTGCTCTTCGTCAAGAGTTTTTCTTGTTCGAACTGGTTTAATCTAGAGCAACTCTAAGTCTTGGGACTCTTTTCGAGTTTGTCGGTTAGAACCAAGCGGGTGAACTACAAGTTATAAAATATTCAAGTGCTATTACGTGTTAGTGGAAGATTTTCCGCTTAGGGAGATTTATCTACCGTGATAAATCCTTATTAACGCGGAACACTTCAAGAATAGCAGGATGGTGTAAGCAATATACACCGCTTTTAAATAATATCATTCATTATCACCCTGAGTAACAATAATTAATAATAACCAATTGCGAGCGAGTAAACAAATGATTCGGAAAGTGACAATTCGTGTGTAAAATCTGGATCAGTGTTATCAGCTGTTCGGCGAACCCCAGGGGAGAGAGAGAGAGAGAGAGAGAGCGAGAGAGGAGAGAGAGAGAGAGAGAGAGTGAGAGAGAGTGGAGACCGGCGAACATTGCAGAGCGGAGCGTAACAGTGACGGAGCGAGTAACGTCACGCCGAGTGTAAAGGAGTTCTACGTTTCAAGTAAAACCTACCAAAACTGAACTATATAAACTCTTTGAAAACAAATAAAGTACTATACATGACATTTTGTTTAATTGAAATATATCATATCAACAATTATTTACTTGTTTTATAAATAAATAATTTTTCTACACCTCCAATATAGAGTTGTGCATAATTTAAACACACATAAGTATCCAATGCGAAAATATTTACTTGTATCGTCCCACAGAGATATTTGGCGCTGTCAACGTGTGGCACGATTTTATTATAATTTATTAATATTTTATATTTAATTGTGATTCATTTGGACTATTTTGTGTGTGTTCTATTTGTAAGCAGGGAGTGTATATAATTTATTGAATATTCTCTGCAAGCAGATATTTGAACAGTATAATTAATTTAGTTTATTTGGAGGTTTGAATTATTATTTATAGATATGTATTCTGTTAAGTATTGTAAACATTTGATTACGATACTAGACTGTGACGTTATACAACATTTAAACTAAACATTAATATAATAATAATAAGAGTTAGTAATTGTGCCGTTTACGTTAAATAAGGACTATAATATTTGTTTGAATATATAAAATAACTATAAATATGGCTTAATCACTTGAATTACAAAATACGTTAGCTGCATTATTAGCCAATGTGCAGAAAATTTCAGAAGAAAATAGAACTGATAAAGAGGAAGCAATAAAACAAAATAGATTACTAACGACGAGAATAAGAAAATTTTTACCGTTCTCCATGAACTAGCTGAACAAAATAATCAACTTTCAGAATCGACAGAAAAGCGTATCGGAGAGAAAGTCGAGTTAATTCGTACTAACGTTGAGCTAGCACTAGAAGCTAATAATTCACGTCTTAGTGATTGTGAAGCTAAGATCAATGTCATGGAAGAAAGAATGGTAAATCATACATCGACGGTGAATGAATTGGTAGCGGAGCAGGAACAGCGGATACAGGAGTTAAAACAACAGCTGACCAGGCTCCAGATTACCTCGACACCAGCAAACCAGACCACATATATTTATAAAACTTTTGATGAACCCAATTCGCAATTGAAATTCTATGGTAGAGAGACTGAAAATCCCCTCTACTTTCTCAAAAGCTGCGAGAGAGGTATAGACGCGGTAAATGACAACCTAAGCGAAATGGACAAAATATACTGGGTGGTGAGAATGTTAAAAGGTACCACGGCTGAATGGTTCACCGTCATAGAGGACAAGGTATGTATGTATGAAGATCTGGTGCGACATTTTAGGGCTACGTACTGGAACAGCGAAATACAGAGAAAGATCCGTATACAGCTGGAATTTGGAAAATATTCAAGTATGAAAGGTTCAAAAGAAAACTATTTAATCCAGCTGATGTCTTGAGCCAAGTATCTGGAACTGGAAGTGACAGAAGCAGAAATGGTAAGTAAGTTAACTCACCATTTTGGACGCGGAATTCAAATCGCGGTTATTACACAAGGGGTTAAAACCTTAGAAGAACTACACTTGTTATTGACTAAATGGGATAATGTGGATAACCCAAGTAATAATAATAATAGTAATAATAATGATCAATCACGTAAACAATTTCAGCCACAACAATAACAACAACAACAACAACAATAGTTTAAAAATAAACCAAGATTTCAAAGATTCAATCAAAGCAAACTATCGGCGATTGCCGAGACCAATGCAAATGAAGAGCAGCAAAAAAAACGTGTAAGGTTGCACGGCGTGGGTCCGTGCGATAAAATTAATAATATAAATAAAAATAAGAATAAAAATACAATTAAAGCATAAATAACAAGCGCCAGTATCAGAAATCATATGTTAGCAATAATAGTGATAGTAATGTATACATTAGTCCTGGCTTATACCCTGTTGACGTTAGCAATGAATTAATATGTAATAATTGTGTGCATGAATGTGTGGAAAATACTAGAGTTGAGGACAATAATGACATTGTTGTGATAGCGAGAATCAATGGTTGTGTTGGTAATGTTTTGCTTGATAGTGGTGCGCAAGTGTCATTAATTAATGAAAAATTTATTAACAAACATAAGCACCAATTTAAGGAAACACCTGTCTTACCTGTAAATAATACTGTGGTTACTACGGCGACCGGATATACACAAATTATTTGTAAGCAAGCTCTTATATCAATAATTACACAAGGTATAGAAATTGAAGTGACAGTCCTTATAGTTAAAAATCTAGTATATTACGTACTGACACGTTAAGAAAAATACACGCCACAATCGATTTCAGGAACAAAAAACTTACATGCACAATTCGAAATAAATTATACACAGTTAAATTGGGATGTGCTGACAGCGACTTGAAACAGGCCGAGCAGCGTACTAACATACAAAAGCCAGTTTTTAATCTCGTAGATAAGAAAACGAGTAGCGGCCAGTTCACCGGAAATAAATGTACAGCTGATCCAAGAAAAACGGTTAAATAATATCTTAAACAAATACGGATCGGTTTTTAAAAACGGACATACCATTACTAACGTATATGAGCATAGGATAAATGTAATTGATGAAAATAAGTTTGTCCGAAAAACCTATCCAATTCCATTACACTACCAAGGACAAGTTGAAGAAGAAATTAATAAAATATTAACTAATGATATTATTGAACGTGCCGATAGTAACTTCCTTAATCCTATGGTAATGGTAAAAAAATAACGATATACTTATTTGTTTAGATATGCACAACCTAAACAGCATAAAGCAAAAGTGCTACGATTGTGCACCCAACGCCGAGAACCTATTTATAAAATGTCAAGGGGTCAGGTACATGTCGAGGCTGGACCTCAAAAGCGGGTTTTGGGAAATGCCATTAGCCGAAGATTGCCGCAAATTTACGGCATTCCTTTGTAAGAACAAATGCTATCAATTTAAGGTAGTTCCATTCGGGTTAGTGACCAGCCTTGCTGCCATGGTTAAATGTCTAGAATTGGCACTAGGACCGGAAGTAGAAGAATTCGTAAGCGTGTTTGTGGACGACATACTTGTAATATCTAAATCTTTCGAAGAGCATTTAAGTCACCTTGATATTGTCTTCCGAAAGTTAAGAGATGCCAATCTTTTGCTTAACTTGGACAAGTGTGAGTTTGGAAAATCCCAAATAAAATTCTTGTGTCATATTATTTCGGCGGATAGGGTCAGTACCGATCCTGAGAAAATCCAGGCCATCACGGATTTTCCTAACCCCAAGAAAGCAAAAGATATCAGGGCGTTCTTCGGATTGACCGGGTATTATCCTCGTTTCACACCTGAATATTCAAAGACCATAGAACCACTTCTGGAACAACTAAGGAAAAATACCAAATGGCGATGGGAAGAGCGGCATGAGGCAGCATTCAACGCTACCAAGGACTTGTATAGTAAGAACCTGCATATATTCCATCCTGAAAAAGAAGGGACTTATGTACTTAATTGTGACGCGTCTGACTACGCGATCGGCGGAGTGTTGTATTAGCGGAATAACCAAGGTGAACACAAGGTAATTGCCCACGTAAATCGTTCATTAAAAGGTGCTGAGAGGAACTATTTCACGTCGGAGAAGAAAATTCTCGCCGTAGTGTATTGTATCAGCAAATTCAGATATTACCTTGTGGGACAACACTTCGAGATTTTATCAGACAATCAGGCGTTGTCTTTCATGCTCAAATGTAAACTCGAAAATGCCCGCATATCGCGATGGATCATGGCGATCCAAGAATATGATTTTAGTATAAACAAAGCCAGTAAAAACAAAATGGCAGATTCTTTAAGTAGATATCCTCCGATATTTGAAGAACAATACTCCTCAACAAGGAATGAAGTGGAGATCTTGACAATTAAGTATGTATTACCAGACACATTAAAAACTAGGTTAAAAAATATAAACATCGAGCAACAGCGGGATGCTAAATTAAAGAAAATCAGCGATGATATAAGAGAACAGGACAACCCAAAGTATAAAATAGACAATGATGTGTTATACAAGATCATAGACGGGCAGTGGAAGATAATGGTACCGGATGAACTAGTCGAGGATTTAACTTGTGCGTGCCATGAGATTCTGGCCCACGCGGGTGCATATAAATGCTATTTAACAATGCGAGAAGACTTTGTGTGGTTAAATATGGCTAGAAAAGTTAAATCTATTTTGCGTACCTGCCACATATGCCAAACTGCGAAGTTCCCGAATCAACACACATATGTACAAATGGGCAATATTATTACTAAAAAGAAACATGAATTATTGTGTATTGATTTTTTAGGTCCACTACCGCGTGCATCGAGTGGTATGAGGAATCTGCTGGTGTGCACGGATGCGTTCTCTAAACATGTAAGTCTATATGCAATATGACGACCCACCACGGCGGCCGTATTAAATGTCGTCTTAAATAAATACATCCCTAAATATGGTCACGTTAAGAAAATTTTATCTGACGAGGGTAAACAGTTCACCAATAGGAACTGGCAATCCGAATTGGAAAGCACAATATGCAGACTGTGTTAACAGCGATCCGGAGACCGCAGGGCAACCTCGCTGAAAGGGTCAACAGAGAGTTAGGTCGACTGTTCCGTACTTATTGTAATACCAACCAAAGTAAATGACCGGATTATCTCGAGTTTTTCGAGCAGCTCATCAACGGGAATTACAACGACACGACGGGATTTACGCCTAACGAGTTGGAAACTGGAGAAATGCACAAGCGCGTCTGGGATGGGAGCATCAGGAGGATTGAAACGCAAACTTTGCCTAATCCGAGCGAGGTGAAACGTATAGAAGCCAGGAGACGCATTAAGAAATGTGCCGAAGAACGGACTGAAAGATTTAATGCAGACCACAAGCTGGTAAGGTAATATTTAAAGTTGGCGAGAGGGTATTCCTGAGGGCTTTGAATGTCGGTCACAGTGAGGATAAGACCGCAGCCAAATTCTTTAGGTTGTACAATGGCCCATATATTTTATCCGAGCAAGTTGGTAAAAATACCTATATTGTAACCAACCCTGGTACTACCCGGTGATAGGGAAATTCCACGCATCATCCCTAAGAAAGTATTATGTTAGAGATAATTGTTCCTAATATGCCAGGGTATATGTGGTATGAATGTTTTAAGAGAGTTATGTGAAATATGAGTGTAAATTAAGAATATTAGATTAGATGTCAGAATAAATGATTTGAATAAACGGAGTAAACTTTCAGTTATGAAAATGTCGTCAGAAATGTTGATACGCTTATCTGTGTTTGAGATTATAGGTCAGATTCAACCACGCGTATTTGTTTGTATTATTACTGTCAAAGTGACATTGGACGAATGTTTTGTTTGAAAGAAGTTTATTTATTTATTTTGATTTGGATTTATTATGTTATTATTATGATTATTATTGAAAGAATGATGTGTTACTTGTTTAGGATATGAAGAAAAACAATTTGTATTTTTATGTAAACAATTTTTTTTTATAGGTGTGGGGTCAATCCTGCAACAAACCACAGGATGATGATCTATAACAAGAATATCAGAGCATGGATGACGGACATCAGCATGTTTTAGATTATTTATGCAATTTTTGTCAATTAGCTATAAGTTTTGTATTTAGTGATGGATAAGGACTTGAGTTATACCAAATTCTTTGCAAAGTTTTGTTCTATAATGTCATGTACTTTGTGAATATGTGAAGCGTTCCCGTGTAGTGAACCTTCGTGTTATATCTTCCGCGTATGTTATCCGATCGGCGTGAGACTTCGACAGTGAATTATTTATGAAAATAGCTACATTTTCTATGTACTCTGTTGGTCTCAGCTATTTTTTTAATGTGGTTTTTTAGTAATTGGAAACTCAACTTTTGACTCTTATCAATTGAAGAGTAATAAAAATTCTAAGCAGGCACTCGCAGATTTATACGAAGATTCGCCTGCTACGCGTCTATCATTTGTCCAATCTACCACGTAGAAAGTCGATTGACCAATCAGAAGCCCCTAAATTTAGTCAGATCCGTCGGTTGTCAGGTGTACTTCGGGGCAGTTCATCGGAAGCCGTTGCCTAGTGAACGTGTGCTCTTCGTCAGGAGTTTTTCTTGTTCGAACTGGTTTAATCTAGAGCAACTCTAAGTCTTGGGACTCTTTTCGAGTTTGTCGGTTAGAACCAAGCGGGTGAACTACCAGTTATAAAATATTCAAGTGCTATTACGTGTTAGTGGAAGATTTTCCGCTTAGGGAGATTTATCTACCGTGATAAATCCTTATTAACGCGGAACACTTCAAGAATAGCCGGATGGTGTAAGCAATATACACCGCTTTTAAATAATATCATTCATTATCACCCTGAGTAACAATAATTAATAATAACCAATTGCGAGCGAGTAAACAAATGATTCGGAAAGTGACAATTCGTGTGTAAAATCTGGATCAGTGTTATCAGCTGTTCGGCGAACCCCAGCGGAGAGAGAGGAGAGAGGAGAGAGAGAGAGAGCGAGAGAGAGAGAGAGAGAGAGAGAGTGAGAGAGAGAGAGAGAGAGAGATAGAGCGAGAGTGTGAGAGAGAGGAGACCGGCGAACATTGCAGAGCGGAGCGTAACAGCGACGGAGCGAGTGACGTCACGCCGAGTGTAAAGGAGTTCTACGTTTCAAGTAAAACCTACCAAAACTGAACTATATAAACTCTTTGAAAACAAATAAAATACTATATATGACATTTTGTTTAATTGAAATATATCATATAAACAATTATTTATTTGTGTTATAAATAAATAATTATTCTACACCTCCAATATAGAGTTGTGCATAATTTAAACACACATAATTATCCTATGTGAAAATATTTATTTGTATCGTCGCAATATATATATTTATAAATTGTAAGAATAGATTTCTTCTACCAGTATAATATTTTAAGTTTATTCGCGCGTATATGTAAAAACATAACGCACGTTTTACAGAACACACACACACACACACACACATATATATATATATATATTACATTTAATATTTATACTAAATTTACCTCAAGATGTTTTTTCTATATACTACACATATATATATATGTGTGTGTGTGTGTGTGTGTGTGTAGTATAACCACACACAGTTTAAATAGTAAACATTAATTTCCAGATATTCAAAATGTTAGATACAAAAAAAAGAACTTACAAATTACAAAAGTGTCACAAAATGAATACCTTTAAAATTCTCAATATTTACAAACGCAATAATAATAATGTACTAATTGAAAAACAAATTCAAGTAAAAACGACAAAAAATTATTTATTTAAAGTAATAAATTATTTAAAATATTAGAATTGAACATCAATTATTTTAATATAACCCCCAATTCAGCTGACTACATAAAGAAACGTTACAACAGGTCGACAATATAAATTCAAATAAAATCGATTATACGTTAATTTATATATTATAATGGAACCAGAATCGATAATTCGTTAATTCACATTGCAACCTCTAAAGATACAGATTACTCTATGAAACGTGTGTCAGGTGTTTATACGAGTTTATATACTAATAAACTTCAAATATTATACTTGGAGAAGGAATTTATTATTTTAGAGTTAAAATAAATGAACTGCACACACACACACACACACACACACACACACACACACACACACACACACACACACATTTACATATGTCAGACTCAGGAATGCAGAGTTATATTCTTACATAGCTGCATTGTTGATGACTTCAAACCAGCATACACAGTATAAACCAACTATAACATAGTTCTGCCCATTCAGCCTACTTTCCATGGAAAAGTAGTCCATTTTAACCACAAACCAATTATTTTCTTTAAATATTTGACGGTTTTGTAGGGACCACTTTCCTGAACTTATTTTAACAAGTAACGGATACTGTCGGGATGCTTTGTTTTTATTTCATTTAAACGTTTTTATTATATGTAATACAAAAGCAGCATTATTAGACTTACGTACAGACACTGCAATTCCATTCGATTCCCATCTTTACTCATGTTAATAGACACATGCCGTCTACAGCAGGATAACATACACTATTCCTCGTATAACTCAGTATCAATTCTCTCTTTCCACTGCATAAGTACACAGAAAATAAATACTGACATTGAATATTTAGGTTTTTACTCGTTTTTCCTCCTGAAGTTATTTAATATTTCCACTAGATGCCTGAAACCATTTTACTTTCCCATGGCCTCTTCATTTTAATATGTAGTATCATATTTTATAAATATATATGTATTGAGAATATGTATTCTTAGTTAAAATAAAATTATAAACTCTCATCATGCTTTTAGGTGATAGTGCCCAAAAATCTATTTGGAAAGTAAACATCATCAATTGTGGGACATATGTTACAACTATTAATGTCATGTTGAAAACATAGTTTTTCTTTCGTCTTAAGCTTACGCGGCCGGTGTCAATATCCTGAAAATTATTATGTACCGGGCCGTTAGCAACCGACCACGGTCTGACAGCCCGGTATTTAATAATGTTTAGGACATAGTTTGGTATACATTATAATTTTATAATTTACTAAGCTCTGAGTATAATGTTATAATACTATAATACGCATACAAAAAAGACGCACTTGCCTACTTTTAGAAGAAATATTATATGATATGGTAGTGTTCATATACGTGAGCATAGGCTTACATTGCATTATCAAGACGTATTAAGTGCACTCTGTGCTGTAAAATATTATAAACAATCTGTTATGTGAACAAATGTTATTGTAATACCATAAGAAAGTTTAAAAAGAGAGAGAGTGGAAAAATTACCTGGGAAACTGAGACGCCGAATTAGAGAGGTGAAATTCTGGAGCACAATAAGATAAATCTATTGGCGTGGGCTGAACAAACTGTAAGAACCACAAACCTAAGCAGTTGCCAAGTGTGTTCTGGCACTAATAAAGCGCCCCGTCAGTCCTCCTACTATAGTAATTAGATTATAGTACACACACGCGCACACATACACACTTGGACCGTCAGTTTGCACGTTTAAACCAGAAAGTCTGTCCAACAGGGACTCAGTTTGTTCAAATCTGTACTGCGTGTTTCTCACGCGCGAAGTATTATTTAGCACATAACACATGCATGTTAAAAAAAAAATCATAGACTTACGTACTGACTCATCTTAAGCATAACCTCATTAACAGAGTAACTATAAATTTCATAATAATGATAGGCTGAAACATTTCATCCGCTAGTTAAACAAGAGTACGTATGTTTATTACCAAACAGTTAATATTTATCCTGCTTTTACGATGCCCATAATGCAGTAACAATATAAAAAATTCAATCCACGACATTAATTAACATTGTGTGTAGTATACAACTGTGCACCGTGCGCTTTACAAACTGTTTTCTACAACTTATAACGTTAATGAACAAAATACAAGCAATACATAGAACACCAGTAGTTTAGTGCAATCCTCTGTTAAATAATTTATGATATTTGATTATACCGAAACGTATAATTATACAAAATATAACACTGCTTTTCAAAACACATTACTTTTACATCTCATCAATTCAAACAATAAAAATGAGAAATGAATTACTTCCTGACCAGTCTCTATAGTGTACTGACGCTTCTGTGAATTGTTAATTATCCTCACAGGATTAGTTGTTTATAGAATAAATTCGCAACAGTTTGAATGATCGTTTTTCTAACTAGTTGTTGGATTTCAAATAGCAATTCTACTGTGGAATACCAATTACACAGTAATGTTTATCACGATGATAATAACTGGAAATAAATAATTGTCTGCTACATTTATTATTGAATATTGTGTTTTTTGTAATATACTTGGCAATTGTGTAAATGTAACACATTTCTAGTGGATTTAGTGCATATTTCTGTTCATTAGTTACTGTTAAGGTGATCTACTAAGGTCAAAACTATTGAAAATTAAATGTTTTTATAGATCTCAGGAAAGTAAGTTACTGAACATAATAGACAAATCACAGACACTGCTACATTTAAGCTAATTACACATATGGATACCCTTTAACTTACGTACAATAGATACGTAAATTCAGAGTTACAGTACACAAAACGTAGCCATACAAGGAACTGGAAACACGATGAGCATCAGGTCTAACTGTTGCGCAATTTCTAACTACGAGAGACAGTGCCTACTTCGTATAAAATGTAATTATTACTTTAAAAACTATATTTTATATAAACGGGTCTCGCGAAGACATATTTATATGTAAGATAATTAAGTAGAGTTGAAATGCAGTGTAAAAATAAAGTGCCTATTTCTTTAATAGAGTACAGAGTTTTAAGATTTAACATGACGAAGACAAATGCTTTACATAAGAATATATTTTTAATCAAATTATTACTGACTGAAATTTAAGTCGCCGCAGAAAGCAATTCAACATTAACAGAGGATAAATTTTGAATTAACCAAAATTTTACCAATATTCAGAACTGTTTGTACCAATAAATATAGCGTTCTAATGTATTTTCAAATATGTTTACACTTGTGTATAAACGAAAAATGTGTTTATCCAGTTAATACATAACTTAGTCAATTTGTGTGTTCTTTACAACTCTTCCCTGGCTGAATCTATATTAAAATACGGAGCCTCATATTACAGTTAAACACATTAACGTTAACACCCAGTAAAAACACGATATGGTTAGTGTGGAGAAAATCTTGAATTACACAAGATTGTTCCGAAAGAAAGCCGTGCACAAGTCGGAAATTATGTAATATAAAATATAATGTAGGAAGCAAAGTCGGGGTTACAGTTTTATTAGTGTTATACGTTGGCAGATAATGTAAATCAGCAATGCGTGTTGGCTATAAAGCTTGGCAACATAAGCTGTTATAAAACATCTTCTGAGATAAATAAACCTCTCTGTCCGTGCGTGTGATTACATTAAACCAACACAAGCCAAGTCACCAAATCCTCTCAACTGATTGCTAAAACGTTTTAAACATATCCTACGCCATTCACTAACATGTTTATGGTAATGGCTGCCAAATTTAAATTTAGCAGGCGTCGAGAATAGCTTTACATAAAAGTAAAATTAAATGAGTTCCATTACACGCACAGGCGTGGGCACACACCTACTTCAACTATAAGCCTTAATGTATATGTGTGTATGTGTTCATGAAAATATGTGTAATAAAATATAAAATATTTATTTTATGATAAATAAATTATTTATCAATTTAAAGATAAGAGATAGATAGGCCTATATTCTTATTAATATCGCTCAACACGCGTCAAGAAAGAGCGACACTAAAGAATTTAAGAAATACAGAGATATTACTCATGAAAACCATACGGGTATGAAGGCCTCAAGGAAACAAGAAATTACACAGTAGTCTCCAATTAATGGGACACATTTTCCCTACAAACATTGATGCGCGTTTTCAGAGTATGGTAATTGGAATAAACAAATCTGAGAACATTTTTTAAGTTTTGTAAAGTGGAAACCAGTCATGTGGTGTGCGCTATTTTGTGACGCTTGGCCAAGTTACCATTTACAATTTTTGATGAATTTTTACTTCGGACTGCATAACGTTAAGTTGCGTATAATACAGTTTTTAGTTTTCTTTAACAAGCGGAAAGTTTTTATACTGAATGCATGTTGTCTAAACAGTTTCTTCCTCGTCTTCTCGCTCTTTGTTATGTTGGGAACCTAGTGTAACAAAATAACGTATTCTTTCACTACTTAGTACGTTTTTTGTTGAAATAATTCGGATAATTTGATCACGAATAGCGTGTGTTGCAGGCAGTAACCGTGCTACAGTGAAATGCAGTGCCAACATTTATGTGAAGTACCAAATTAATTTCACTTAACATTAAACATTATAATTTTCTCGTACTTCCTTAACATTTAGTTTTAATCAGTAATGTGTAAAATATAGGACTATATGTCATTAAAATAAAATCTTAATCATAGGATATTCCTGCAGGATTTGACCTCTGAATTCCCAAGAAACCTACCCATCCTGACTGTATTAATTTACGGTAATATGACGAATGACTAATAAATGGTTACAGTAAATGACAATAATTATGGCAATAAATGACAATTATTTATGGTTACAGTAACATAACACGCAGGCATATTACAGTACATAATGCTTGTAATACACATAATGTGTGAACCAGTAATGCATTATTACATGTAGGCACCAATGTGTAGTTATCGAAGTTCAACGTCAGAGAATATTTACATCTGAATGTTCCTGAATCAAAAATTAATAGTATTTAAGGCAAGTGCATTCAAGCAATATGCAAGGCAAAAATCAAATTGAAACATAATAAATGCTTACAAAGTATGTTGTTTCAGAAAGCTAATGTAATAAGCATGCGTTAAAATAAGGGATTATATAAACAATCAGTTTCCGCCTTAAACATTAGTGGCAAACACAGACACGCACACACGCACACACACACACACAAACAAACACACAATCATTCCTCGTAATCTGTTTTTTATTAACTTTATTTTATAAACATTAGTGTAATGTACGATTTAATTACGCAGTTGGTTTCTAACACAGCTCAAACTCATATGTATTATGCTTACATTAAATTATGTTTTATCTTTGAATTCTGTGCAATATTTAACTGAATTAATGTGAAAATTGAATACTGTGGATATCGAGGTTTCAGATGATGTGTGGTGTCATACATAGAACGTTGAGGGAAAAAGATACAAGGCTTAAATTTTATGTCAGTGCCTGTTTTACTATATGGACGTGAAACATGGGTCCTACAAAGAAGATTAAAAACCAGATTCAAACTTCAGAAACGACGTTTCTAAGAAGAACAAAGGATTGCACGAGGCAGGATCATTTGCCCAATGAAGATATTACAGAAGAGCTACAGATATTATCCACAAATGATAAAATCCAGACATATCGCATGGAATGGTTACAGCATCTGGACAGAATGGAGGATGGATGACTACCTAAGGTTGCGTTTCGATATAGATATGATATATCGATATTTTGATATTTTGATATGATAGATATTTTGGTATAAGAGATGTAGTAGGAAGACCGAGAGTGAGATGGGGAGATACCCCCTAAAGACGGAACAGTCAAAATGCCTACTCCGTGAGGTGCAGAAGAAGATTGAATTCTATGCAATATATAATTTATCAGCTCTTACGTCTAATTAAACTGTATTTGTTTCTGAAATAGTACTGGAAGGAATTCTTTGTAAAAACAGTATTCTAATTAAGAGCACGTGAGTAAAGGGAAATGAGAACATATGTTAGCATTACGAAAAACATTATTGGTAGGTCACAATGTCCTTAGAATGTGTAGAATTGCTTCCATGTAAAAATTTTGTGTTAAGTCTGCTTGAATTGTTTTTACAATATTTGAAGTTCCGGTATTAAAGTATTGTAAAGTCAATGTTTACTTTTAACGTATCCGTAATTGTTAAAATCAACTTTATAGAGTGTGAAGCAATTTACAATGTATACTTAATTGTTTGTCCTTTAATATGAGTCAGTTTTATTACTCATACACTAACTGGATTATGCACTTTTAAAACGTCAAAGCATCCGGAATGAAATTGTAATCCCGAAGGCTATGCAACAATCAGAACTTTGTGTAACATGATAGGCTTAACGATTTTCAGATGTTTGCAATGCCTTCTTTCAATAGTAGGGCCTTTAATTTTTTCAAGATTTTTATGTAATGCATATAAAAATTATAGGAAAGAACGTAGCAAAATCAGTAAATTTCTTGCTTGATATTGTTTCCTTAATTTAATTGCAAATCAGTTCTGTAGGAATTATTATTTCCCTAACACTTTGTGAAAGGAACGTGCTAAAGAACACTGAAACAACATTGTACTAGCAATATTGTTTCCTTGTGTATTACTTACCCTGTTATAGTTGCCGTCACCGATCCAAATCTTGTTTCTATAGGCCTATATGGGTCAAAACGACAACGATAAACCGGTTACAGAAATAGGACTATCAATTTAAGCTTTGTAAACACATGCCGATTTTCTGCGACTTTTTTGTTATCATTTCCTTTATCGTTTTTCTTTATAGCCCATTATTTGTTTTTGTCATGTTCTTTCTGTCTTTAAATGGCTTTTGAACAGCTGAGCACAGATTACGATATCACCCGGTTTTTATTCCCATTCAGATATCTAACTCAACGGTAAACTACTGCAACAACATTTTTCTTCATATTTATGGGTAAAGAAAATAATATTTTATTTAAATAATGTATAAAATGGTTTCTATCATTAAATTTCATAATGTGGCTCTGTAAAACTGATTTTTAAAATTTCATTAATGAATCTGTTTTGAAAGCATCTTTAAAAAGACATAAGATATATGTGCTATGGTATCCTATATAGTGTTAATATAATTTAACAAAGTAAATGATCAACTAAACATTTTAAATTAGGTAATGGCTTTAAATGTGTACATCAAAAACAGATGTGCGCGAGGACTCGCACTCACACACATTTAACTACCGTCACCGTCATCGTCACATTCGTATGTCGGGTGTTGTGTGTTCCAATACTTCTACAGTGATTTTCCTCGAGACTGAATCGTGTCTAGTTCACTGAATGACAGTTCTCTGTCATCTCATTTATCCAAAAACACATTCAAAGCACTACTCTTATAGCTTCTGTAATTCTCTTAGCCTCTAATATCCTTTATGACCAATTTTCATCATTTTCATGCCTGGTTCTCACCTGTTATAATGTTCTCGCCACTTTATTGTCGTCTATCCATAAGTAAATTCATTTCGACTAACAAGTGTTGTATCCACTAGACTGTTTTTCTATTTCTTCTTGATAGTCATATTTTATTGCTGTCTAGTTTTTGTATAGTTCACAGATATTGCATTATTGTTGTTTAAACAGACACGTTTTTAAGGAAAAAGTAATTGTATGAGCCACATATTGCGTAACAACTTCCTGTTTCTTTTTATGTACAATTTTGATGATCTGCTTACAACCTATAATTTTCTACTTGATGTCTTTTACTTTTTTGTTGTCTTATGCAAATCAATTACAGTTTTATTCACAGTACTACATTGTCAGTAAATGTCATGTGACTAAAATACTTCTGTTTTCCTATTCTAATCGTAAGATATCTGACAACAACATTGAAAACAGTTTTAGTGATATCGTGTCGAAGTATTACGTGATAACTTGTAGAGCGTCATGTGGGCTGTTGAATTTTTTTACATATCCTCAGAGAGCGAGAGAGAGAGAGAGAGAGAGAGAGAGAGCGAGAGAGAGAGAGAGAGAGAGAGAGAGAGAGAGAGAGAGAGAGAGAGAGAGAGAGAGAGAGAGGGGGGGGGGGACCATGTGTAAGAGGCCATTTCGATGATAAAAGGAAAACCAGAAGTGTCAAAATTAATGATAAGCAAGCGAACAGTGTGCGACATGCCAATACCCGCAAATTCGAATTGGGAGTTGAACAGGCTGCTAGGAGTTATTAGCAAAAACCAATTCGCAATGTAAGGGCGAATGTAAAAATGTTAAATGTTAGTTTAGTTAATATAATTAAATTAATTTTCTTATGTGGTCAGCGTGATTGCAGCTAATAGTAAATAGGCTACCTTCCAGAGGTTAAAAGAAGAATATCAATGGCAAATAAAGCCTTCAGAGAAATAGCACACGACTGCACATTAACCGTATTAATATTGAGACTAGGAACTATTTCGTTAAATCTTTTGTTTGAAGTGTTTACCTAAATACACGTGAATATTTTATAACTTTAATGTAATTATTATTAAAGCTTACTTATTAATTAAAAAAAAAAAATCTTTGTGTGGTGTAGACAGACAGCAAGGTTCATTGTGTCTTTTCGTACATTATTTCTATTTCTGGTTACTAATTTTTGCTAGTCGTCTACCTTGTTTTGGTAATCTGTGTCGCCCTTTCACTGGCCTCATTACTGATATCATCTATTACTGAACGCGTAATTTCCTTAATTTCTCTTACCTGCCCATTTGCCTTTTGTTTCTTGTCTCTCCGGGACGTACTGTCTGTTCTTCTCCAAAAACAAAAAAAAATCATCAGTTGTCCATTTTATGCTGCCATACAACACCTGCAGGTTAATATATGTTTTAATATTGCGTTATAAGTTTGGTGTTAATTTTTTTGTGGTATTTTTGACACAATATTGTTTAGTGCGCTAATACTTTCCTTCCTAGACTGGTTCCTTCTTTGAATGCTGTACCCAGTGTTCCCTCGCGTAAAACGTACCCGCAGGTAGGCTACTTATCTGTGCACTGATTAGGATTACCTCTGTCTGTCAGTATTAGGTCTGGACACTTTTTCTGCGGAAACACGTATATTTGTTATTTTTTACTATTTGACCTATAAGACTCATTTATTGTATTTTTCAGGAATGGCGTTTTAAATTATAAATAATACAAAAAATAAACGAAATAAATATTTTGTGTGGAGGATAAATGCATTTTATCAAGGCAAAAATTAAACAGTAATTTTTAAAATCCATTAAAGGAACAATGGATTTATTGTAATTAATAAGTACGCTTAATGAACTTGAATGTGTCGTTGAAGGGAACTGCAGGGGTTAGTTCAGCGACAAGGTGTTTCTGTGTAGGTAACAGATCGGGGTTTCCATTCTACCGCATTTGACTGCGACAGTGTATTTGTCTTCTCCTCGACACTTTTGTTTCTTTAATGTCTTCCTCAGTTTTGTGACATTTTCGCGCGTCAAAATATTTAGTTTGTGCGTCGAGGCTTAAAGTGGTTTTTTTTATAGTTGACAGCCACCGTCTCGCTGAATGATTGAGGTAGTTGCTGGCCGATGGGTTGCTGTGTAAAATATTTTTTCATGGCGTGGGAGTGTTGCATGCATCATCCCTTCTTTTAAGCGGAATGAGCGTTTGTGAATTACGAGGATTCTCTGATCATTCGGTTTTTTCCTTTGGTAATTAGTTTGTCTTTTTAGTTTTATGGCGTGTTCTGCGCCTGTGTAATAGGAAAACAAGTAGACGTGCATTTAACTAATTTATGCTGAAATTCAATTAATGTTAGAAAGTGTTTGTTAAAACAACATTACATTATTACATTTGTACTGGATATATTTATATTTTAGACAATTGTAACAAGCTATATAAATAGTATAAATTATATTTAAAATATTACATAACTACACGCGCAGATTTCATAAATTTAATATAATTCATTGTACTTATGAATTGCTGTGAATTTAGAGTAGAAGCAGAGCGAGGTATATTGTCTTTCTTTCGCAATATGTAGTCGTATTTATTCAGACGTTGTTTGTTTTGCTAGTGCAGGCCGTAAACTTTTGGGTCTCACTTCCTTATGGTATTCGGAGCATTCAGTTTAAATTCTGAATACAGAATGAAGAATTTTATCTGAATGTTTGCGAAGTATGTACGCTGTTTGGAATAAACAGCGCAACGAAATACGTTCTCACACAGACGTTATAAAAAACCTGATAACGTGATATTCTGTTTATACATTCATTGTAATCTTTTTATTTATAACACATTTTGTCCAGACATTTACGTAATACACGTAGACAAACCTTATACACGTACTTACGTGAAAATATTTCTATTCTGACGCACTGATGCGTTGAAGTAGGTTAGAAAATTAGCATTGGAAAAATATAATTTTACGTAAAACCACGTTTTGTTTTTGACATCAACTACATAATACATTTAACATAAAGTACGCTCAGAAACGATGCTAAGGTAAGCCACTAATATATTTCAGAGATTGCGCAATAATTAAGGCAATATCTGGTCGTGTCTTTCCCTCCACCGGTTATTTCCCCCACAACACATGAAAGCCCACATCACACGTCGTACGGATTCTGTAAGTATTAAAAGTACATTAAGCCTACCTCCTCTATGTCCTTAGTAACTTGCACTTTACCGTAGTGTTCATTTATATTTATTTAATAACTAGTTATTTCTAATAGGCAAACAATAATTATATTTAATTATTAAATATTTGAATAAAATCTAAAAAATCATATCATAACGTTCACATTTACGTAAAGTAATTCAATTGTGACTACGTTTTGTATTTGAGCGTTGATACGATCTTTCAATTATTCGCTTTGCAAGTATTTAATGCTATAAATGCGCCAGCGCGCGCGCCCATACGCACTCACCCACGCACAGAAATATAATAAAATAATTTTAAAGTAATTAAAGTCTGAAATGACTTGGAAATCAATATTTAGAATATACCCTATATAAGACGAAGCAAACTTTGGGGTACCGTTCATGAACTACATATCAGACGTCCACCTGTAAAGTTTCAAAACATTGCGTGTAAGACACACATTGTGCCTCAACTACCAGGCGGTGTCACACACACACACACACACACAAATACAAGATGCATACATCCAATCAGAGCTCGTAAAGAAGCGTATTTGTTTGGAACCTAATTACTCTTTGAAAGTAAATTTCAAACTTTTTCCCATTAAAATAATATCAACATTTCAAACATCACAAATATCCCTCAGTTAATATTATTCTAACAAGTTTCAAAGTATTCTCTGTACTGTGTTACTTATAAGTCTGTAGTTTTTCAATATTTGTGTGTGTGTGCACGCGCGCGTGAGTCTTTGAATTATTTGAGTGTGTGATACGCGTAGTGTGTAACGACATTCCAGTCAAACGGACGACTGCACAAAAACGTGGAGACTGAATACACCTGGGAGACTTTCCGAGCAACATTGTTGTCTATACGTGCCAAAGATATTTTGTGTCGAGAAAACGTACAAATACTGCATTCTAATTAAAACAAGACCTATCAAAAAGCATATATTTTACGTAGAGATTATATACTAAAATATGTTTGCAGGAAAAGTTTTTTAAAATCATTTATAATTAAATAGAATTTGAAGTTTCTGTATCTAAGTAATGGTGGTATTATTTTCACTTTGTTTCTTTTTTGTTACACTTCGTTAAAACCGTTTAAAATAAAACGTTTCTGTAGATAATTACTAATAAGCTTTAGAATTAACTAATAAGTAAGGTCAAGGTAGTGAAGACACGGAAGGGGTTTCCTTTCATACAGCGGGTTAAACAAGAGACAAAAAAAAAAATGGGAATGCAATTAATTATTAGGACAGACCTAACGAATTACATAAGACCCTAGATTTCCGTGAGATTATATTACATAATTATGTTGGTAACATATAAAGAAGGGGGATCGGAAGAGGCTTACTTTAACTCTTACGAATACGCACCATCAATAACGTATCCTGAGTGTGTGGTATCATTATTAAAGACAGGTGCGAAAGGCAAATCAAAGATTACAAAATATGGAACTGGATTTCAAGCACAGCGTTTATCCGTAGATAATATCTTCACGTTCAAGCAGATGGAAGTAAAGCGATCTGGAAAAGTCTAGGAACCCAAATAATATTTAGTACGTAGGCTTTCACGGCCGGTGTCATTATGATTAACTAAAACTTCGGGCTGAAAGGCCGTGGTCGAGTGCTTGATCTACTGTAGCTAAACGTTTCGGCCACACCACCGGTGGCCATCTTCAGTAGCAAAAAATGTGTTGGAATATCATTCTCGATTCTGATTGGCCATGGAAAATAAACCATGCAGACACTTAAGGTGTATCACGCGGACCAATGAGAAGCCAGCTCATCATTCTCGATTCTGATTGGCCATGGAAAATAAACCATGCCAGACACTATTTAAGGCGATGCTTTCACCTCGGCGGTTCAAAAAGTGTAATTCGAGGAGGTCTACGAGTTCCTGCTCTCTCAGCCTTTGTCTGGTCATTAGCTGCGACTCTCTTTGCCGCAGCTGAGACCTCTTCCTTCCCTTACCTCAGAACCATCAGCACCACGCAACCACCTCCCCCTGTCCGGGTCAAACGCCCTCGGGCGATTCTAGATGACCCGCCATAAGTTTAAGTAAACTTAAACCTCACTTAACTTGTATATTCTCTATCTGCCCATGCCCAGAATTTACCTGTAAAGCTGTTTCCTTCCTCCCTTCCTAGTATGCCGACCGCGCTGAATGCTGCTGCTACGCGCTATCACTGGCACGGAGGCTCTCTGCCTCGCGGGGAGCGACCGACGCCTCACGGCGTCTGCACGCGGGACTGGGAAAGGGCGACAATCTGTCACCTGAACCCGTCCTTGCGGCAGTGCCCACTGATTGCTGATATTTTAAAATAAATAAAAATTAAAAACCTTTCTCCCCCGCCTTCTCAGTTAACTGGTTGGCGGTTGTCCATTCCTGATATTAGGCACCAGTCGAAGAACCAGACCTATGTATATCTACAGGCAGCCATTGAGCTCGACTCAGATGCTGCAGTCATGCACCGGGTGCAAAGACGCCCCGCTACTACAATGCTACATGCTACATGCTACATCGGCGGTTCATAGCGAAGGACGCATTCTTATGAATATGGATGGACTCCAGATGCAGGCGAGTGAAGTAACCCCGGACAGAAGACAACACACGGGCTTCATCAAACATCACCCGGTGATCGTCGTGGGAAAGATGAGTATCTCGAAGATGAGTTTCGGCATCTCGAGGAAGCACTGCAGTCCAACGGCTATTCTGCTGCGGAGGTTAGGAGAGCTGCCCGGCCGAGAAGATCTGGTAGGCCGGACGAGTCGGTGTCGCCTGAGGTTGTTGGCTCTGCTGTCTTGCCCTACATCCGTGGCGTGACTGACCGCATCGCCAAGTTGCTGAGTAAACGGGGCGTCAGGACGATCTTCAAGCCAACCAAAAAGATCCAACAGTTCCTGCGACCGGTGAAAGACGCCAGGGATCCGCTCTCGTCGTGCGGGGTGTACAGTATTCCTTGTACGTGTGGCCAGGTCTCCATAGGCACCACGAAGCGTAGTGTCCGGACGCGCCTCTCTGAACATCGGAGATACTGCCGCCTGGGCCAGCCGGAAAAGTCCGCAGTTGCTGAACACGCTCTTTCCCACGACGATCACCGGGTGATGTTTGATGAAGCCCGTGTTTTGCCTTCTGTCCGGGGTTACTTCACTCGCCTGCTCGATCACTTCTGCTCCAGCTTCAGACTGAACAGGACTGCTCTTCTGGACCTGCTCTCTTCAGCTCTTCGCTGGACGATCTACGGCTTTGCTGCCTTCGCCCACCTCGCCTTCGGACGAGGAATATTTCTTCTTCTCTTCGTGGGAACAAAAAGGACCAAGGCGCCAGCTGCTGCCGGTGAACTAAGTAGCTGGTACAAGTGGCAGCTGGCGGAAGACCTTTTTAGGACTACCTTCGCCGGATACCAACTGCTGGCGAAGAATAGAAGAGGATTGCTCTGGGCTCACCTGGTGAGTGCCTCATCAGTGCATAAACCCTAACTTGCTCACGACTGTTAGGTAGCGCTGCCCCGGACGATCCTTGCAAGCCCCCACCAGTGGTAAGCGAGCTAGGATATCGCCGGGGTAAAGGGGCCAGTGGACACCAGTCTTGGTAAGGACTGGTATTCAACGAAGCTGGTCGTTAGCCCAGCTCCTCCCGCATCGTCGTGAGCAAGGAAGACGCGCGGGTAATCCGGCTTCGGCCGGACCCGAGATCCCTGGCGTCTGGCAGTGACTGCCTAGCAGTCTCTGCTCGGCAGCCGCCGCACCTGGCCAGCATGCCTTCCACAGGCAACGGCTCAAGTGCCGAGACGCTTGGCTCTGCCTTGCCCCATCTGGGCGACTCGCCTGAATCGCCTCGGGCGATGGAGACGGACGATCCTCTCCCTAACCCGCTTCCTCCTCTTCCGGCTGACGAGTCGGGCGAGTTCGCGACCGTTGGTCGGCGTAATCGCCCGGCTAAGAAGCCCAAGAGGACCCATCCAACCGCTTCCTCTAGTACCTCGGCCATGGACATCGGACCTTCTCAGGGCCAACGGGCCGCGGTTCCGACTGCTTCGACAGCAGCTCCGGCTGCTGCCGCTGTTGGTCGCGCGCCGCCGCTGTATGTCCATAGCGTGTCCAATGTCGCCGCCTTATACAGACGGCTGATCGCGGCCCACGGCCTGTCGGCCGACAAGCTTGACCTGAAGCTGCTTGGCGGTGATACGGTCAAGATTGTCGTCCGCCAGCTCGAGGACCATCGCTTGGTCGAGGCCTTCCTGCAGGCGCACAGCCTCCAGTACCATACCTTTTCTCCTAAGCGAGTCAAGCCCTTGTCTGTAATTTTGCGAGGGCTTGACGCGCACACCGATCCACAGGAGATCCTCATGGAACTCCGAGACCTCGGGTACCCAGTGCAGGCAATTTTCCGCCTGTTCACGCACTCAGAAACCCGAGTACCTCTCCCGCTCGTCCGTCTCCAGCTCGAGAAGGGCGAGGCTGCAGACAAAATTTTCCAACTGACGCGGCTGTTTGGCTTCCGCGTCAGGGTGGAAACCAGTCGTCCCCAGGGCAAGCTCGCGCAGTGCCACCGGTGCCAGAGGTTCGGCCATCATACCGACGTCTGCCGCAATGCCCCGGCCTGTCTACGTTGTTCGTTGGGACATTTAACTCAGGCCTGCACTGTGGCAGACAATTCCAAGTTCCGCTGCATTAATTGTGGCCTAGGCCATGCAGCAAGTAACGTAAACTGCCCGGTCTACAAGGCGGAGCTCCTGCGGAAGCAAAAGCCGCAGGGGGCCCTCCCGAAGCCAAGGCAGCCAGCTATGCAGCCCCAACCTCAGAGACAGCCTAAAACACAGGCTAGGCCTCAACCTCAGGCACAACCGGCACGGCGCGCGCCCTCTCCGGCTCCACCTCCAGCCCCTGCAAAGGCAAACAAACGAACCGCGTCTCCTTCCGAAGCAGAGACAAGCCCTGTAGCCGTCATCTCGGTTTTGGAGACCGGAGAATCAACCCTCCACCTCCGCGGAACCTCCAACTCCCGCCTCTGAACCAGAGGTAGCCTCGCCTCCACTGCCACCTCCGCGATTTCCGCGAGCAGGCATCACAAAACCCAGGAACAAAGGGATAACCACACCGGATGCTCGGCCCCGAGCTCCTGCCAGCCCACAGCCCAAGAAAAGTCCTGCTTCCCGGTATAAGTCCGACGAAGCGCAACAGCGTACTTTTCCTGCCGCTGATTCAAAACCGACTGCCCCTGGTCCTGTGGCTTCCACCACAACCCGATCTGCCGTTAAACCTGGTCGCTCTTACGCGGCCTCAGTCTCCAGGCAAACCGCCCAGTCCGTCATTTCCGATGACGCACAGTTCGTCCGCGACTTTCTGTCTGGCTACGACCTCAAGAAATTCGCATCCACCTTCAGGTCCATCCGAGACCGCCTGGAAACTGCCGACCCAACTGAGAGATTTATGCTCTTTGTGGAAGCCTGCGAAGTAATAGGTCTTCTATGAACCGAGCCCTTAGACGAGATCTCTCGATCGTAGCCTGGAATGCTAACAACATCGGTTCCAAGCATTCCGACCTTCTTGAATTCCTGGCTCGGTTCAAACCCGACGTACTTCTCCTTTCCGAAACCCACCTGACCCCGGCGAACCGGTTTCGATTACCAAATTACGTGGTCTATCGGGATGACCGAGATGGCCAACGAGCAGGCGGCACGGCGATCGCGGTGAGGACCTCCATAGGTCATCATCGTGTCGCTTTGCCGCAGCTTACCAACCTAGAGGCCACCGCCATTGAGGTCCACGGAGCTCTTGGCGGCGTCCTCGTGGTTTCAGCATACAAGCCCCCACGAGCTGAACTCCTTGTTGGCGACCTGGACGTCATCTTCGATTCCCATCGAAGGGTAATTTTGGCCGGCGATCTGAATTGCAAGCATCGCGTTTGGAATAGTCGCCTGACTACTCAGAACGGGAGGCTCTTGCTCAGTTTTGTTGAATCACGCCGGGCGATGGTGTTTCGTCCAGCGTAAACCACGTTCTTTCCGTCACAGCCTAACGCCGCTCCCGATGTTCTGGATATCGCGGTGACCCAAGGAGTTGTCTGTCCGGTCGAGGTATTCTCACTTACGGAGCTGATATCCGACCACAACCCTATCTTGGTCCACGTCGCTACCCAGCACGCCTATGCACGTTCTGACCAGAAGAAGGTTATCGATTGGGATCGCTACGGCCCGGCCTTGTGCCGTAGATTGCCGCCAGCGGCCCCACTCGATTCCGTTCGCCTCCTAGACGAAGCAGTTGCGGGAATCGAAGAGGCAATCATCTCGGCTATAGGCGTGTTTTCACGTACGCGAGCTGGTTTCACGCCTGGCTACCAACGCATCCCTGAGGAAGTCTCTCTTCTCGCTCGCGAGAGGAATTACTTCCGGAGACGTTGGCAGAGGACCCGTGATCCGGCCGATAAGGCAGCATACAATCGGCTCACCGGACGACTGCGCGGCAGTCTGAAGGCGTTCCGACGTAGCTGTTGGGAACTCGACGTGGCCCGAACGGGGGATGTGGACCCGCTAAGTCACCCGTACAGAATACCTACCGCATTGACGGGACGGAGGCGCCGACCTACACTTCCCGCCATTGTTGGACCGTTCGGTCGACCCCTGGGTCGCCCGGAGGAGAAGGCCGAGTACTTGGGCTTGTGTTTCGAGCGACAGTTCGCTCCCAACCCGCCCATGGACTGGGACTTCGACGAACAAGTCGAGATGGCTGTGGAAGACTTTCTGCCTCTTCCGATCACGGCGGAGCCCGAACCCATCTCTTTGGAAGAGGTCTCAGATCGGCTCGCTGAACTTCAGCCAAGAAAAGCTCCAGACCCGGACAGTGTTACCAACACCGCTCTACGACTTCTTCCCGAGCCTGGAGTTCAATTCTTGACTGATTTGTTCAACGCGTGTCTTAGACTGGCCTACTTTCCCAAGAAATGGAGAAAGGCGACGGTTATCGTGATCCCGAAGCAGGGAAAGGATACCACCCGCTCGGAAAACCTCCGGCCTATCAGCCTACTCTCCGCTACGTCCAAGGTTTTTGAGCGCCTCGTACAGCGTCGTGTACGAGAACATCTAACCAACTTTGACGTGCTGGTCCCCGAACAGTTCGGCTTTCGTGTGGGGCATTCGACCACTCATCAACTGATGAGACTGGTGGAAAGCATCACGGAAGCCGGGTGTCGGAGAGAACGGACCGTTGGCTGTTTCTTAGATGTTGAGAAAGCCTTCGACAGCGTATGGCATGATGGCCTGTTATTCAAACTTAGGGAAGTCCAGCTCCCGGACTGCTACCTCCATCTGGTTGCTAGCTTTCTGACGGAGAGGACCTTCTGCGTGAGAGTTGGCGATTCAGTCTCTTCCGAGAGACGAATCACAGCCGGCGTCCCTCAAGGTAGTGTTCTAGGTCCCCTTCTGTTCTCGATCTACGTCAACGACGTGCCGAGACAGCCTGGAGTCCAGATGGCCCTCTTCGCTGACGACACGGCCGTATTTACGGCCGATCGTTATGAGGAAAGGGCCGTCCTACGACTGCAGCGCCAGCTCGACACGCTCGTGGACTGGACTGAGAATTGGAGAGTGCTCCTCAACGCCACCAAGAGTGTAGCCGTCGAATTCTCTAAGCGACGGAAGAACCCCGTTAGTCAACTACGTATCGGCAGAACGTACTTGCGCTGGTCCAACGAGGTCAAGTAGCTCGGCTTACACCTTGACCGTCGGCTCACCTGGCGTACCCACGCACAGACAGTTCTTAAGCGAGCATCCACTCGCCTGTGCGCACTGTTTCCACTCCTGATCAGCTCAGCCATGACCAGGAAATTGGGCAGGATGATCGTCGGCGCGTACCTGCTGCCGGTCATTACCTACGCTTGTCCGGTTTGGGGTTACCTCGCCGCAGTGCATAAAAAGAAGTTGCAGAGCGTCTTCGACAGGGGTCTTCGGGTAGCGGCCAAAGTCCCCCGTCGCTTCTCTTCACGCCTTCTAAGGAGACGACTTGGCGTCCGCTCCTTAGGGGAAACATTCAGGCGGCTTGCACGCAAATTTTATGCACGTGCGGCGAGGTTCCCAGACAATCCTCTAGTGGCTGGGCTGGGCAGGTAGCGTATACGTCTTGGTGATTCGTGGAAACGCCCTCGGTGTATATTGCGCTAGTGTAGGCTAGCACAACAGCCGAGAATCGGCCTGCTATAGAGCACGCGCCCTACTTGGGCAGGGCCACGAGGCAGGAGCTCCAGATGGTAGCTCGGAACTCAGTTCCCGTGCGGTTCGTCTCTGCGACGCACAACCGCAAAGCCCAGAGCAAAAAAAAAAAAAAAAAAAAAACTCACTGTTGCTTGTTCCCAGTTCATTGTGAGACGTGTTCGGCGTGTCATCTATTCGAACACATTTTTTGCTACTGAAGATGGCCACCGGTGGTGTGGCCGAAACGTTTAGCTACAGTAGATCAAGCACTCGACCACGGCCTTTCAGCCCGGAAGTTTTAGTTAACCAAATAATATTTGCTGATTAGACTAACCTGTACAATAGTGTTCTTTTAAGAAAATTATTTTAGGTTATGTGTCAACAAAGGTTTGGTATTAGAAGAACATCTCATGAGAAAGGGAGTCTGAAAGAACAAATGAATAGTTACCTCCAAAGAAAATAAGTAGACCGAAGCTTGGATTGAAAACAACATAAAGAAAGCAATAAGGAATAGATGTGTAACGGGTAGGAGTTGTTTGAACAGGCAAAGGTGGAAGCTAAAATGAGACATAACCTGTAAACCACAAAAACTCACTAAAGGAAATATAATATTTGCAAAAGTTATCTAGTTATTAGCTAATGTTACACACGATAACACGTTTTATTCCTGAAAAACAATTCACTCTGTTATAATAAATAATACACGGAAAATCTCCAGTCTTCACAAAGACAGATTTTCATTTTATACTCGTGATCAGTGATTATGTGGATTAAGATCCATGTTTTATAGTTTATGAAATTGTTTTTAGCTACCTCTCTATTCTAACATATTTTGCATAATGCGACCTCGTATTCATCTCTTTAAGCCACGCACTGAAGTACGTATCGCGGGAACAAAGTGGGATTTACCTAACGGAACACACACTTCTCGATACCATAGACATATCGAGTTGTGGCTAGACGCTTTTGTAATAGATGAGAGCTGGTAACTCTGTACCCCTTGAACCGACTTAGCCGCAGAGTATAGAATATTTCTACATAGATTATGTCTATATTAGCCTCTACAAGACTAAGGTTTCTAAGCGTTGAACCTTTCATTTTGAGCTTTCAGTGTCATTGATTGATACTAATGTGCTATTCTTAATGAAAGTGAACATGGTGTCAGTTACAAAATCGATCTGTTTTAAATTGTTAAATGAATAGTCAGGATTATAGGCCTACTTCAGTTATAAATTATACAGTCATGCACACACGAACATTTCGTTTTTGACATGTTTTATTGTGTATTATAGTCAATGTGAACTTTGCATCAAATACACACATCATTACTTCAGAACAGCACATTTTAGGTCGCGGCTGACCGACCTATACAAGCTTCAGTTTAAACCAGTATACTGTACCAAATTACACAACGGTATACACACATTTTAAGCGATCAAGATCACAAAAATCTGGAAATCTACATAATCACAGTTTGAACAGTTTAAACTCCTCTGCCTCCTTAGTAACTTGCACTTTAACGTAGTGTTCATTTATATTTATTTAATAACTAGTTTTTTCTAATAGGCATACAATAATATTGTATTTAATTATTAAATATAACTGACCCTCGTATATTGTTCATAATGAATTTTAAAATATAAAATAAAATGTACTGAGTATAAGACATTTCTGTTACTTATAAAATACAGACTTGATAGTGAAATTAATATTAAAAACGGATTTAGTTTAGACGTACAAACAGTACGTCCGGGTGAGTGTGTGTGCGTGTGTTTGTGTGAATTTTAAATTAATGTCTTCTTTTCTAGATGGCGGAGTAGCTCGGTGGCTTTACTTGACGTTCATTCCTGTGTTGTAAATTTGCTTCAAGGTCAATAACTCGAACCTCGTTTATCTACTGCCGGGGCAAGACAACAGCCTGAGTCGTGTTGTGACTTAGTCACACACACACACACACACACACACACACACACACACACACACACACACACACACACACACACACACACAACTATACCATGTAACTCGTCACTGGGCAAATGTATATATACTGATTTCTCTCTGACGGTGGTGTGGTGGTATGATGTCAACTGTAACACGACTTAGAGGGCACAACAGGTCATGTGGGAAGATCCCGGAGGAAAAATGATGACCTTCATTATGTTCCCCAGCAGACGAATATTTTTAAATTTATATTTTAAATAAATAACATAACAATCTTATTTTATAACAATGCTCTCATTGTACAATTGGCGCTGTTCGCACCATCAAGATTTCGCATGCGTGCTATTCGCATCCAGTATCACGGGTGCGACAGCACGTATTAGCAATAATATAAATAGATAGGCCTATAATAGATTATTAATAGATTATTATTATTCCATTTAGCAGCCGGGTAGAACAGCTGCTAAGAATCATATTCAGCAGCTGTTTGTCTGTACGAGGATACAAAGGCATGGAGGAAGCAGGAAGAAGGCAATCACAGTTACACGAATTGTGACGGAAAGCCGCGAGGGTGTAACAAGTTTACAAGCAACGCGTATCTGGACAGTAGGTTTTTCTATAATAAGCTTCAACTGACCTTGCCAGTTGCGTAATGGAGTAAATAATGATTTACTCATAAATATACGGTGTTTTCTGTTTTTGCACGGCTGTTGAGTTGTACACAAATAAACGACCGACTTGCGCGCCAATAATTCTTTAGTCATGTATGCTCGCTGTAGACAGTGGAAGCGAGGTTTTGTCGTTTTTACTTGGCATCAGTAAACTAAAGCCATGCTGGTAGTCTTGGCAATCTTCCTAACTGTATAGTACGCTCTCTGAATTTTAACTGATATTTTTATATTCTGTCTGCGTGACTATATTTATTTATTTATGTTAAAAACTGTCTTCGTAGTACAAATTTGTGCTTTACGCATACGTTACAAATAGTGCTTGAAATAAAACAATATTTATTTATTTAGTGACACTAGTATTTTGTGTGAAAACAAGCGCTATCAAGTCGTTTATGGAAAGTACAAAATAAACAAATAGACAGCATAAGTAATTTGGTGTAGCCTATACTACAATCTATATGTATCTATGCTATACTGCTAGAAAAACTATACCACAATCTATGCTAGAACCTTTTTAGGTTCTGTAAATCTTAAAGATTTCTTGTTACAATAATTACAAACGCAAACTGCGAAGATAATTACTACCGCCTCTGATAAACTGCTATTTTAGGATAAATATTATTTATTATGTAAAATTACGTCAATAGTGCCTAAACATATCTACAAACCCTAAGTAAAGGTTTTTTTCATATTTTATTTTCTTAATAAGAATTTAATTTTCTCGCTTTTTCAGTATACAGTAAATAGGATAAATTTCCATACACAGGCTATTATTAGCCTAAATAGTACACATTTTTAAAAGTCTAACAATTGTTGAAAGTAGACATGCGTTCACAAACTAGCAATGTAAACAATGTAACACCTTAGCAAACCTAAAAAGACGAGAAACAGAACACATTATTGAAATTGTGTTACATACTGAAAGTTTCTCTAACGGTGTACAATTTTTTTTTATTTTCAACAACTTACATAGACAGTGATAAATACCATTGCCATTTCTACGTTTATCTGGCAAGAGTCTCATTTGTTAACATAGTACTATAAGGAAATGTAATAATTCGACAAATAATTGAACCGTAGACGCATATCTTGTACTAATATAGCTCTCACAAAAATAAATAGAAACAATGATTATAGACAAGAGGAGAAGAAAATACAAATTGAATTAATGATTTATCTGAGATGTGCCAGTCATTTACTGGTATTGAAAACAATTCTTCAGTGAACTCTGATTGATATGTTTATCAGGGATTGAGACTTGATAAAGATCTATTTAGACTGACTGATTATGACAGAACAGGACAACATAAAACAGAATTATGAGGAAGATAAATTAGTGTCAACAGATAGGAATAAGAAAAACGCAATAATAAAAATCGGTAAATAATCCTACAATCTGAGCCAATCCTACAACCAATAACCTGAGTATTCATATATAGTTACAACTTACGTTTTGTCAGATTACTGTATAAATCAGTGTTAAAATCTGTTGTTGAATGTGAACGAAGATATAATATGCCTATGCAAGTGGCTAGCAGTATTGGGAAAAATTTCACCAGACATTATTACGTTAGTAAATATAAATTCTACTTTCTAGTTATCGACCTTGTAAATGAGTGCGTAAAGTACCGATTGATTATTACAAAGTAGTCGTTAAATAGAACCAGAAATAATTAAGTTAATTTAATTTTAATGTTTGCTTAAAACATTAATTCACAACGTCCATCGCACATATATTAATTTTTGTGTAAGGATTTTTTACTTATGGCTTAATTCATTTATTTCTTGTATCTAACAGTTTAGAAATAACTAAGTTTTTATTGTTGCATATGTCTATTTTTAAATAGCAAATAACATGTCGTTCCTTAACTAAACACTGTAACACGAGAAAGTTTCTACACTGTGTTAAATGGAGCGCAGATTACTACTTTTCTACGCCACGTAACATTCGGGTAAATTATCCGTAAAATATGCATGAAGTAACATGCAACACTAACCCTGTTTTTTGGCACACACCATATTACTGAGAGGCAACATCATTGACAACAAGCTAACTGTAATGTTCTTTACTGAGCTAACCGCGTTTACTTAACGTATATCTGTGTAAAGAGTGCGCTGTATTTTTCTCCCTAATTATATCATTCGTTAACTTCACAAGCTTTGTTAATTACCCAACACAGGGAAGTAGCTAGATAAGGTTAACGCGCATAAAATACATCCCTGAGCTCTGACGATATCTCAGAAATTGAAGAACTCATTTGATACTTATTAAAATAGTAGTAGCTGCGGATTATCTCAGTACAAACGACTAATATATAAAAGCATAAATCTAATATATAGTAATTAGTTAATATTAGAATTTGTTGGAGTTAATTGTATAGAAATTAAAACAGTGTAAACTATCTATATCTTAGTTAAAGTGTAATAGTTTTAACATTCAAAATTATATATTTCTAAACATCTAAAACATTCATAGAAAACGCTGAAAAACGTGAGCTTTAAAAACTCTTTGTAATAATTGACATCAATTGTTTTAAAATTTTTCTATATTTTTACTTTGCTACTGATGACGTATAAACATTATTACATTTTTGTAGTGAAACCAACGAATATTATAAGTTAGCAACTCCTTAAATGTGTATTTCTTCTGTTAAAAACACTTTAATGGGTCCCATGTATACCACCGGAATAGCTTAGGAGTAGGCAGGGCAGGCTGCCTAATGTGAGCCGTACGGCATACAAGGAAGGCAGTGTGGCCAGCACTACGCTTCAGCCGCTGATTATTATCCCCAGGATGTTATCCTAGGTACTCATTTTCAACAGGCTGAGTCGACCTGGGGGCTGAAAAACGCACCTTGATTTTATGGTGCGGGCCCGGGAATTGAATCCGGGACCTCTAGATTAGTTGCCAGGTACCATACCCACTGGTCTACTGAGCCGCCCGTTAAAAACACTTTTACAAGCAAATAGTAGGCTACATATAGTTGTAATATACCGTCCACTTCAATTGCTCCTACAGTTATTAAATGGCACTGCGTTTGAAACTAAGAATGCAGTATTGCACTACGGTAGTAGACAATTTACGTAACTTGACAGTAGTATTGTGTATGAGGGTGATTGCAGTCACTAGCTTATTGGTGTAGGTAAGCGGCTAACAAAAGCAGGGCCGAATATCTCCCGGGATAAGTAGATCCCCTACACCAAGTCCCTATGGTCTCCTCGGAAGCCAGAAGGGCGGGAATAGGGAATAGAAGTCACCACAGAAGGTGGACTTGTCATAAGGTGGCCAACGCCATAGGATGGAGAAGGCTGAAAGACAATCATTCAATTACAGCTTTTAAAGACATTCGTAGTATTAGTAGTTTAAGATGGATGGCTCTTTAGTAAAACAATCCGGAGTAATAGACCCTCATTCGGATCTCCGGGCGGGTTCATCTAATGAGAAACCAAAAGGAACAGATTATTGGTAATGTAAGTTCTAATTCCTATGAGGAGATGAAACGGAAATGATAGAGTAAAGCATTGTCAATAACTGCTGCAAACCAATGTGGTAACCAAAGAAGTTTTTCAGCATGAGTACGCAAGGTTGAGATACCCATAAACCCACCATAACGCCTATACAATGAAATTGTACTGTCAATTATTGTCAGTTAATAGTAATAGTACTAGTAGTAGTAGTAGTAGTAGTAGTAGTAGTAGTAGCAGCAGCAGCAGCAGCAGCAGCAGCAGCAGTAGTAGTAGTAGTAGTAGTAGTAGTAGTAGTAGTAGTAGTAGTAGTAGTAGTAGTAGTAGTAGTAGTAGTAGTAGTACCAGTGGTGTCACCGTATCCATGGTTAGTAGCAGATCGCATTCCATGCCGGAAAACATTCCGAAGATCTAGCCGTTGTCCTATTATTGGCTTGGAACAAGACTCCATGGAGGACGTCGGGATTGTACTGTCCCCGACATAAGTATGCATGTGGTATGTACGGAAACAAATGTGTATTTAAAGGGACAAAAAATGTTGAGAACCCTAAAATACAAAAGTAATATGCTACATTATTGATTTTATTATGTAGCAGTCTGTATCCAAAGCATTTCATCAATGACTACTGTTGTATCTTTCAATAAAATATTATAAACATTACTGTCAGTTAAAATTAAGTTCAATAAACATTTCTAACTTTAACCCCTTTGTTACGCATTAATTTTACATAGTGCAGTTCACTGTTAACTTCATACCTATGTTAAGCGCACTGTGTGTACACGAAATTAACAATTGCCAGACCCACGTGACATGTTTTTGTGGTACCCAGAGATAGACGACGTGTACGCTGCGACACCTCGTGCACACCGACAGCGTTCACTCTCATTTCACACCCAGAAAGTTACATTATGTACGGTAACAAAGCTGTGTACCCACTTATTTCTGAAGTTTTCTGTACTATTTATGTGGTACAAAATGGCGCCCAATCAGTTATAAGAGAGTTCTCTTTTCAGTCAAAGAGGTGTTCTATGGAAATACAATATTTACCAAAATCTTACAGTGCAGCAAAGTAAAGTTAGTGATACGTAATTTTTGTGTTTTGAATTATCAAATTTAAATTAATTGATTCATTAAAAAAAGTAATTTCCGAATTCGATTTAATTCTGTCTAATATTACTTCATTCATTGCGAATTTACGTAAATTTATCGATGTTAGTTGTCATCGTCAGGTCGGTCACAATTTTCCATTTCACAAGTCACAGTCAACACAAAATACCGGCGCCCTCATGGTAACAAAACTACCGTCTGCCGTTGACTTACTCTCGGCATCTTAATCTAGACTCATACAGGCAAATTTGTCTAACATAATCTTTACACAAACAATGGAAATCCACTAAATAGTTGAAGACACAATTTAGAATAAAGAACTGTATTTCTTTACTCGTCAGGAGTAGAGGATACCTTTGTTATTACTGTAGAGTAACTTGCAACCTCTGATGATGGATGGATGATGTGCGGGCGTCTTGCGCCCTAATTTGTGTGCGTTGTCCAGGCCAAGGCCTGATGAACGCCAGGTGCCAACAGGTCAGCGCGGTCGTTTGCTCTGCACAAGGAGTTATGGTGCAGTCCGCGGGTCGATGATAAGACATGGCCACCACGGAGGCAAGCTTGAGCTTTTGCTTCAGCCAATTGTCCCGCCGAAGCGCGACACCATGGTCCCCTCAGGCTAGCCTTTGGGAACGTAGTGACCCACTAGCTGACAAGAGGATCGAGCGCCCTAGGGCGTCGGCCGAAACGGTAAGGAATGACTCCGAGACAGCCAGCTTCCGCAAGGAAGGCACTTGCACAACTTCGCAGAAGCCCGTGTCTCAGATCATTACCCTGCCGAATCAGCAAAGCAGGTGCTGACGGGGATCTCAGTGGTCATGGCTTCAGCCAATCGCAACGCCTGGTCGCGGCTCCTTGGTCTCCGAGGACATAGCACACGGAAACTTAGCAACCTCTGTAATAGACGCTCATAATAGTACTGCAGGCCGGTACGTTTACCTAGAACTCTCTACTAGGGCCGTCGTGTGATATTAACTTTAAGTCGGTGTGTGTTCACGCGCGCTCTTGCGTATGTGTGAGATGCGTGTTTTTTACACACAAGTAAATTATTATTCTATAGTAAATTATTTTTCTACAGTAGTGTGCAACAGTGATAATTCTGTTTGTGATTGTAACCACTAACACAACTTTCTTAATTAAATTAATAAAATAATTATAATTAAAATAAATAAAATATATAAGAGTGTAATAATATTAAAAACCGTTTAATTTATATAATAAGATAATACATTCAATTATATTAATTAATTAATTCATTATCATCATCATCATCTTCAAGTTTTAAACCAAGAATGGTTTGTTCCGGTCTCAAATAGGCAAATATTACAGCTGGTCACTCTAGTCCTTCCTCGGACGTCCCACACCTCTCCGTCCCCTCGGCTTATAGTTAATCAGTTAATTATATAATTTATAGTGTTATCATAAAATTATTCTCAATTTTACGTGGAAAAACCATATGGTTCTACTGGTACGGAAATGTAATGTCACGTACGGAAAAGTGAGTCAATTTGACAAATATCAAAATAATTATCACACAGTAACTTTTCTGTAAAATAATTTTGCTTTATTAATATATACTACATTTCTTGTATACATACTTCTAATATAATTTTTTTTTTGCAGAAGCTATTTAAAGCATTGTATAAATAAACAGTATTAAAAATACAAATCTTCCATCATTATAAGTTTTTATTATTGTCTGATATTTAATTGTTTATTAAGTAGATATAAATCTTGCTAATAATCTACTGCTATCCTTATATCCGTTTCAAGCTTCTTAATTGCCCTTTAGTTTCCGCAAAATTAATTTTTGTAATTGAACATATAAGGGACACATTTTTATATTCGTAAGTGCAATAAATACATTGCAAAAATGTGTGTTATTATATAACTTTTTGCCGATGGTAGTGTTGAAATTGCCGTTATTTGTCGCATTGTGAGAGTGCGGACAAATGGAGGGTCTCCATTAACGCGGCCAAGAGCACAGCTCTATTCTTCTCCAGACTCGCAGACTCTAAATAGGCGATACTCCACTCCCTTGTTCTTACGAAGTGAAGTATCTAGGGATTCATCTTGGCTGACGTCTCACCTGGCGGACGCATTGAGAAGTAGTAGTTCCCAAAACAGCCCATCGCCTGTACAAACCTACAGCAATTCCTTGTCTCACCGCCAAAAGAATCTCAACGTGATACCGGCGGTTACTTGGTTAATACCCAAAAACGAAAGATCTACTCTCTCATGGACCGAGGATTGCGCTGGGTCTGTAAACCTCATTACTTCACTTAAAACCAGACCATCCATACTGCCATCGGTATCCGTTCCCTCCACGCTACCATACGGACACTTCACCGTAAATTCTACCGGCACAACGCCAGTTTCCAGGGCAATCGCCTCGTCAGAGCCCTCGGCCAACACCTGACTGTACCATACAAATCTTAGACCCGTTCTCACGAAAAGCCATCAGGAATTAGACACTGTCTAATTGCAATACCTCGGCTCGGTAGCAGGCCACACTTAAAAATATCGGATATCTGTTTTTGCCGCGGCGGGAGCTCATCTGAAGTTTGGAACGCGGAGTAATCGCGGGCGACGGGCTTGAATTGCTCGTCCAGCTTTATAAATTCATATAAATTCCTGACTTTATATGCAAATTTTACACAACAATAATTAACTTAAAACTTTCTACCAACAGGATTGCAACACCTGCTATGGTAGTTGAGGGAAGAATACAAAGCTAAGAATTACAAGTTGTATTTTAGCCATAAGATGCAATTAAAACATTATTTTTTTTAAGATATTTACTTGCCCGTTAAAACACATCCTTACACTGAAGGTACTTGCTTGTGTCCTTGATGAACGCGTTACTCATACGTTTTTTAAATTATTACAATAAGACATAACTTATGTGTTTTCTGTCAAATTATGCAAACAAGAAATGATTACTTGTTGTGTGTAGTCAGCGGCATTTTATCAGTTTAAATATTATTACGACGGTCTCACTAGTCGTCGTATGGTACAGCGGAAAACAAAATGCAGACAGAAATGAAATCACTAATTACCAACTTTAATTGATCACAAATAACAGTTTGTAATGACCAAGGTACTCTCGTACAATAATTCAAATTAAATATGTCCACACGCAATAATAATGTCAAGTAATAGAGTACCACACCAATTATAACACAGTGAACACTTTCCATTAACCTTCAACAACCGCTCGATCCGCACTAAGGAAATCGCTCAACGTAACAGACTGTCAAATCCAGTTGCTGTGGCTCATATAGGTAGCGCTCGTTTTCGAGAATAACTTTCCATCCTTACTGCGGCGTGCTATCGTAATGTGTATTTCAAGTGCTGTTGAACATTCTGGAAGGTACTTGAGTGTTACGTGAATGGACGGTCTTGACACAGACGAGGTACACTGAGCTAGTTGAGAAACGTATAGAACGACACTTTCAACTGTCCTAGAGTGTTCCGTAATTGCGCGACAATAGTTCACAACAACGCACAAAAGGTGTTTCCTATGTCAGAAAATTAAGTACTTCTGTAACCGGAAGTATTATTGTATAGAACCTGCCTGTCATTTTCACGTTTAATCTCTGAAGTCATTCACGTTCGTATTATCATATTACCATTACAAGTGTACTGACAGACGTAAAATTTTAATAATTTAGGATGAGACATTTTAGTCAGACTCCAATTTTTAATAATTTTTGTAGACATTTGTCAACTTGTGACGATATTAACATGAAGAGATTAAAATTGTAAATGTGAATTCATAAAAGTCCCTAATTTATGTTACTTATGAGTTACGGTTTCTGTTGTACGTGCGTTTATAATAACTCCGAGCGTGATTGTCAGATACGCTACACCCCACCATTTACTTCTAGAGTGGTTACAAACGCTTCATGAAGTGTTATGGAAGTATTTTGCTGCATTCTAATTGTTCTATAAATTATCCAGAACAGTTCAGCTAATGTCACTACTTCAGCAAGTAGCTAACTGTGCTGAAAGAGTAATTATAGCACTGGGTTAGTGTAATGTTGGCAGTTTGTATCCATTAAGGAACACTTTGTGTTGGCTTGAATACTCTATGATTAGTACGTCGACACGTCAGTAGAGTACTTGAATGATACAAAAATGTATTAAACACATTTGTTTAAAATGTAAGTTACGTTCGGTACTGACGAGTAAGTTATGTGTTAAAAAGTTTCTGTTTTCATAATTTAGGGGACCAACAATGTTGTGTAAATATCATTGAAACATGAGGAAGCAACAGGCCAACAGGGAGCCAAGTTCTTCCAACGTCGTGATTAAATTTATAAGTCAAATTTTACCTCATGTACAAGAAGCGGAATATTTGTTTTAGATAGGGTTTTACCTCTAAACGTTAGCCTTTAGCCTTACTGATAGAAATGCATAAATTGTACTCTGCTGTATGTGGGTTAAGTGTGTACGGTGACTGTTCCACAGCTTCCTCTATCTCCTGCAGAATGACCTTTCAATCTCCGTATAGTAAATGCGAGGTAGTGCTAGCATTTACTGCGATGCCCTTAAACGTAACCTTTCATATTTCCTTACTAAGTCATCGACGTAGAGATTAAATAATGTTGGGAGTTAACTATTAATAAACATGTCTGTTAGACACCATGACTTTAGGAAGAATACACTTGACAGCTGTGACCTTGTGCTGATCACAATTCACGTATCATAACACTGACTTTTGACAGCGTTGAGGAAATTTTGTAGTCTATAATTACGAGTGACATTTGTACTAGCGTTGTTAAATAAGGAAACGAAGTTATTTTGAAAATCAACTCATCTTTAAGAAATGTAGGAAACAGAGGTTCAGAAACAAACATCCATATTTGATGACGTAGAATTAACTCTTGTATTAATTGTGGAAGTGACTTCGCTAGTCTTCCTGTTTTGTGTTTTATCAAATTCTTCCTCTAATTCATTTGTATCGATTTGGTCGACTTGATACTTTGGTTGTTGCGAGTAATCTGCACTTCCTCACTAACATTCTTGTTATACACCATAATCCATCACAGACAACAGCCGCCGACTTTCTCATATTATATCAATAATATTTGCCGTTTTCCTTGCTTCTTCAGTTTTTATGCTACGTTTAGCCTCTCACGAATGCCATACTCTACTTCGTGCAATTTAAAAATAAATGTAATAATATAAATATGGTACTAGTGATTATATAAATATGTGATAAAATATGCATAAGAAGTTGAAGGGTAGGCAAGAAGAGAAATTGGTGCTGAGTGTTGACGGGCACCTTAACGGATACTGTAATTCCCGTGATGAATACTCCTGTATTATCCTGTAACTGTTGATAGTGTGCGTTAATAATAGAAGCCTTTACTTAAACGATTTTACAGATCATTACAAATACAAATCAGTCATTATTTTTAAATGTCATGTGCATTATGATGGTAACTATGTCCTTGTAGGCATGAAGTATACATATTACTGTCGTAGTATTTAACGTTCAGAATTTATCAATGTGCGAATAAAATATTAATCGTTTAGATAGTTAATTTTTATAAAAAACCAACGTTTACAAATATGATCGTACTATTGAAAACAAGCATGTTTTAAACAATTCTATAATCATAGGAAATAGGTTTAGGCTACGGTAATTAATAAAATATATTAAATTCTTGGATTTCGTTGTCCATAACGTGTCCGTTCCTTAATTAAATATAATTAATTTACTATGGACTCGGAACACAAAGTTTTTTATGGGTAAAAAAGGTAAAAGTTTTACCTTAGAGCCTACGATCTTTCTAACCTTCAGTACTGTGCTTTTGTAGGTTTGGACTATAGCTCGTCTTGCTGTGTTAAATTCTTGGATTTCGTTGTCCATGACGTGTCCGTTACTTAACTAAATGTAATTAATTCACAGCCTAAGGTAAAACTTTTACTTTTTTGCCCATAAAAATCTTCCGAGTCGGTAGTGAATTAATTATATTTAAAATATATTAACTAAAATATATTAACATAAAACGTTCTACTGTAAAAGAGAGGATTATTGTAATTTGGCATAGAGTATAATTACATTTTGTTTTCGGGTATTATAGTGCTATAAAAAATACACTTTATAAGTAGATTCTACAGTAATTACATACTATAACACATAGCGTAATCTGTACTTTGTGATGCTCTTGAAGAACAGGTGTTATAGCAAGTACTGAGTGTTATAGCCACAGACAACGTGTTAACAAAAAGAAGATTGCTGCTCCTTTGATGTTTCTTATTTAATTAAACACGTCTGGATACGTAATGTTAACAACTTCTGCTTGTGAATTGTAAGATTTATGATCTACACTATGGAGGTTCTGTTGCTTTCTCTAAGAGAGCGGTACTTCAACTAAAATAGTATGTATATACGTCACCTTTTATCTCAACTATTAACATTTACCAGGTACATTATGAATGTAAGCGAATTAATAAGGCGAACATGGAACGTTTGTTTGCTTTGATATGAACGGGGAATCATTAATTCATGTTTAGTTCAAAGAATCAGTAAACAAGAGTATTATTTGCTCTTTGTATGGAGGGCGCAAGCATGTGTTTGTTACTGGGAATCTTCAAACGCCACAGTCGACGTTAAACGTTGCGCACTTCAGATAAATGTAATTTACAATTTACTTTTTGACTTCACTGTTACGTAATCCTCACATTGATTCGGTGTCGTATGGCCAGTGTTCAAATCATAAACTCGTTGTCTGTTAAACTCTCTGACTTAGAAAACAACACTGTAATATTAGACCTATGTTTTTAATCACTTATAAACTGGTAAAGTGTATAAAAGATACAACGTTTATTCCGTAAAGACGACATTTAAAGCTTAGTGACTTTCACAATTTTTGTCGCTTTTTGCTGACATATTAATGTTTCTTCAATTTGGACAATTTTATTAAATTTATTAATTTCCAACTTTATTTGTTAATATGAAATATTACCAGAACACCCCATTTTATCATGTTTATTAGCTTGCTTTCGTAAATAGGATAAAAGTATTTGATAACAACATATAAATTTAAAGAATTTTATAAGATTTATATTTATCTTCGAAATCTAGCTTTTTTATTAGAGACGACCATTCTCTTTACCCCAATATTATAAAAGTCGTAAACACAAATCTTACCATCGGCTTAGTGAGAGACTGAATTCCAGTCGTATTTTTGTGCATAACAGTAATAATAACATCAACCTGCCAGTTAACAAGAAATTTTAAAAATTAAAATTAATACATTAAGAATTATGATGGTGAATTTAGAATAGTAATAAATAGGCCTAACTGTAACTTTATATTTTATAAAGAAAATATTTTTCTTATCAGTTCCGCCATGACAGTGCTGTTGCAAAGTGGATACTAGTAGCTAATTAGCTACGCTGAGTTGTGACATTATAATATCAATCTAACACGGGTCATTTCAAAGCACAATCGAGTGTATAAAGAAACGTCGTTGTGTTTATTGGCCTTGAGCCAAAGAGTGACTTTTTCTTTGTTGCTTTGCATCGTGAAATGTGTGTTTACATTTGATTCTGTGTGCGTTCGTGCGTTCGTGCGTCCGTGCGGGCGCGCGCACGCGAGCGCGTGTGTGGTATATTTATGCTTTCTCGATAAACCACATTTTACGTCAGTAGGCCTTATAGAATTCATTCTTCTCTGACGGTATCCAGCCACTCAGTAAAAGTGAAGACTAGAGATAACATCAAACCCTGCATTACTTTTCTTGTATGCCTTCTGGTTTACGTATGGGTGGCTACCAAGTCTCTTGAATGTACAGAACAATTTTGATTAGAGATTGACTCCGAAAGTTTTGATGTACCCCGAAATGACTGAAACCAGAATACTTAAAGAAATTACTTAAAATAATTATTCTAGAAATATTCTAGGCTAAACATCGTCAATATGATAAGTGTTAGTTTTTAATAAGAACTGGCATAAAATAAAAACCATTATACGAAGATACTGAAGAAGAATCAGAAGATATTGCTACAAGGACAGTATGGATATCGATCTTACACAGTAAAATAAGTCATCAAACTCCAGAGAATTTCTACTCTAAATTATTTTAACAGTTCAATAAAATAAACACATTCGTATTACAATAGTTTTCTTACAGTTACACGTATATCCAGTTATGAACCATCGCTGACTGAGATTACTAACCCGAACCAGGGTTATCTGTGTTGTGATGAAGAGTAGAGGCTAGAAGCTAGGACAGTGCACTCATAACCACGTTGAAGACAAACTACTATATCGCTAGGCTTATGACACAGTGTAAGTTTCATAACTTAGTTGCCTATACATACTAACATCATTTCGATATAAATAAACTACGATAACATCATGACGCGAATGCAGACTGATTACTAACACTTAATACAACCAGAAAAGTGGGTTTAAAGGACAGTTAGATTGAGAATCACTATCACAGTGATTTAGAAACTATGCCTACGAGTCAACTAGGACTGTACTTTCATTCCTTTTCGCCAATAGGCCTTACCGAACATGAATGTCTTACGTTTAGTCTAATACGAACAAAGTAATCGTATTAAATGGCATCATTGTATGAAATGTAAAATAACATGTGTAAATGTTTTTCTCATTATATAGACATTATACTAGACTTGACACACCTATCCACGTTTTACACCCCCACCCCCGCCAAAGCAGTAATGGAGAGGGAGGGGTGATGGAGGGAGAGACAGAGTTGAGTGTGCGTTAGTGAAAAGTGGCGAGTCAGAGGTAGGAGAGAATGTTTGTTTGATGCCCCGTTCCCCAACCACAAACAGTTTGAAAGGGTTTGCTTGTACTCTTCTACGTCAAAACCAACAGAAACTTACCACTGATTTTTAACAGTTTTCAGTGATGTTTCACTCTTCTTTCGTATGCAGTTGATGTATAGGCGTTACAAGCATCAATTAAAAAATAGTTTTAAAAATAAACACGAATATTAAAATCATTATACAAACTTTATAATATAAGACCGGGTTTAAAAAAGTTTCTTAGAAATATGTGTAAGAAATCTTTTTAACTGGCTTCATTAATTAGATAGACTATGAAGTGCTAGTCTCCGGAATTCATAGGCTATCGTTACAGCTCTTATTCATCCCTAAATGTTTTGATGTAATTTTTAATTGTAACGGTAACATTTTTATTTATTTTTTCCTTTTCCTGTGCTAAAAATGGTATCTGGAAAATTCCTCATGACATGAGTAAGCTAAATAATTTAGACGAGCGTATTATGAAATTACTGTTAGGTTTTCATTTTTAAAAATCGTCCAGTTTACCTGATTGTGGAGTAACTTCTACACCACTGTAAACATTTTAGCCAACTGATTTAGAATCGTGTAAATAGTACCTGTATTATGCAATGGCAAAGTACCTTGCTCAGAAAATAAATGAATCTACAAGTAGATCAATGTTAGTTTCCATTAATCTATTTCTCTTTCGGATCTTATTTGTACAGTGTTCACCAACACATAACACATAATTTATGTTACGTGTAAACTTGTTAGATACAGTACTTATTTATGTAAGATTGGTATCGGTGATTTTAAGTTTTGTTATCCGGTAGACCCACGTTGAGCGAAGCATGGCTAGTAGGGCTCGATGGAGGTTACCATGCCTATGAGTAGCGAACGAAACGAGCGCCGAGGTCTGGTAGATATGCATAACTAAGTTTTTTAAACAAAAATTGTCGGGTTTACATCGTATACAGCGCCCATTGTTGCAGATGCAAGGGCTATGTAATAGGTGGGCCGATATATCTGTAACAGGTATTTGGTAATGACTACTTTTGTGGAACGGCTGTAACGGTTACTGAAATGTCGAAATACCTATTCCAGTTACTCGAGGGAATCCCCTGCCGAACTAACAAATAAAGGAGTACAAGCTGTAATGATTACTGAAAAGTCAAATATCTGTTCCGGTTACTCACAGGACCCCCCTACCCAACAAACGAATAAATAAGTACAAGTTGTAACGGTTACTGAAAAGTCGAAATATCCGTTCCGGTTACTCGCGGGATCCCCCTACACAACTAACGAATAAACGAGTACAAAATAGCAGGTATTGGTAACTGCATATCTGCTTCAGCGCATGTACCGATTGCCATACAAGTATGAAACGAAGCAAAACAAAGAGGCGAGATATATATTCAGAATAGGTCTATGCCAATGAGACGAAGCTGTTTTTAATAAATGTAAAAAATTCGTACTGATTTTATATTTATTCTCGTGTGTTATGTAGATATATAATACAGATTAAAATAAAAAATTATAGGTAAACAATTATAGGTTTTATACTAGTCACCAACTTGGTAAATTTTGAAAAAACGAATTATATTGTGTTATAACCCACAGAGTGGCCGATAGGCCATATATTACATTTTGCTAATTTAACAACTGATTTGTCTAACCAAAATGGAATCAATAATTTAAAAATTGTAGTATATTATTATATTCCTAGTAATAATATTAAATTATATTTAATAATAAGATTATAATTTATAGGCCTAACATTAAATATATGTCAGTTTGTTTACTCCTAGAATAAATTAGTATTCCCAAAGGGAGATAGGCCTATAAATTCTCTTGTTTCTTATTTTCTTTGAAACAGTAACAGCTTGATAAAGTTACAGTGTAAAGTAACACTGTTAATACTTTTAGTTTCAATTTATTTCTTATAACAAATTATATAATACAGATACTGTATGCATAACAGGTATATAATAACAGATATTTGTAACTGTTACTTTTTTGAAAGGTTACATTTGTACCTGCTACTTTCAAATAGGCTACTATATATTTCAGCACGTCTCCATGAAGCTGACAACAGCAAACTAAAGCATGTAAAACGAAAAGAAACCTGGTTAGCACGTCACACCGTGTTTACTAATGACACAGCGTTTTCCGTTGGTAGACAGATAACAAGGATGACAATAAGAAAAACAAATTACTGCGCACCATACTTTTGTTTGCGACAATGCTTCTCATTACTGGACACCATCGATGTATAAGAATCGCGTGCTGCATTCACTGAATTCGGTCCGACCGCTGCACCAGTGGTGGGCAAGAACACTGCGTATGATGTATACTGTACCTGTACAAAGTCTGACTTTTCTGCTTTCTTATAGCTTTTGTTGCTTTAGCGGAGCATATTTTGTGTTAAATGGTATAGCTATATCATTTTAACAGTTAATGACTCCAAAGTGGGAGGTTTCTAATAAGTTCATTTGTTCCACTGTAAGATTTTAGTGTTCTGACACATTATTTCAGGTTGTCGCTAAGTTCTGTTGCGTTCTTATTTATGAATATTTAATGTTGAAGCCAGACGAATAAAGATAAGAATAAGGGAAACAAGAATAAAAGACATGAGCTGTAAACTTTAAAATGTTTATTGCGTAAAAGAAGCTGATGTATACGTTCGCCATGGTCGTTAAAGTGTTCAATTAGCGATGCTAATTTACATTAAATTTTTTTATTTTATTCAATTAGCTATGTATTAATTGTATAGAAATTGTTTACATTAAACACTATTAAATAATACAAATTTATTTAAGTTTTGGCAGACACCAAGCTTAGAGAAGGTAGCTGCAGCGGTCCTTTCCTAAGCAATATCATAGCACAAGATTTTATAAAATAATGTCCCTATTATTTTGAGAAGTTTCACTTCATGGCTGTCTTAGGAAAAATCATTGTTTGAAATATGTTTTCTAAACATTGTGCCGGCAAAGTTTTTGCAAGCTGATATAATCATTTTTTTGGTCTTAAGTTTACTGTCAGATACAATCAATAAATTATACATATATTTTTGTAATCTTTAAAACGTCTGATGACGCTCTAATTAATTTTCCGCTTGACACAAAGTCAGTAAAATGAGTGTAAACGCTTAAGTTATTGTAATCTGTTATCAGTTAGGCAAAAGTGAAAACAAACTGTTATAATAATAAAATCTTCATAGAACTGTCCCAAATGTAATAATTGTAAGGTGTCAAAACAAGTGCATTACTGACTGAATGACTCGTTTAATACACGTGTTAACTTAGCGCCAAACGCTTTAACGCCCACCATTGTGTGGGAAGCTGTACGTGTTTCGGACCGTTTTCTGCCGTTCACTTTGCCTAGCAGCACGCGATCCATATAGTAGCCTATACATGGATGCTGGACACATAACGTGTAAGATCCCTCTCACTCTCTCTCTCTCTCTCTCTCTCGCACGCACACACACACACACACACACACACACACACACACACACACACACACACACACGATTTTTACTTCTGTATACAGCATAAACATACGTATGTGAATGCTCGCGCGCGTGTGTGTATGTGTATTCCTGTGCCATAATATTTACTATATTCTATTTAGGGGGATGTTTATTTTTAATTTTGTCTATTGGATATACGTATACTCCTCTCTACAAGGACGTACTTCGGATTATTTCACTCCGAGTTTAATGGAATTGTTAAGTCATCTTTCACGAAGATTTTGTTATCTCGTCTAGTTCGTTGTTTATAGAAAAATGTTTCTACTTTACGTCTTGATATATTATTAAAATTGAATTACATGTATAATGTTATAATAAAAGTTCGGCAATGTTTTTATTTTTGAAATGTCTAAAAATACGAAAGCCAAATAAATGTTTATTTCATTGTTTTGGTCACTCATCTAAATCCTTAGCCTCCAAAATAAGGCATTTATAAATGCAAAAAATTCGTTCCAAATGAAACTGCCACTTAAATAATTTGTTTCATAAAACACTTGAATGTGAAGCTGAAATGCGGTCCAATTTTGATGTCTCCTCTCCAGCTCAATTTCGTGTTCTATGCTTTTACTCTTATTCTGATATTTACTCACACAGCGTAAACACGGAAATGTGCAGACACGCGCGCGCACGGACACGCAGATACACACAAATAAACACACATACAAACAATCTGCATAAAGAATACAGAATTTTGTTAACAAATTGTTCCTGCTTTGAGGAAACAAAAATGTTTGAGGATTAAGTAGTGGATCACAGTTGAGTGTAGACCCAGTCAATTTTGTGTACGTTGTTTATGTTATTCAGCGGCAGACAACATACAACTCTGTCCTTGATCCTACCACATGTGTTGCTACTGCTACTGTCTCAAGTGTACCAGTTTCAGACTATTCTTTTTGTAACGGTTGTGTTTGCTGCAGTCCTTTTGCGGCAAGAAGTAATTCTGATAGATGTAGATTTTCTTCAACAGCATTTCTCTCAGGCAATGAAAGTTTTAAATGTCCCTGAAAGTTTGTACCAATCGTTATTTGGCACACATTTTTCATTTTTACACGTTTAGTAGTAGAAACAATAGTAATCAAAACTGTTATAATTTTAGCGGCATCTGTACTTGCTGGCAGAAGGAAGTATTAATTTCAATAGTTACCAATACTTACTTCCAGAAGAAAGAAAATATATTATATAGGTACCGTAACAGAAACAATACGCAGGCATAGGCTTTGATAAAAAGAACATAAAGAATGATAAAAATACAGAGATTCGCAAGAACGATGGTCACAGGAAACAAAAGTAGATGGACAGTGAAAATCAGGTGTATATGAACACCTGAATAAGCAAGAAAACATGGGCAGCCTGAATGGTATCTAACACAGTTTCATTCAGGTCACGGACAATTTCCATTATTATGTAGGTAGTACTGCTAGACCAAATTGTCTACAGTGTGAACATGAGAAAGAAGACGGTTACAATACGTTCTCTGTACTCCACAAATGGACAAACGGGAGACAGCACCTAGAAGACAACGCGGGGAGCATTACTCCCGAAGCATTATTGAAAAGATGCTAAGTAAGCAGAAAAATTGGACTGAAGTGGCACTTTATGTCGAGAAATCAAACGAGGTAAAAACAAACTGAGACCGCCACGGCTTTTCAGTAACAACGTTATTTAAGAAATGTGAAGCTTAGGTCAGGTCAGGAAAAAGCTACACCGTGAGCGCAAGTCCCACGCAATGGGGAGCACGTCGTTTCCTGACAATGCGTAAGTTTTTTCACATACTCAAATAAAATATAGCCATTTTAATAGTTAACCATACCTAATAATAATATTATTGTAGCTAAATAAATAGCGCTCCTACTAAATACTGTAAAAATGAATATTTCCTTTACCTTAAGCAGAAAATTCAAATGATAGTCAACAGGATGTAAGGGAAACCAACTAATTAGATTTGTAATTAATTTTCTAAAGTATCGGCAACATCTACGAGTTCGGCTGACAGCAAAATATCACGATTGGCTATAGAAATACATGTAAATGCATCTTACTATATTCGTTTGAGACCACCCTCAGACTCATTAGCTATGTCACCATACAATCGAGTAAACGCAGTAGAAAGCACGTGAATCTTTTTAAGCGGTACGAATAAAATAATAATGCATCTTTCTATAGTAAATAATGAAAAGGTATATAATACATACTTAAAAGAGAGCTTATTAAAAAAGAGAGCCAATTGTAGCAAAGTAATTAGATTCTAGTCTGCCAAGGAAGCAGAAGGTACATGCTAATTTTTTACAGGACAGTTTATAATAACACATTTTCTGAACTTTGTTCTGGACGTTTGTAAGCCAAAAGAAAACATATTAGTTATACAATGCACACATAAACGGGTTTGTCTGAACTTTCATCAGGATGCACATAACAATTTTTGTGCAACCTTACAGTTAATAAATAGGAAACTGTAATACACAAGACAGTAATCATCACCGGTCAAATGGAAGTAGTCAAGCCACCACGAGCACATAAGGACTACAAACTGCTAATCATCATTTGTATTTTGCAGTTTGTAAAAGAAGTAGATAACTTTTCCAATGAAAAGCGTTTATTTACACGTTTTTATCTGGTGAAAAGGTTTGTGTTAAATTATAAAAACATTTAAAACGGGTGCATTGGTGGGGAACAGAAGAATTTAATTTTAGAAGACGAACAAGAAATAATAAATTGCAGTAGCTATTAATATCTAGGAACAACAGTTACACAAGATGGTAATCTAGATAAAGTGATAAGAGAAAGAAATAACCTGGGAAGAAAATCAATAGCATTGCCGAACAACATATTGTGGGACCAACAAATATCAAAACAAAATAAACATGGTATATACAATACAATCGTGAAACCAATTACGTCATACGGGTGTGAAATATGGCCAATAATACAAAGAACGGAAGTGGTTGGAAGCTACTGAAATGGATTATTGGCGAATAGCGGCAGGGACGTCCAAACTGGAAAAAATAAGAAACGTCAGAATCCGGGAGATAATGGGGGTACAGTACTCTATTGTCGACGACATAAAAACAAAACAGCTAAGATGATTTGGGCATGTGCAAAAAATGCCGGATAATCGACTACCCAAGAAAATTTTGAGATGGACACCATGTGGTCGTAGGCGAAGAGGAAGACCTAGCTTGAGTTGGAGAGAAGGCATCAACCGGGCAATGAGAGACCGGGAATTGGAAGAAGAATCTTGGTTGGATCGAGACCAATGGAGACTAGGGATCGGAAGACGTAGGATAACGTTATGAACCGCTTTATATATATTAAAAACGGGTCTGTTATGTAATAAAAACGAACACCGGTGTTAATCGATACTTAAATACCTATCTTAAATACATATAAATTTGATCACTTCCTGCATATCATATGATCAATACCTTCAAAGCCAGAATGGCTTCCATGACATACGTTGAGAGACTCACTTTCATTTTTATATTTTATTTTATATTAGTATTCATGTATTTTGTAAGAAAGCAGCAGTACAATGACCAACTCCCATGTATAATAAAATGAACGATTATAGGCGACGTGGATTATCGGCGACTGTGTTCAGTGCTGTTGCGGTTGACAAACCTTTTCTGTAATGAAATGATTTTCAGCAGTAATAATGAAAATGAAACTGAAAGTGAAAGATGCTCAGAAAGGTCACGCACACACATTCCCAGTGCTGTTTACGTTGTTTGTGTTCTAGACTTCCAAGACTGTCAAAGAGATTCACATCTCCCCAATAATTTAATATTAATAAAAGTTCGTTTCTAATTAAAAATAAAGCGTTTTAAGACCAAAAGTAAATGAAATTTACTGTTCACATCAAAGAAATATATGTAAACGATTTGAAGTTGTGTTGAAATAGTGAAAATAAATTAATTTAAAAATTTACACTTGTTATTTGCACTTGTTTCTTTTTGTAACATTTTATACATCCTAATTTATTTTCTGTGTTTTAAAATTCCATTTAAGACCTTTAGCTTATGTATATTTAATTGTTCATGTTGTTACTTTGTACTGAATTGTGTGGGTGTGTGTGTGTGTGTGATTAATCCAAGCTTTAATCACTACCAGTTATTATGTCAAGAGTACAGGCATTGTATACAAATATACGAGTGCATTAAACTATCAGTAAAGTATCTTTTATTCCAATCTCGAGATTTAAAAACAGCTTATTTGTCAACTAAATATAGGCCTACCACTATATACTTGTTTATTCGAACAAGAATTTATTTAATTTTTAGAAATCTTAATGTATTCAATTCCAATTATTTTATTAATCGAGGCCAAACACGTTGCGGCGCCAAATGCATAGGTTTCGCATAAAATAAGTAGTCGAAACTTAGTATACTGGAATGAAATGAATTTATTAATGATGCTATTCTTTTATAACACTCTACTAAGCTTTGAATACAGTTTATAAAAGAATAATTAACCTGCCTCTGTTGACCACTGTAACACAACTAAAATTTTTTTCTATATAATTAAATAAATTAATAGCTATACGTTCTTTTTATCTTACTTACTATAAAGTCTTTGTTGGTATAATACAGGCTTTCTTTTAAATAATTTTCTTTGTTTTATTGTACATAAATAATACAGGTTTAATTCCCTTTAATGTCAACTGCGTATCCTTCAGAGGATGGGTTGATCTTGGATGATCCTGGATCTGTATGTGTACGTGGAATGATATACTCTGTCCGGAGTCAGAGACGCTTGCGGGCGTGTAGATGTTTGTCAAGAGCACGGTTATATACTTTCACCGCTAATAGATGTTGTTACTGCTAAATTAGTGTATTATGCGTACATTTTTTTATCCAGTAGGATTAAAAGTGTTTATGTACCCTAATCTGATATCTTGAACTTACGCGGAACAGAACTTTGTATAGTAGATATAAATATAATAATAAAAATAATAGAACTTAATAATTGCTTATATTTTTGCAGTGACCCTAGGAAATTTTAACTTGTGTTAGTCGAGATTATCAAGCCGATCGTTGTGAACTACCACGCGGCGCTTACACGTTGTCGATTCCCAAGAGAGACTGATCTATTCTCTTTACCATAATTCCTTCGACTGAATTTTAGTAATCTGATTGGTTCTTCAGGAACCACTACTCACGATTTTTCTAGAGTATAAAATACATTCAAATATATTTTCCAACTCGAAAGTCTTGTAACTTGTTCGTACTGTTGAACTGCACACTTCTTTTGTTGGCTACCTTTTTAATCCGTTTATTCGCTTGCGATCTCTTTATCTGCATCTAAGCATGTAGTATTTATACGTTTATATTCGGTTGCTTACCCGAATCAAACTTTATATATATGTGCTGACAATCATACACAAGTATCATAGATTTTTCGCAATCATAACACGTACGTAAACTTGCCCCTGTCTTTTTCATCATTATATTCCAAAAGACGTACTCTCGTAAGGTGAGGTATCAGCTGTAAGCACCAGCTTACGCCTAGCTTTTATGTCATGTTCATATTATATCTTCTAATAAATGCTGAGGTATGATAATATTCCAGTAATCAACAATATGTTTGTAGAGAACATTCTCCTCCACTTTATAACGCAGATTATCTATCTGTCGTAAATTATCCTACCTATTCAATATGCTAGGATCATGGTCCTGTTGAGTCCTGTATGGTATTATAGAAAGTATGGCAATCAGTTACCACTGTGTCCAGCAAAGTTCATTTTAAATGTATTGATCCATAAAAGAGATTAGCGTTTTGGACAAGTGCCATAAAAAGCTCAAAACGTCTCGAACTCATAGCTTTAAAGAACTTAACTAAGAAGAAATTCGGGCTGAAATTCTGCATTACCGAATTAGAAAGTACGACGTCATTTGACGACCTTTTTCGAGACGGTTAAGTCTCCGGAATGTTTATTTCGAAAGTTCTCTGGCGCGATGAACTATGATTGCAAGTCAAATTCAGGGAGGTTTCAGTGGTTTAAGTGAAGTGGTGTCAAAAGTTAAATAACATTACATTCCAGAATTTGGCTGAAGACTCCTGAAACACGTTCAGCAAAATGATTTATTTATGCGATCGACAACACTTCGCGATGACCTCTCACAAGAGCCAAGCGGTGATTTTATGTGTCATCTTATAGTAAACTTTACTTCCTGGATTCCAATGTTTGTTTCTAAATATTTATGTCACAACTGCAATGTAGAACAACTGTTTAGTGGGGAGCGGCTAGTGAAAAAATCGCCATCAGCTGGTGGTGGGGTCTGCTTAGCGCTTTCATTATCTCGGCGTTAGCTTGTGACTCCAACCACTGGCTGCAAAATATCAACAAATATTCAGGTAAATCCTGATGGTGCTGAAATTTCTCAAAGATTATATGTAACTATTTAACGTATTACGTTTACGGGGACAGAAACATCGAATAAGAGCCCATCTTAAAACTTTGTCAGTGCTTGAAACTTTAGTTAGTTAGGTGATCTTATTTATTTTGATAAAGCAAATCTAAGTGTGAATATGCTCTTTTTATATCTACATGTGTGGATAATTCTATTTCTTTTAGTTATAGTTCTCTGTTGCTTGTTGTCACTTGCATATTTTTTAAAATGGTAATGACATTCCTCATACGCGATATTCTATATACATACCTGTCAATTTCCTGTCAGCGAATGGTTTCACAAGCACTCGATGCAGACGTGCCTGCGCCTACACAACTTATGACAAATTGTAAAATACCAGCGGCCCAAGAAAGTGAAGTGCAGAAAACGACAACAATTTCTGTATATTACAAAAACACATAATTAATGCGTCACTGAGTTAGAGTGGGGAGATGATTGTAACCAGCGTGCCTTGGAAACATCCTGATCTTGTTACAGAATACAATATGAGGTACCCTAGTAATTGGTTTCTGTTGCTTCACAATCAATGTAAAATTATTTCTACGATACACTACTCCACATTACTTGAAAGATTATTGTCACGATTAAAAGTACAAAAGTAGGACAGACGGACGGTATTACGAACGGAAGTGTAATAGACAGGCCATGTAGGTGGAATATGGCGTGGATGGACTTAAAAAAGTTATCTTCAGTACTACAAGAGGGTCATTACTCTGAAGGGACCGGAAAACTTAAATCGTGCAGAGGCAGTGGTCGAGGCTGTCGGATGTGGATTAAATAGGCGTGGGATGAATCATTGCCCATAAAAAGACCCTCAAACAATAGGCATCCAGTCAACTGGTGAATGGTGAATGGACTGCTACTCGTGCCTCAAGCTGAGGCGGAAAGCTCAACGGTCACGGAGAAAAGGGAGACAAGCCGATATCAGAATAGCAGAGTTTAAGGCGCAAAAAAAGGTCTTGTGTAAAGTTATTAGACGGCAACAGGAACTTTGTTGGAAAGCAATGAGAGAAGGATCAGGAAATGAACAGGGATCGCGGGGATTAGGATACAAAAGCACGCAAGCTGGGAGCTTCTGCGACGAAAGAGCCACAGGACGCGGAGATATACAAAACATTTTAGATGCATTTTACCAACTCACCCTGTAGAGAATAACAGAGAATAGAACGATGAAATTCGCAGAGATCCCGATATCCAGCGAAGAAGAATTAACACCAGCAGTGGGTTCTCTACAAACAAGGTACCATGCCCCACAGGATATCAGCAGAAGTGTTGTAAGCTGTGGCGCTTCTCCACTCGCAACTTTTAATGCAGTGTTTAATATTTGCTTCAGGATAGGAGTTTTTTGTTAACACTGGAAAAGGGCAATGCTGGTCCTTATAAGCAAAGGCAAAGGAGATTTCAAATTCATGGTATCCAACAGGCCGTTGTGTATGCTGAACACTGCTGGGGAGATGATAGAGCAATTGGTAAAACCTCGTCTTCTGCATACTATAAATCCGACAGGCAGTATGGTTTCGAAAGGGTAGGTCTCCAGTAGATGCAATTAATGGAATTGCCGAAGCCGCAAAGGTAATTGAACGAGGAAACCACTTCTTGTGGCCATTATGCCTATTGTTTACGCTGGACGAATACGCTTTTAAATCAGCGAAGTGGAGTGATATGTTTGACGTTCTGGAGCATACGTTTCGGATACTAAAATATCTGTTGTGGATGATTAGAGAGAGTACCTATACTTTCTAAGTGACCTACCCAAGTTATATAGAACATTACTGTATGATACTGCAGAAGGATGTCGATTTAAAGAAGTTGCAGTGGGAACAAGGACAGATCAGGGATCAATTTTAGGGCCAGACCAGTGGAATACTTTATACTTTAGTATTCGTCCGATGGCTGAGCCTGAGAATACATTCTTAGTGAGGTACGCTGACATTGCAGCGGTTGTTACAGCAGGACATGTAGAACTGGCTCAGACGATACCACGAAAAGTGCAGGTGATGGAAGAAGCAGTGCAGGCAAAAGTATCTGCCGGGTGAAGTATCTGCGGATAATGCTAAATACAAAACTAAGTTTTGGGTACAAATAAAACAAGGGTTGAGAAGGCTGCACTATGACTACGGCGCTGAATGGAATTATGGCTAATACCAGCGCTCTGAAACCTTCCGAGCGACGATTACTGACGTCCGTTACGCACTCAATGATATATTTGATTGTGTGTAGATCTAGTCTGATGCTTTCAAAGTCCAGAAATACAGAAGATGCATGTCAGCAGTGCAGAAAAGTGGCGCACTCAGAGTGACATGTACCTACCGCACGGCTCTTTAGTCGCAGGAGAAATTCCAATCTAACTGCTGGGGCGGGAGCGAAAACAGGTTTACAAGGAGAAGGCAAAAGTAGGGAAATAACAAGCTTGAGGGATGCCGGAGCCATAGTATGGGCTCCGGCATCCCACAAGCTTGTTATTCCCGGAGCCCATACTATGGCTCAAAGACAGTAGACTTGGACCAGCGACACAAAGGGAAGGTGGACTCCTGATAGGGTTATAAGTCAGTTAGCTGAGTGGGCTAACCACATCTATGGAAGATGAATTACTTTCTGACACAACTGTTAACTCGCAATGGACTGTTCTAGACTTTCCTATATAGAATGGGGAAAGTAGACAGACCAAACTGTAGACAGGAACTAGACGATCTGCATTACACGTTTTGATACCTGTGATAGTTGGAAAGACGAAAGGCTAACTCTGGAGAAAGCATTGGGACAGACCACGACCAACAATATCTTTGGACTGATGCTGCAGAGCGAACTCTACTGGGTACATGTATCAACCTACATAGAGAAGATTCAAAGGTGAAAGACGAAAGCGAAAACGATACTACTAGGTCGCTGACCGAATAGCAAAAAGCATGTAACGTGGGTCCGCAGAAGGTTAAAAACAGACAAATGCCCACACGGAGGGAGAACACGGAGGATGCCCTGAAGTATTACGAAAGCACAGGCCCGTAGTGGATCCATGCCATGGGAAAAGGTTCATGGTTTTGGTGAGTATGAGACCCGTACAGCGTAGAGTGCGATTAGTTTTCCACAGTGTCCTTAGTAAACAATTATTTGTATTATTATTATTATTATTACTACATTACTTACTAATAATTTATCAAGATAACTGTAGTGATTCTGAGAGGTATTTTTAAATACTTTCAATTGTTCTTTAAACTCCAATGTTTATACTGCTAATATGGGAAATCCGTTACTGATTTAAATTACATTATTATTATCCGCTATCCGTATCCTATCATTACGGACTTGGCCTCTCCTTGATCTACCCACTCATCGTTTCCATAAGTGTAATTCTGTAGTTAATAATATACTTTCAGTAGTTTATTCCAGTTGATAAGCTTCGATTGCATGTGTTACAACCTTTTTAGGATGCTATTATTTATAGTAGATGTTTAGTACCTTTAGAGACTGTTTGACATTACTCCTTTGCGATTGATATTAATTGTTTACCTTGTGTGGTTCTATCCTTTATTCAGTAGCGGATCCAGCAAGGAAATTTGGAGAGAAGAGAAACCCCCTGTGGAGTTAACAGCGAGTTATGAAAAGTCGTCAAACTTGACAGTCAATCACGAGATAATCACAAATTTGTCTGTTTTATTTTTGCAGGAAAAAAGAAATCGTTAGTTTTTTCAAGAAAGAGATTTGTTGCTTGACACTAATATATTTACTCCAAATATATCACCGTCAAATAGTAATGAAAGGCAGAATGATGACAAGGGGTCATAAGAAAGTGATCATCATTTGACTAGTAGAACAGGAAGTGCAATTCTACAAAAAATCTACAGTCTATTAATAAAAGTATGTTAGATGAAACATTTTGTTCAAAAATTTAAAATTTACTTAACGAATATTCTCAAATAGTCCTTTTCTTCATAAAATAAATAAAGTTAATTTTGGGAAAAAAATAAAACTATTTTCTCCCAATAAGATTTTTTTTTTGAGAAGCGGTATTTCCATTATATCCTACCCCCATAGAGCTTGAATCACGAGTCCCGTACCCCGATACTTTTAGACCTAGTATTTATATCCATCGCAGCAGAATTTTTTCCGGTACAGTCGCGTGACACATTTCAAATGCTGAAGCCAGACACGTGACAAGTGGCCCGGAACTGTTATTTCTATCTTCTTCTCTAGAACATGTACTGCTTTGATGTCTACCGACCTTAGATATTTGACTGATTGGAATTGCTTAATATTTTCTTCTTCTATTGGTACATTAAAACAAATATTCTGCTCTTGTAACTGTTGGATACGTTAATAATTTTTGATACAACATTGGTTAAAAGCAAGTGGAAGAATAAATGTAAACAAATAAACGACGATAAATAATTCTATTGTAGAATAGTTTTCGTAGAAAACCGGAAAGGTGAAATCAAAGAAATTAATTTGTGAACAAATATTTTGTTGGGTTTTCCCTTATTACACACTCCTTACGACATAATCAAGATTCTTATTCTTCAAATTAGCAATCGATTAATATTTTTTCAACTTTATCATTCATTTTCGTATGCACACAAGACCTGTCACCCGTTATTCTGTGATCGTTCTGAATCGTTATGCTTGTAAGAGATAAATATATTCCATTCTGCGTCGCTGAGATATAGATAAGCTAAGCAACACTAAAGCTTTGATAAGTGGGTAACATTTTTCATCACAGACAGTGAATGGCGATGTTGAACCTTGCGAAGTGTTCGTAATTAGCGCTTTATTTAATTCAACATGTTTATTCCAGTACTGTCGGAGACTTCGCTTTTCAACATAAAGTATGCATATTCAAAGAGAGAAGTTAATAATTCATATAATATACATAATGTATTCATTTTTATGACATAATATTAAAACAATTTTATAAAAATTGTAAAATCCTGATGTTTTTACAACAATACCTTGATAGATATTGTTGACCTAAATGACATCTAGTGGGACACAAGAGTAATAAGTCTAACAATTTTACCTGTAAGAGGTTTTCTTGTCTTTTATTCTTTTGTCTTCCGGTCTTATTTAAACTTTCTACGGGAGTAGACCGCCTCTACCCATTTTACGATAATCTGACCGCTGCGAGTCTTTCCTGCGGTGATACCGCTATTCGTAGTCTTCCATCTCTGTTGTGGTCTCTCGTCTCCATTTTCCTTCAGTCATTGTACAACTTCTCGCTTTCTAACGGTTAACTATTTGTCTCAAATTATGGCCTAAAAAAATCTACTAGGGCGTTGCTACACGTTTTTCATATCAGCCTTAGATTAGATATTTTGTTTCTGCTCTGTCACAATTATTACTTTTCCAATCAAGAAGAGAAGCGTACAGCATTTGCCGTTGTAGTTATTGTTGCATCTTTCACATTTTGCCCATATTTTTCAGTTCCGTCAAATACTACATGAAAGCTCCGAAACAATTCATTGTCTTGCACTTTGTGATTTAATATTTGTAAAATTATTTTGATTTTAAGCATAGATGTACATCGATGCTTATTTATTGTACATATGTATATATGTACATCGATGCTATTGTAGGGCATTGCGTTTTCTTCTGTTAATCTTCGCCGCTTGGTTATTCTTTACCTAACCTAATACAGTGCAGTCAGTCACTGTAGTAGATGTACTCCAAGTGTTGCCTATCGTTACTTGTTGATTGGTAGATTGGTTTTGCTTTTCACCTTTACTCTTGGATTTGTAGACCCGAGATTTTAAAACATAGACGAATATAGAAAAATCGAAGGATGTTCTATCTTGAATCTAAGCCAGGGTCTCTTAAGCGTTTACTTATGCCAATGAATAAATGTGTGTGTGTTTGGGGGGGGGGGGAGTTGTTACACCTAAATTTTTTACGACTTACACAAAAGCACTCGACTTTTCCTCTAATGTAATTATTTATGTTCCAAATTACTTGATTAATTTGATTTATCGTTAATACCACATAGAAACAATTTGTTCTTATTTTTTCTTTCATATTATGTTTGGATAAAACGTGTTTAATTTCACTTTATGTTTGTTAATGTGTATGTGATATCACTACAGGGTTACTTTTCTATGATCATTACTGACGTGTCTCACGTTATCCTCTTTGGGTATCGTCAATTCCCCATATTCTCCCGTTCGTCGTCGTTTGTTGTAATGGTACTCTATCAGCCTCGATTGAATGTGTTTTATATCCCAGGCGTTGGCTGCTAGTGCCTTAAAATAGATAACAAACTTTGCATAACTTGGCCAACCTAATACGCAGTTTTAGGTGATAAAGAAACCAACTACAACTAAATAATTAATTACTAATAACTAACCTGTAATCTGTACAATCTACGGACTTTACAACATTCTATATCCAACATTTTTAAATAAATGTCGTCACTCTATTAGTGCTCTTCCACCAAAGTTAGAGAATTTATGTGTTTCACAGCTGACGATCGCAAAATAACTAATTAAGTTTTAAATAATTTTATGAACATTTCCTTAAAAAGGCTTAAAATATACAAAATTTTACAATTTCTCTGCTTAAGAAAAAACGACCGTGTCTCCTAAAATATTACCGACTGTGGAAACATTTCATTTACGCTGTTTCCTTCTGAGAGGCGATCAACATGAGTTGGATATAAATACTCTACTGGACGTGTAATATGCGCATAGTGTAGGCTATACAGAAATGTACACACACGACTGTGCTGTTATAAGTTCAAACAAACATTTTTGAATAGTTTTTTTAAATTTAAAACTTCATTCTCCCTGTAATGGTCTAAATCTAAAGTGGTTCTCTAAGATGTAAATAATGCAAATTACTTGGTACAGGAGTGAGTGGAAACACCGCACAACAATTCTCTTGGGTGGAGCAAAGTAGTGTACGCCACGCTTTATAAATTCATGGCAACAGCGTCCCAGCTGCTGTACTGTAGCGTAGGTGAGTATAGGGTTTGTGACACATTGCCGCTTCAAGGCCTTGGCAACGTCTTCCTCTGGCTTACAGGTTTCTCTTAAGGTTGCTGAATAAATAACTAAAATTTAAGAAATAAGAAAACGTCTCTTAGTATTTTAACATAGCTCTTATAATCTATTTCACTATAACATGGTATACCGCAATAATGTATAATTTATGTTTTCTGGAATTGTTTACTATTTAAACGATGCTATTCACAATTTAACAACGACGAATAAACATGCTTACATGGTTCCATGTAGTGATATTTAGTTGATTATCTTTCCAAAAATGTATCTAATAAGTATAAAATCCATATAGCCAATGATTCGGATAAATGTGTACAAGTGGGATATGAGTACGAAAATCAAGTAGGCCTACACTGTTTTATTAGGTATTCATGCCATCCATATTAAATAATTTGATCTTTTAAAACAGTAAATAAACGACTTTTCAGGTACAAGCAATCTCACAAAAAACATATTTAATGTTATAATGAAATAAAAGTATGTTAATAAAATGGTTAATATTCTAGTTTCCAAATATATGGAAAGTGTTAGTACTGTGCAGGTCAAAAATCAAAAACTGAGATAAAACAACTGCATATGTACAGATTACACATGTCCGATTATTTTTCCAGTCTAACTTCCGTCCATTTCTTGAATACATTTGTCCTAAGATCTTGTTAGTTCATGTTATATAACAATAATTGCCGGTGTTGTACCACTGAACTTTTAAGAATGTCAGATACAGTAGTGCGCCAGCTTGAACTGTTCGGCATTGAAGGAAAGTATGGCCAGCGCATTGTTACTATTTGAGTTGCTCAACAATATTATTCAGTGATAGTAGTCGAGGTAGACAGGTAATCATTTTTACAGATACTCATGCATTTATTCACATCTGAATAAATTTAATTCTCTCAATCACAAAATTGGAAGTTTTCCTCATCAAATAATGTCATGTTGATTATATGATATTACAACTGAAAGAAGAAAGTGACTTAAATGTCAGAATAGGATTGCTGTAAGGGGTGCTGCAGACTGCAAGACTGAGTGTAATCAATAATTCAATAACGAGGAAATAAAAAAAATGAGGTTAAAGAAGACACACTAAAGGAGAAACTATATTCACGATAAACGCTGAAGTCCAAAAACAGTGGATAATGACAATGGATAGAAAGAGTTATCAACTGGAGACCAATAGAAAGAAAGGAAAATAGATTCCACGCGATCGGGAGACAAACTCTGATAAACAGGGAATGAGAAAATAAGGAAGAACAGACATAGTTTAAAAAAGAAAATTAGCTGTAGACATCGAGATATTGATGTGTGTATGTGTGTTTGTGTTTGTGTGTGTGTGTTTGTGTGTGTGTGTGTGTGTGAGAGAGAGAGAGAGAGAGAGAGAGAGAGAGAGAGAGAGAGAGAGAGAGAGAGAGAGAGAGAGAGAGAGAGAGAGAGAGATGTAAGAGTAGATATGTTGGAGGAGAGAAGCCACTGATTGATTTTAACGTTGTTTGTATTAGTTATATACTCTTATAAAAAAAAATGTTTAAATCGCAAAATGTGCAATAGTTTTGAATATCTTTCGTAGCAACATTATTTAACCAGTATTGAAGTCCTGACAATTAAAGCATTTATAACAACGACGTCGACCACTAGTGTTGCTTGACTATATGTTTTGTTCTTAACTAATTTCTAGTAACCTCAACGAAAGTGGAAATTCGTACACACTAACACGCAAAACAATGTTTTCAAAGCCAATACAGTAATATTACTAGTTTTAGGAAGGAAAGAGTCTCTTGGTAACTCTTCGTTTCCGAGGCCTACTTTCAGGTTACATTTTACTCTGTACCTTTGCCTGAGTTTTGCAAGAGAATTATAGCATTCAATTTTGTGTTGCGCTGTAAGTGCTTCTCCACAAATGTAGACGGGACGTATGTGTCCTTGTAGGAAGTAAGAGAACGTCCATTTGGTGTGCCCAATGCGGACTCTGTTGATGCAAACTTCTTCATGACGACTGCGATCGTCTGCCATTTGCCATTTACGGACGCTCTTCTTCACGGCGGAAAGTGTTCCACATCTGTTCCCACACATTAAGAATATTGGTTGTGGCAGCTAGTTATGCGTCGTCGGATTTTATGGCAATATTAAGCAGTATTATTTATGATTATTAATCGAGGTAGTAAAAGCATACAGTAATACAGTTAGCCAAACTGTTGGTTATTATATTTGATTCTAAAACATCTTACGTTGTAGAATTTAAACCTAACATAGCATCATAGATATCCAGTAGAAGTCTTTATCAAGCCTATTATCAATCAGTGGCGGTTGGTGTTATGGTTGCAGCTTTGCAGAACCACCAATATACAATAACTAAACTATAAAATAATATACGAAATCATTAACCAGTTAAACGTGTCATAAATTTCAACGGAAATCTTATTAGATTATATGCGGCAATGTTCACGTACAATTCAAATGTGGCACGCAGGCTGGTGGTTGTAGTCCGCTTGCAACTTGAAGAGTAAATGGCACAGCTTACTAAACAAGCATATGGGAGAACGTGCGTTACTCTTCACAGTTGCCGTATGTTTCCTATGTTAGCTAGGCGGTTGCAAAGCTTCTCCAACGCTCCACTAGTAGCGTTGTAGCTCATCCTTAGTTGTGTCATGAAGTGTGGACAGCCTTCTTGATTTGTAAATTATATCAAGTTTAGTGTTTATGTTGGTTCAAAGTAAACGTGTACTCGTTGTTTTTGAGGTTATAAAATTATAGTTATAATTTTGTATAACTGTGATTGTGATAATTACGTGTCAATCAAAAATAAAAATTGAAAGATTTGTGAAATTTTTAATATTTTATACTGATTTATTTTTCTTGCTGTTCGTAAATGAAAGCAGGCAGTATTCCACTCACTTCTTTTTTAGAGTAGTTTTCAAGTAATATTTTATGTAGTTGAATTTATGTGCCTTGCAGTTTATGTACAGGGAAAATCTGTTCTTATAGCTCAAATGAGTCGTTTAAAAATAACTAGCCTGTATTATAAATTTACTGTTCTTATTTTTTATTTCTCGTAAACACAAGGATCGTTTTCAAATCAGTGAATTATTTTATATGTATAAAAAGCATAATTCTGTTTATCTTTCTCCTTTCTCTGCATATTTAGTCTTTGATTACTGCAAAGTTAGCGACGCTTGTAGCAATCATTCATGAATACGTGGGAACATGGAATCTGTCATAGGTAGATATAGTGATAGAATCATTCCATTATCATTAGCAGCTCTCTTTTGGGGGAAAACAGTGACTCTATGATTTTCTATGAGACAGCACTATGTATGATGCAGATATGTTGGTCTGCGCCCTGTTCAATGTGCCCTTTTACCCCCTCCCCCATCCTCTCCCCCACCAACTCAACAACTACTGCAACCACCAAAATTTGGAATCACCAGCCGCCACTATTATCAGTATAGTGTTAGTTTGGGATGCCAATGCCCTTAAACATTCATTACAGTCCTTCAAGCATTATATCCAAAACGTGAAGCGCTCTCTAACAATGGCTCCTCTCAAACCATACTATCGGCAGCGAGAAACCGGTCTGAATTTAACCACATGCACTGACAAGATGCACGAGGACGGATGTTGCCGTGCCTGTGTACCATAAAAATCCCTGCATATGACTAAATTAACATCTGTCTGATTCATATAAACGCTACGGTACACAGAACTGTATTGGACTACATTATAAGTTTATTATACTCGTATATTACACTCACTTACAATGTTTTGCTTCAACGAACAAGATAAAAATGTATAAGGATAGTTCTCTACATTTAAAACAACAATTGGTTTTTGTTTGTCAAACCAATTTTTTTGGTTAGGCATACGATGGTTATAAACTGAAAACAGAATAACTGACACCAGTGAAGTCACAAAATAGAAACTTTAGTTAGACACAAACAGCAGTTACCTATAAATCAACAAAGTACTCTTATACGACAATTCAAGTTAAATTTTGTCTAACAATAAATGTCGCCTTATTACAGTTTTGCGCTAATTGTCACAATAATCACTTCTCGGTTAACCGCCAAAGTAAATTTGATTCACACTTGAGCATTACCAGGTCTATACTAAACTAGGCCACTCCAGTGTTTATACCTCCGTCGTTTTGCAGAGTAGCGAGCTAGCGGGCTTGGATGCTGGTAGAGTAGTCGAGTAAACTTCCGGAAGGGGGACAGACAATCCAGAAGAATCCAGAAAGCTATAAAATAATTGTGCCTCGCAGAATGATCTCCAAAAGTCTAGAACACCATCGCGTGCCCCGGCACTTCAAGAGTCAGGTAGGCACATAGAGATGTGGTACTAATTTATTTCATCAGTGGAGCATTATATTACGAAAATATGTGTTTATTCGTGCTACTGATGACTTTATAAACAACGAAACAGTAATATTTAAAACCACGCGTAGTCGTTAAACATACATTCTTGCATTGCCAAAGTATTTAAAAATAAATGTATTGGTAGTAGTTAATCCATGATACAATCATATTGTAAATTTTGAATGGATTGAATGGACACAGTAGTTAATCCAGTGCATTTTGTGGAGTTAATACACATCTTGGAGTGTGTATAATCAATTATAACCAATAACGCATACCATCATTTGTTTTTTGCATTTTTCACAGTCAGCCTTACTTGGCTTCCTTGTCCAGCATGAATCATTCCCTTTAATGTTTATGTTTAAAATAATTATATAAATAATATTACATAACTAAAATATTTATTATAAAGTTAATATTAATTTTCTTCTGGGACAATTGTGGATTAGCAAATGTATATTATGAATATTACTTAGTTACGTAAAGAAAAATAAATTTGAGGTTAAAAACTACATTAATTTGCTTACAGCAATACACCTCCTTTACTTAATTTACATAATAAATAAATTGTACTTATAATAATACCAGCTTTGCAATTAATTCGTAATGTTGACCACGCGACGAAGCAGAAAGGTGTTTCTAAATCTTTGTTGGGAGTTGAATGACATTAGATCCGACTTATAAGTTTCTTATGTAGATATTATATTTTTGTTTTACATTCTTAACCAATCACCATATTATAAAATGTAAGATGTCTGAAAATAATGTTTGTAAAAATTCAGTATCGTGAAGAAGTGTTTATGAATTCTTCCAGAAATATATAAACTTTATAACAGAGGAAATATTCCATTCATAAAAGACAATGGAGAATGAATGTTTCTGTTCAGTAGAGGTCGTAATAACAGGAACATACATACAATGGTATAACATACATTTATTATGAATAAAACAACAAAAATATAAATTTTTATATCAATCTTCCAGAATTAAATCCCACAATATCAATTATACAAGATAAATAAATCACCTTGTATCCGTCGCGTGACTTCGTTACGTCGATTAAAATGCCGCGTTTCGGAACATCTGCTCCATCATCAGATTAACTCACTATATTGAGGTCGTTAACAGTTAAAATCACATGTTGCACATAATTGTCAACCAATGTAACTCACTCGCTTTCTAACCGGTGCGCACCACCGCGAAGCCGATCGGACATTAGAGTGTCCGATCGGCTTCGCGGTGGTGCGCACCAGTTAGAAAGCGAGTGAGTTACATTGGTTGACAATTATGTGCAACATGTGATTTTAACTGTTAACGACCTCAATAGAGTGAGTTAATCTGTTGATGGAGCAGATGTTCCGAAACGCGTCATTTTAATCAACGTAACGAAGTCACACGACGGATATAAGGTGATTTATTTATCTATAATCTATATTCCTACATGACTTGGATACCAAGAACCAACATGCATTTTAAACCCACAATATCAGGTCGTTTTATTATTTGTTCCTTCTTCTTGCAATCCATGATAATTCAAAAAGATCGTCGTACGTAATTTTTTGTTCAATTTTTGTTTTTTTTTTCTAAATGGTTAAAAGTATAGCATTCACTAAATAAAAAGTCTATTCTTTGCTTCTAATTTGTATTCAACTCTCGTGAGAATAGAAATATGCCTGTATAGGCAATAAACTTTTCACACAAAAGTTATTACTGACTGTGAAGGATGTAACAAATTATTTTCATTAATAAATAATTATGTTTTTTTTACGTAGTAAACCATCAGGTTAGTCTTAAATTACATGAGCTAGGTTACGTAGGAAGCGGCTTGATACTCTGTACGTAGTTTAGTAGTTTAGTGATAAATTTGTGGGTTAATCATTTTCAACTATTTTTTATATTGTTAAAATGTGCTATTAGGCAATCGTCTCAGAGTTAGGGGCTACACAACTCTGATTACAGGGTCGGTAGGACAATGCAGTGTACTCTTCTGCGCCTTCGTTACTCGTTTCTCGATTATTTGCCTTACATCTTGTTTCAACTGGAGTTCGCTCATAAACTATACTACGGATCAAGCTGTCTGGTCAGTTTGTGCAGACGGTGAGGGTCGCTTACTCAATTTTGTTTTGTGTACAAAATCATGAAACGGTTAGGTCTAATTAATAAAACTATCGAATATTTAATTTTTAATTGACGAGCGGACTGTTGTTATTTTGTGACTCGTGTTCTTTTTTGAGTTATAGTATTTATTGGACAATCGAAAACTTAAAATATTATAATATGGATGTTTTTGTTTCATGTTTTTGAAACTGGTTTCGGTAAGACTTTCCCCGTGGTTTTCTGTTTTCCCTACTATACTTTTTAGTGACTCTTGTTTGTTTAAAACAACTTTTATCCCGTGTAAATCGTCCATGGGATGTTTATGTAATTCCTGAGCCACATAATTATTAATTTATTATTTTATTATAGTTTATTTATTTACCTAGCCTGATAAAACTGAAAGTAAATTTTATATGTTACTTCTGTTTTCTTAGGAAAGCTACTGCTGAAGAACCGTTTTTGGTATTTGTTATCACTTGTAATTCGTGATTACATCGACCTTTAAGTTAAAATCCCAATATAAACCAAACACGGAGAATCCGATAAAACGTTATTAGGCGTTTATACATGGTACCTCATAAATATCTTTTAGTTACCTGTTTTCTCAAAAAATACGACAACCTAATAGTGGCTGTTTTACTGGTCATAATATAATGTAATATTGTCACTGGTGTCACAGATTTACGTTATTTTACGAGGCATAACGTAGGCCTAACAACATGTCTCACTTCAGTGCTTTTGTGCTTATTTTATGAATCCTATCACTGTAGCGAGCAGTTTTTATGTATCACTGTTTTTATATCGATTTTATATTATAAGGTGAAGCTTTTCGTGCGTTCATGTCCTGTGTTCTTTGGGATGTAGTTAATATATTTCGTAGAGTGGCTAGATTAGTATCTACAACCACACTTCATAAAATGTTACTCAGTAGGATACAGAAGAAGGCAGAAATACACAAGATGATTGAAAACGTTTCTATCGTTTGTTTCAAATTATGTTGTCTTCTTTTGTCTTTATGCTGCAAAAAAAATAGCAGGTAACCTCATATCAGAATAGAATTGAGTGTATCAACAACAGGCGACATCACGTATATGCCAATTGTTAAATTTTTCATAATTATTTCTATTATCATAATGACATTTGCACGAGATTTATTTAAGGAATTTTAAATAAATTTTTGACATGTAAGTAAATATAAAACTTTAATTAATTTTAGTAATGAGGTTATGGTACCAATAATGTTTTAGGCTAGTGAATGAAGCTAAACATTTTGTGTGATTAACGTTTCCGAACTAAACAATTAGTTAATATACTCAGTGACTTTTACCCAACTAGTCTTATATTCGTGTTTTATCCTGTGAGTTTGTACGTTGCGGAAACCAAACCTAATAGGTAGTTTCAACTTGTGTCTGATGTATATGGATGGTCTGTGCTTTGGGAGTGTTTAAGTGAAGCACAGTACCGCTGTTGTCATGTTAGGGGCTGTACACATTTTATAATGCTCCAAGAGAGCTTTTCGTTTTATTTCCCCTAGTTTAAATGCCGAGTGAATTACCTTCTCGTTGGTAGATTTCATTATTTTGTCAAGTACATTGCAGAATAATTAATGGCACAGCAGTACAAACATTCACCAGTTTCGCACAACATAGACTATATTAACTTTTGAGTTTCTGAGTGTAATAAAGAATATTGTATTGTCTTTCCTTCAACTTGAGAAACTTCAAATAAACTGGCTTACATTTTCTTTGTGCGTAATAATCTGAAAACTCAATTACCTGTTGTAATTTTACGGGCTGACTTTTACAATAAATGCTTATAGTGAGGTTGATATTTAACAATTACCGGTACTTTAAATTAAATGAGAAATGATATTTTAATTACAAACAACAAGTTATATTTGAAGGTGATAGTTTACCATAACGATATCGCGTATACAACTGAAAATCTCAATGTAGGATGACATACTTTCCAAGGGGTCCGGGAATTCAAATATTTGGGTGCCTCCAAAATCAATGAGAACAAAATCAGAAGTGAAATTGCAAATCGCATAATGAGTGGTAATGAAGATTTTCTTGCCCACCAAAAAATTTTCAGATCCAGTTTAGTCAGCAAAAGAACCAAATTTAAATTATACAAGACCGTAATAAGAACAGTTATATGCTGCGGAGACTTGGACACTACATAACACATACACTTAACAATGACATACATAAGTTAAGACTCTTTGAAAGAAGAAATTGAAGAAAAATCTTTGGACCGGTGATATTAGGTGAATAATGGGGCATACGGGACAATAGGGAATTGGAGGAGTTGATAGATGGCGACGACATAGTGAGGTTCATCAAGTCTATGAGAATCAGCTGGTTAGGACATGTGATACGCATTAAGGACGACAGAGTGCCCAAAGAAATTCTGAGAGGGACAGTAAATGGGCAAAGACGAAAAGGAAGACCTGGAAGAAAGTGGCTAAATAACGCAGAAGATGACCTCAGGAGGACGGCTATCGGTATTGGAAGCGGAGGCTGGTGCACCGATGTGTTTGGAGGCGATTTTCGGGGAGGCCGAGGCTCATCGTGAGCTGTACAGATGAAATGAATGAAAAATATCAGAGTACACAGTTCAATCAATTACAGTCACTTTTGAAGAACTGACAAAGTGTGAATACTTCTGAAAAAATTATGTAAAGCTTTGAACATAAATTTAAAATTTACTAAAGTAAATTGAAAGTAGGAGATCTGAGATAGGCCTACAATGCAGACAACGTACCCTTTCATCACACTGAAGACAACTTTAATCGGAGAATTGCCATCCTTTACAACATTTCTGGCAAGGTTTTAAATGACAGGGTTTTTGGTTCCGGTGATGTTATAACTGTGTTTAATGTGGTATACAACGTAATACCATTCGTCAAGCTATTCTAAGCAAATACATAATGTGTATAATATTTCTATATTGGGAATTACAGAAATATTACTACAATCAAGAAACCGGTAACAACTTTAGTAAACCACGTGAATTATGTAATAAATTCCATTAAATCCGTCACTTATTTTTATATGTAAAGGATACGGTAAAAACCAAAACCAATAGAAGCAAAATTTAAAAATTACTGAACACGATTATGAATGTATGTATCAACCGACCTGCGAAAAGTCCATGGAATACTTAGAACCAGTTGTCATATGCTTTGGCCATTTATCCAAACGTTTAGTATTCACTTATGCAATGGTTAATATTACAAGAGGTTCCACGATGTAGATGTTTTCTTACTGGCTGAATTCCTTTGTATCGCATTACTTTTATATTTTTCCGTCAACAAAAAAGAAAACTATCAATATTCAATTGTGATAAAGTTTGTTAAATTCATATAACGCTAGGATGTCTTCTGAACTAACTCCAACTTTGAGGTGTTCCGTAACTACGAGAGAATATTTATGAACGAATTTTTAAGCTAAAAGGTAAGTCTTCTCCCGCCATTTCCATTCGCAAACGATGCCGCCTTTGTTTTAGTTAAAGTATTTTGTCTTTATGTAAACTGATACGACATAGGCCTACCTCTTGTATTTCTTGCATGATATCCAGCCAACTTTAAATACTTTAATCATCATACTCTTTCCTCTTCGCTGTCGCTGGCCTCTACGTTCAGCCAGGACTCACTCTATGAAAGCTGTCAGTTCTTCTAACTATAATAGGCTTAACTGCAATTAATTTCAGTATTAATATAATTGATTATCTTAATCCACTGATCATTGTTTAAAAATTTAACTTCTAGTCTAAATAATTCGTGTTTAATTATCGGAACATGCAATTTCGCTGAATACTGTTGAGTTCCATGTTTTAAAATCTTTAGTCACATCTATATAATTTAAAATCTTTCATATATGGATTTTAAGAATATTCTGGTTTGAGCTACTTGTTCATGTGTCTAACCAGAAGACTATGCAATGATAAAAATCAGCTCTTAAAGTGATGCTTAACAAGTAGAAAAATGTGCATTAGATATGAAGGATTTTGTAGTTTGATAACTTTACCCTAATTTACAATTTACGCGTCTCATGTTATTTTCGTTACAGCAACGTTTATTCAAAGTATCCATAATTACGCCCAACACACGTGCATTTGAAACACGTTTGTTAATTCCCACAAACGCGGTGGTTCAATGAACGTAACTTGGAAATGTTTTTGCTAACCCTTGTTACGTAGTTAATAACTGTAATTTTAATTTGTGAGTGTGTGTTTCCCGCGCGTCTGTGTATACGGCATGTGTGTGTGTGTGTGTGTGTGTGTTTTAAATGTATAATTAGTCCCAATGGGAACTTTGCAAGTAGTTCGTCATTGCATTAAACCTTTTTATGAATATGTCTAAAATCCTACACTGCAAAAAATGTCTCTTATGGCTTTGTGTCTTAAACTGTCTTTTCATAGGTTGAAAGACATTTAGATTTTTATGATGTATGTCCATGGCATTAACCTTATTCGTCTTTAATAATCAAATCATGTGATATGATTGATATGTACTCATTGGATTATTAGCGTAACGATAAAACACCTGCACGTTTTGAGAGTTACAAAGTATACTGATTTTTGTAACGCTAAAAATTAAATAATATCTGTAAAAAAATAATAACGCTTCTGAAGTTCTTGTAACAAAGAAAAATCGGTTGTACAATGTTAAGCTTAACACAATCTATAAAAAATCCATACCTAATGTTTCGACGTTCTTATCTAATAGCATTACATACATTACTGTATTACTAATCATTTATTTAAAAATATTAAATAGTTTGCTTGCCATACTTCTAGGAATAATGTTCTATAAATGAAAGGTCAATAAGAGATGGATAATGGAAGGAGAACGAAACTTATCATGGAAGCTCACCAGGGAAGATGGAAGGGAGAGGGTAAGACATAGACTGGGAATGGATGAGGAAGCTGGCTACAAGGCAAAAGAGGACGATAAAGAAGAAGAATAAGGAGGGTCAATAACGTGTGATAGTTGAGTGGTAACGCCCATATCAGTTCGTGTTTAATTTTAAATCTCATAATATTTTGCATGACATAAACTTTGTAGTTGCGCTTCAATTAAATTAATACCAGTTTTGTACTTCATAAATAATAATTAATCTTCTTCTGTGTAATGTATCTTTATTAATCACAATAGCACTTTACCTAATCTCCACATATTTTTCAAAGTAATCATGGCGCTCTAAGTTTAAGTATTTATAATGTATGTAGGCAAAAAACAACGGTGTAATGGCCAAGAAATCGCTACTGTGATGGTTTTACGTACACCTGCTGAGCTGCCACTACCAAAGTTTATTGTTAAGCTTAACACAATCAATAAAAAATCCATACCTAATGTTTTGACATTTTTATGTAATAGCATTACATAGATTACCGTATTATTAATCATTTATTTAAAAATACTAAATGGGCCCACTAACTTTTTTTGATTACGGAAGTGACAAAGGCAAAGTTAAAACAACTGTTGTTCTGATACTAACATACTGCAAACAGGCAAGAGCAGACATGACAAAGACAGGAGGCAAACTAAATTCCAACGATGTGAAATTGTTTAGAACTACACAGAAGAAAACATTAAGCGAAAAAATGCCCCGACACAGAAATAAGAATTATTTGCAAAGTTCTGGATATATCATGAATTTTTCCGTTGAATCAAAATAGATGAAGAAACAAAAACATTGAAAGAATGGAGAAATCAATTAGTTAGTGAAAAGAGCAAGATATGACTATGTCATGACTAACAGAAGAGCACGAGAAAGACATTCTAGGTGGTGATGAGACTGAAAGACAATTCATTCTGTACAGGAGAACCAGTGATTTGTAGAAAAAACAGCGGCCTGTTAAGAAAGAAGAAGAAGGAAACAAGTAGACGATGTTTATGATATGAAGGAAAAGAAGGAGGATTGGAGAAGAAATAGTATAAGAAGAATAAGTAGTTAGGATAATAATAATGATAACGAAGTCTGTTAGCATTTCACCATATGTGATGGCAATACTTATTGCCTCTGTACTAGTTGTTTATCTCTATAACTAAATTAAGTAAGACTTGTAGACTTGTTCACTTGATCTTTATAAACCATTGTAGAACTCTCATGATGAATCATAATAGCGATGGAAATTTGCAGTATTTACAAACGCTTTGATATTAATCAAACGAAAGTAACTGGCTGCACGTTCGCGTATTATTTGTGGCGAGTTAGTGTAACATCACACACACACACACACACACACACACTGCATACACGTATATGAAAAATCCATAAAGGTATGTTGTAGTTACAAGGTCTTATATTTACATATTAAGACTACATTTCTATTAGTTGAATAGTAATATCGTGTACCAGCGTAATATCTAAACTGTTTTTGTAGCTGTTGACTCTGAGGAGAATACATGTAACACGCAAGAGGCGTATATTTCTTGAATTAATGAAAGTCAACACATTTAAATACGGTATAAATTAAATTGTTAATTATCCCCTCCCCCAAACATAAGGCAGGTACTATTAAGAGAGAATACGTTCTGATGTGCATACTATTTTCATGAGTTGTTCACATTGATATATATTTTATTTGTAACTCAGAGTATAATTTCAGATTTCCTTATTCCAGAATTTTCTTACTTCATTTGTCTTCCCTAGGTTGTAGTTTTGCATTCATATTTTATACCAAATTTTTAATGATGTTCGTGTTTAACAAGTACCAGGCTGACACTGACCTCTTCGTTTCTTGTGGGAAATCATTAACTGTCCCCTCACATACTCGCTCACATGATTACGTTCGTTATATGTGGATATGAAAGTTTAAATCCGTACATGTAACAGTACTTTTGAATGTATGGAATTTTGTGCACTATTAGAAAATATGTAAAAGTACTATACGATATAAATATTATTTGAGAAGATATTTATGCGAGTGTATAATATTCGTGGAAAGAATTAATTTTCGTCATATAAATGTTACTTAGTACTTGAGTAGCTGTACGAGATGCAAATGCCGTATTAGTCTCTATAATATAGTTACTATATAGGCTAATGTTAATTTTATTGATTTAATTTTTAGAGCAAGGTTTCGGCGTTATTGGAAACCGGGGTATTTTATACGGCAAAAATAAATAAAACTCAAACAGACAGATTTCTGTCACTGCAGCGATATTGAAGTGAGGAAACGACAGTGATGTAACTGAACAATGCAGTGAAATTACCTACCCATTGTATCATCTAGCTGTTAAGTAATTGGGCAGAGCATCTTAACTAAACAGAAGAAGAATACATTTGCTCCGTACATCTCTCTCTCTCGCGCACACACACACACACACACACACACACACACACACACACACACACACACACACACACACACACACACACACACACACACACACACACACACACACACACACACACACACACACACACACACACACACACACACACACGAAAACACCCGTATATCGTATTGCCCACACAGTGCGAATTATTTTCCTAATAGTGATAAGCGATTCCTCTTCTCTAAAGTTTCTTTTAAAATTATGTGAGTGGTTGCTAATGTAGGTTGTTAAAAATATTACCTCAAATATGACACAATTTTTAAGGAGTAGCAATTTCATTTAAATATATTTTCTCTCGTTAGACTATATATTATCAAATAATTTACCTTAAATTATCCCCCGTGTGATTTCTTGTAACTTCGTCTATTACGCGTTTCAGAGCTTATGCTCCATCATCAGATATTAAAAAAGATAAAACTATCACTCTTGCGAGATCGTTAAGTAGTAAAAAATGTCAAAATTTGCATGTGAACCGTACGCGGATTTGGGTGCGCAACCGTTCAAGTTCATTCTGCCACTGAGCGGTTGCTACCTTATCGTAGCCCCAGCGAGCAGACTCAAGGCGGTATCGTACAATCGGTTGGATACAAAGTTCAGGTGGTCATTTAACACGATATCGCGACTCCTTGGGTTTGCATATGCACTGTAAATTTCAAATTCCGCCAAGGCATTCATGAAACGGCCCTTCTTACTCACATGTAACTGTATTAAATTGCAACTAAAATCTGTGTAATTATGATTGTGTGAAGTCAGGTTTCGGGCGTAATTTGATTTGATGTTGTCAACGTTTCTTATTTTCTTAGGTAAATGTTCTCGAAATCGTTTAAGGAAACCTCTCCCAGTCTGTCCAATGTAGAAGCACTCGCAATCATTGCATGTTAACTTATATATACCAGTTTTTATTCTGGAGGCGTGTGTTTTTTCGGTTTGAGAATATCCAGTAACTTATTATTAGTCCTGAATGAAATAGTGAAACTATTATTATTCAGTATAGAAGACAACACCTTAGGCATAAAGCTAGTGTAATTAGTAGATATAAAAATTTTTTGCGTGTTGCTGTTTATTCGTGGTTTAAGCATTCTTTGTTCATGTTTTCTCAACAGTTTGTCAATGGTTAGACTATTGTAACCATTGGCAACCGCGATATATTTTATGACATTTAGCTCATCACGAATGTTATTATCAACCAAAGGAATTGTCAATAATCTATGAACGAAACTATTGCACGCTGCCATTTTATGTGAAAAAGGATGATGAGAGTCTGCGTGTATTGTGGTGTCAGTGGTAGTCGGTTTCCTATAATTGTTGAACTTTAGTTTATTCATCTGTCGAGTGATGGTTAAATCTAGAAAGTTTATCTTGTTATCAACCTCCGTTTCAAGAGTAAACTGGATGTTTCTATTTATTTTATTTAAAGAGTTTTTAAATAATTCGATTTGTCTTATAGTACCATCAAAAATTTAAAACGTATCGTCTACATACCGTGCATAAAATATTATTTTATTTGCATATATATTATTGTTCAACAAGTGAGTATTCTCATAATAATTCAAATAAATATCGGCTAGTAGGCCGGAGAGGGGTGAGCCCATAGCTAGGCTATCATCTTGAATGTAAAAAGAACCATTAAAAGTGAAATAGTTTTGTTTCAAAACAACCTCGAGTAAATTAATTAACTCATTTATCGTCTGTGTTCATGCAACTATTGTCAGATAAATTGTTTCTCAAAATCTGTAATGTATCTATGACTGGGATGTTCGTGTATAAATTAGTTATGTCGAACGACGCCAATTTGTGGTTAGGTTGTAGTTCAACAGATTTAATTTTATTAATAAAATTATTGTTGTTCATAATACTATGATTATTACGTAATTGTAAATTATCTTTTATCAAACGAACTAGTGCTTTTGCAGTTTTGAAGCCAGGAGCAGTGGTAAAGTTCACGAGCGGTCTGATAGGTATGTTATGTTTATGAATTTTAGGCAGTCCTGTGAATATCGGGGCTTTAGCGTTGATGGGCTTTAAGTAACGTCGTGTGCTTTCATTGAATAAATTGATACATTTATTAATACAATTGTTAAGTTCCCTGACGTACAATTCAGTGGGGTCAGAGTTTAATATTTTAATGTTGTTGTTAGAAATAAAATCATGAACTTTATCACTGTATGCATCAGTGTCCATGATAACTAGCGTATTTCCTTTATCTGCCTTAACGATAAGGGCATTGTTGTCGATTGATTTTGTTTTCATGTGTTTTAAAGTTTTATATTCACTAGAGTACCTAGACTGACCACGTGAAACGAGAGGTAGATTATTGTTTAATTTAATGGCTCTATTGAATTTATTATTTATAAGTACACGTGCTTCATTTTGTCATTTTGTAAGTCTGGGTCCGAAATAGATTTGATGGCTGCCTCCGCTTCAACGACTTCATAGATAAGTTTGTTTTTACCGACGGGTAGGAGATTATAATTTATCCCTTTACTTAAAAGCTCATTCGTTATCATCAAAGACTATTGTAGTTAAGTTCATGACTCTAGGGTAAAATGTGTGTTTACAAACAATGGCAGACACTTGGCGATGTTTATGTTCTAGCCTAAGAAGTTTGCGTGATTAACTAAAATGTGTACGACGTACAATATTATATATGTATCTGTGTACGGAATCTAAAACTTTATCGATAATGACAGGATGAATATTGTTAAGAATCTGCAAATGCAGTTTAAGCAAACGAGTATTGAGGAGAGATTTTTTAATGTATAACGCCTTAATTTCTTCCTTGACGCGAAATCGTTCAGCGTATTGTTGTGTTATTTTCGCGGCCTTGGAGGAGCAATTAATTTCCACAGTAGCATACTTAGGAGTTATGTTCTTTTGTAAACAAATTTTATTGAACTTAATATGCAAGTTAGTTTTTAATAACTGGATTTTGACATTTTGGAATTTAAATACCATGCTTGCTTGGCTAGGCTCTAATTTAATATTCATGTTTAATATGGTAACCAAATCACTTGTACGAATTAATAAATTATTTACCTTAAATTATCCGCCGTGTGATTTCTTGTAACTTCGTCTATTACGCGTTTCAGAGCTTATGCTCCATCATCAGATATTAAAAAGGTAAAACTATCACTCTTGCGACATCGTTAAGTAGTAAAATATGTCAAAAAGTAGTGAAACCCCGAATAAACAGCAACACGCAAACAATTTGTATATCTACTAATTACACTAGCTTTATGCCCAAGGTTTTGTCTTCTATATTGAATAATAATAGTTTCACTATTTCATTCAGGACTAATGATAAGTTACTGAATATTCTCAAACCGAAAAAACACACGCCTCCAGAAGAAAAAACTGGCATATATAAGTTAACATGCATTGATTGCGAGTGCTTCTACATTGGACAGACTGGCAGAGGTTTCCTTAAACGATTTCGAGAACATTTACCTAAGAAAATAAGAAACGTTGACAACATCAAATCAAATTACGCCCGAAACCTGACTTCACACAATCATAATTACACAGATTTTAGTTCCAATTTAATACCGTTACATGTGTGTAAGAAGGGCCGTTTCATGAATGCCATGGAGGAATTTGAAATTTACAGTGCATATGCAAACCCAAGGAGTCGCGATATCGTGTTAAATGACCACCTGAACTATGTATCCAACCGATTGTACGATACCGCCTTGAGTCTGCTCGCTGGGGCTACGATAAGGTAGCAACCCGCAGAATGAAATTGAACGGTTGCGCACCCAAATCCGCGTACGGTTCACATGCAAATTTTGACATTTTTTACTACTTAACGATCTCGCAAGAGTGATAGTTTTATCTTTTTTAATATCTGATGATGGAGCATAAGCTCTGCAACGCGTAGTAGACGAAGTTACAAGAAATCACACGGGGGATAATTTAAGGTAAATAATTTATTAATTCGTACAAGTGATTTGGTTACCATATTAAACATGAATATTATATATTTGAAAATACACTGCAAATAGGTTTATTCAGATGTTTAGTAGAATGCAAATTTCAAAAAGGTTTTTTAAAAATTTGTAATTATTTAAAAGTCTATTTCTGCCTTTATACATTTCTATCTACCTTTCTATTATATTATATTGTATTTCTCTACCTGATGCACTTTTCACTGAATAATAATGCGTAGAACGATAATAATTTACTTTCAGAAATATTTATTATTTGAAAACATATTACACACAAGCACGCACGTGTTTGTGCGTGTAAACATAATGTAATTTATATTATGTAAACATAATTTATGTGTAAAAAATAAATGTAACTTATGGGCTTAGGTTTTCCCAACGATTCAAATTGTACCAGCAATGTAATACATTGCAATGTAATTTATAATAAACATAAAGTACGAAAAATTTATTGAATACCCTGTACGTTTTTGAAACTAACAATCTCGGACAAGAATATCACCTGATGTAATCTCAAGAAGAATGAAGTCTCTCTGTACACTGTTAGGTATTTGTGCATGTGTTAACGGTGCATTCAGGAATTCTAGACACACGCATAACTAAACGTTTGCTTAATTCTGCAAAGACGATTTACGGCAACTCATATATCATGGAGTTGTGCAGAATCTTACGCGCCCATACATGCACGTGTAAAGTAACAGTGTAATTACTCGATAATTACTCCAATATACTAATAATTAGCGAGAAATAAAAAACACTCCATTGATGTGAAAAATATCGCGAATCAAGAGCAGTTATTATATTTTTTATCAGTGTTGAACGATGAGAATCGCTAAAATAGGAATATAATTTTTCATGTTGTGAAAGGGGCACGAAGCCTGTTGAAACAATCGTTGACAAGCCCAGGAGTGTTTACTAAATTTTATACAGGGTTGACATTCCAGTACTATTTATACCCAAATCTAATAAACCATTCTCTCTCTTTTTGCAATCAGATCGCCGTGAGTGAACGTTGCGTGTTTCGCAAGTAGCGATTGTTATCGAGACGTCCGATGAGGCTGAACCCCTCTCACACTTAAAAAATCACAAGCAATCGTCAGGATGACTATTATGGACGCACACACCAGGATAGAGTGATCTACAGCATAAAGTGACAATTAAATAAATTATTTAAGTAAGAAAAAAATAAAAAACCGAGACAGTAATAAAGCACGTACAATAATAAAGAATTTGTAAAAAGTGTAAACGTGTAAATAATTTGGTAAATTCTAGATACATACGCACATCGAACGTTCAACACACAGACTCGAACGCACATGAACGTATTCTTTAAAGTATATGTATATGAATAAAATTAAAAACAATATAACAAAACATATTATGTGCACCCTTCTTGTTGTTATTTGCGTAAGTAGAAGTGAAAAGGATGAAGATTCCCAGGTGAGTAAATTTATCTTTAGGCCTAAAGTTTCCACAATAGAGTTGCTTCCCATGTTTACTAAAATCACGCCATTTGTTAGAGTGCAATCGCTTTGTCAAATGATACTTCTTACGAGACAAAATACCTTTTCCCGTGTCGATTGGCTAAGTGAAATCAATCACAATACATTTTCTGTAGCGTTACGTTTCCACAACCTATTCGTCGTTCTAGTTTTCGCTTGTATTTTAGTTTAAGTGTTTAATTAAACTATATAAAGAGTGCATTAATTTACAATTTATTAATTTTATTTCTTTGTTGACATTTGTGTTTTGTGAAATAAATACGTTAGGTTTTATTAAATAGTATAATATTAGTAGAAATGACCCCGTTTGCAAAGATCTTACAGATCTAGATCGGAAGATAGATAAACATTCTTAATTGGAAACAACAGTATTCAGCATACTAAGCCACATCGTATAGGAGGAGTGATCCTGGAACGTCTTAACATAAGGTCATATATACCTATCAAATATTGATTTTTCCGACTCTGATTACAGTGTTGTAGAAAAGAATTGGATCGTTATTACTTATTATAAATTAATTAACCCACGGACGTCGATGTGGGCAAGTATAATAGTCCAGACCTTTCTAATGAAGAAATTCAACTCTAATCGTTACAATTAAAATTAAAAATGTTTCCCCACAGTTCAAAACTCACATTTCAAACTTTTAAAACAAAGTATTTTTAATACAACTTGCGTAAATCTAAACAAATATCTAACATGAGATTTGAATGTAATAATGGCGTCTCATACTTAATAGGTTAAGACATTCATCTTGCTAATTCTTCTCTGTATTTTGCTGTGTGGAAATGCATTCAATGGTCTATATGATTATATTATCTTCACAATTTTACAGGTCCAGAAAAACAAATACATCAACAAATATACAGAATAAAATAACAACACAGTATGCTATAACTGTTAATTAAAAAAATCTATAAAAAATACATGGAATTGAATAATCACTCCTAAGCGAATACATGTGTGAAATTCCGTCATAGTCTTTTTGATCTTATCGGAAAGCTGTTTGTGTACACTGCTGGATACAGCCTTCCCGTCATGTTTTCGTTAGTGTTTGGTTGAGAAACTAACGTTGGTTAGTTTATTATATAGTGTGGTTCCTTTGATACCATCTGTCCAACGCGTTGGTAGACTTTTTCTACTACACTTGTTAATCCCCGTTTTTCATCGCATTGATGCATGCACGTAGATACATTCCTCGCACGTCCTCATTCCTGATTCTATCTTTTTAAAATGACACCAAACATGTATATTATTTCATATATGCCTTTGCATCACTTTGTTGCTCCAAGTTAAAATTGCTGTTCGCATGTGTTACTGTGAAGCAAATACTCATCAAATACTATCTCTAAAGTTAACAGGATTTACACCTAAACACACAACCCCGCCTAAGTTAAAGTCATGCTTATCCCCGCCAGAACATATGACCACGAACAATATATTAATTAGCCATTTACGTATTTCATAATTCTGTATTAAGTAGGCATCTGCTTACTTAAGAGCAAATTTGTCATCAGTTTGATTTTCATAAAATCTTTTTTCGTCAGTTTTGAAGTAAACTGTGACAAGTTTAATAATTCTTTCATGTATCCTAAATTATAGGTTATTAAAACTACAATCATTCACGAAAAATGTTGGTGAAGGTGGTCTGGGTCTATAGAGACGTCTTGATTACACATTCGTGCGGTTAGAATGCATAAAACAGTAATAAATATCTTTGGCCACAAAGCCTAAAAACCGTTACGATTCATTTTTTGTATTCGTGTGGATACTGTCGTCAGACGTGGTCTACAATATAACAAATTAGATTTTAGAGAATTCGTTACTCACAACATACCTGTTTCAATAAACAACGTCAGCCGTGTACAACAATTTTTCAAGCTTAGACACAAACAATATACAGAACCTACTTAACACTGAAACTGAGCAATGAGTAATTCAAGACACTAGTTACAGATGTCAGTACAAAGTGACTTCACACCTACCCGCTGCCAAGACACATACACCTAACTGCAAGTCAGAACAACTACTAACATTACTTCTGATCGGTCACAGGTACAAGTGCTCGGTTACTAAGAAACACCGTTTATATATTCAGCCTTGAGGCAACGTATACTACCAGAATGTCATAGATGTTGGTAGAACAATCGAGCAGCCTTTGGAAGCGTTGAAACGTCGAAAACCTACCAGAACGCTGCGTCGCTCTCCTTTTCACACAACGCGTGCAAAATGTCAGGAATTGCAAGCGTATTTTCTATCTTCTCAAACACTGTTCCCTACTTAAACCTGCTCCCCTTCCTGTCTTATGCTTAAGCCATGTGCCCAAATTGACAAAACGTCTTACTATCTTGACCTTTACTTTGGCTTTCCAAACACGTTTTACCTTTTCAGAACACGTTCTCCGTCACTAACAAACACCTCTACTTTGATTCGATCCTGCCTTTGCAGTTTACTAAATCCCTTTTGAAATACCCCCTTTGGTAGCATTTGCCTTTCTTGCTACTAGCAGTACTTTCCTGTGTCCAAACTATTCTATTCTCTGTAATTCCAGTACGCCTTTTCAGTTATATTTTGTTTATTCGCAGACAACTCCTTCTCTCACAGAGGTCCTACCTCCAACTCAGGAGATCCGCGACGAATACAGTTGTAGTCACCTCTAGATATAATATCAGTTACCTCTTCTGCTGTCACAGAAATTAATATTTTATCCCCCTGTTATTATTTTGTATCCATCAAGTGTTCTTCTTCTCTAAACTTGTCGACTCCATCTTTGGCTGATCAAAGGTTGACGGTTCCTACTATTTTAGCCGTCCAAGTCTTAATTTTATTTTGGCCAGCCCTCAGGACATTCTCTCTTATAGCCACTTCAATTTTCACTTTACTTCATATTTCAACATTGTCTGCAACGAGTATTTAGTAGCTAAATTCGAGGGGACCCAAGCGTAAGCGTATGCCGAAATTTCCTATTATTTGACAAAGCTTCAAGTTGCAGTGTGTACAGTAAAAGATCTCAATGGAAGCTGAGATCACATACTATATCAAGGAGACAGTGGACATTGTAGTATCCGTGGCAATCGTAAATGTGGGAGAGCTATTCATAAATTATTCAACAAATCTATTAAAAATCAAGATTCGTCTTATCTTCTGAAGCGTGGAGATTGGCGCAGTTAGATTTTCTCCTCCAGTTTGTGAATTCTCTTTCATTTCTAGTTCTACAGAGATTTGCTTAAACTGGCCACGTTTTTCCACATTTTATATTTGGGCTGTCTATCTTTTCCTTGTTTGAAAAATCATTGTAGATTACTGACTGTTTAAACGGTTTGTCCTGAATAATGTCTTTACTCAGTCCTGTATGACGATATAGGTTTACTTGTGCAGGCCCCCGGCATAGCAGCTATAAACTGGAGAGCGTAAACAACAGGGTCTGAACTACTCTAGTGCCATGCTACTGTTAACATTAATTTGTTGTAATTTACTACCCTTGGCACTGTCAACATAAAGAAAGCAATGCGCATTCGGGAAGCCTGTGTTTCAGGAGAATCTAATCTATCCAATCGTTTTAACCTCCTAGGCTCTCCTCATAACGTTGTCCCCTCACTTCCAGTTATACATCGCACTAATGCTGAAACCTCAAGATACCGCGAGAGCATTGCGTCATCGTCCTGCTCACATAATGCATGCAAATGCTGCACCCATTTAAAACTTAAAAAATCATGCCCATTAGACGTTGATAGCTTGAGCCTTATGGCGAGCAATATGCTTCAGGTGCATATTATTACTCTACCTTCCACGTCCTGTGTCGCTCCAGAAACTGAAAAACGCTTCTGGCTACAATGGTACTGTCACGCCATATTCGCCGGTTTATTAAGGCTACGTACACCATACTTCTAAGTGTAAACAATTTTCCCATGAAAATAATCTTTCTTTTTTGGAAATCACGTAAGGCTAATATGGCATTCCCATATTTCTACACCAAATTTTAGTAAAAGAAATTGTTTTATACAACTTATGTAAACTTAGATGTATGTACGATTACACTCCGTTCCATGTGTAACAATGTTTCTAGTAAAGAAACAATGGAAATCATAATATTAAACCTTTGACGGCCTGAGTCAATTTCCGGCAACGCCAGTCGCTAGAGGAGCAGAACGGAGGACCCACTGAAGGTGATTTCCGCAGCTGTGATCGAAACGTCTGGATTTAATACAAGAAGAGCACGGCCCAAAAGTCATGACAATAATTGTACTGAAATGATGTACAATGTTTAAAATAAAATTAAAAGAGCACTTTCTGTTAGCATTTTCTAGGGGTAAGTTAACTTTAATTAAGACCGACAAATAACTTCTACAGTATTCTTATTCACTGTTGGAGCAAACGTTACATAATTATTTGTTTTGTTATAGCCTATCTTAACTATATTCGAACATCCCTGAAACTTACTTCATATAAAACAAATTTTGTAAGTCATGTTGTAAAAATTGAATATGTTATAAATTGTCCTGCAAACAAGACTACGTCAAATAAGCAGTCCGGATCCGAAGCAGCAGTATTATTAGGGTGTAGTTAGAGTCTTATATAGCGAAGTTACAGTACACGATCTGTGATATGGCAGTAAGTGCCGTAATCAAATTAGCGGTAGCCAGTACCACCTTGTGCGGTGGTAAGTGAGGGGTCCCTAAAGGCAAGAGGTCCCTAACCACAGAGAAAGCTACCTCCATAGTAAACGGAAACCCCAAAATTAAACCCTACTCCTCCATATTTAATTCTAGGTATGCAATGAGCTGGAAATCAATCCTTCATCTAAAGCCTTGACTTACTTGTAAAAAAAAATCAGGACGATTTAAATATAGACTTGTACTGTAATTGCTTAAAACTGAGATGTAAAATATTCCAACACGTAATCTTTCATAGAAAAAGGAAGAGGAGGAGAATAAGCAGAACAAGAAGAACAAGTTCAATCAAATTAAGAAGATTCTATGTTTTATTGTTTCTGTAGGCTAAGTAGTTTTGTGATTGCCGGAAAATGTCTTTTAATATAGCCTTTCATATTAAAAGTTTAGATTGAGACGTAAATTTGACAGCTTATTTTGACTTTTTCATTCTAAATTTGTCTCTTATATCTGTTTTTCCTATAATATAAGTTATGAAATTATTAAAGCCTACTCGATATTTGCCTCACAGTCATTTTAAAACTAATTACTTAGAAGTTTATGATGGAAACATTAAAAAATTAGTATTGTCCGGCAATAAATGCCATGTTAAAAAAATGTCGAATTAATTACTTTCGTTCCTCAACATTAGGTGTAGAAATGAAGTAGTCTTAATTAAAGAGAACCATACTTTAGGCCTAAAAGCCTATTATCTAAAATATATGCGTTTATTTTTACAACTTCTTGGTTGTCTAGTTAAATGTTAGAACGGAATTCTTCCTTACAGTACATCACTTCATACTTGTTACACACTGCTTAGTGGTTGACATCCTTTATAAATTAATACCAGTGAAGCAGTCTTTGCTACTTGAATGAAATTACCGGTATTTTACAATAAACGTAAATTATAAATAAATGAGGTTAAAGGAAATATTTGCATAATATGGGTAAATTGTTTCGGAAAATTAACAGTATGATACAGGGTGCACTGTATTGGTTATGTGATAGTATACCGTCGGTTGCGGTGAGCAATTCGAGAACGTACAACCGGTGAAAACCTATATCATTGTTCACCGACATTCTCCAGTGCGGATAAAGCAACTTCACAGCCTCCGAGCGTCTAGTAGCTACTATATAGACCGCTGTTTCGCTCGTCTGCTGATTTAAAAATATTTATGTTTACAAGTGAAGCAGTTACTTGAATCAACTATTTTATAATGTTGCCTTTTTTATTGCACTTTGTTTACTCGCTAACAGAAGATTCGGAATTTACTCTATCCTTTTAGTTAGGTGATTCCTGTGGAATCAAATTTTGTAAATCCTGCATGTGAAATTTGTTTTATACTTTTATAAGCCATTTTACATTAAAGGCTTCACAATTTTGTTTCTTAACTGCTGTTTTTAGTTTGAGTACTCAAATATGAACATACGTTAAGAGAAAAAGCTCGTAATCTGGCATTTCCAATAATGAGTCAGCAAAACGAAGAAGATTTTGATGAAATTAGCCTTCAAGTACTTTTATGAATTTGTATAGGCCCTACTTTTCAATTATTTTTCTGTAATAATGGTAAAAAATATTTTGTTCCAAAACACTGTGTTTATTCAAATACACTTCTTCAAAGATTCCTTTTTATAGACGAGAAAGCAAATAAAATAAATAAAGCTTAATCAACAAACTAACTTTTTCGCACAAGTCCTGCTTTAAAAATCACAATTAAATTAATTTTTCCAAAAATTTATACGTAAATTTAGTAGTTTTATTATACTGGGTTTATTACACTCAACACACTCTACCCATGTACTTATAGCCTATGCATTTGCTACTAAGGTACTTAGTAGTCATACTCTATAACGTGTCATACGCTAGAGGCCTATTTTCTGTCTACTTCCCTCCACACATAACTACGTATGTACTTCATTCCAAAGTGAAGAAACAATACGATATATTTTATAAATAAAATTAACCATACAAAACATTAATTTAAAATATGGAGCAGATAAACTGTTTACACTAATCTTAAAAAGCTATGGAGCTAGTACATACATTTTAATAATCTTATGTTGTATAATAGTTTCCTAATTTTTATTAGACTCCTTAAAAAATAACAATATCATGTAAAAATAATATAAAATAATAAATAAAGTAATCTAGATTATAGACCCTTTGACTTCAAATAATAAACGTTCAGTATATAATATTAGTAATTCAACTTTTTCAGGTAGTATTATATGAAGTTAATTGCTTTAATTGTTGCTTTTGCATGCGTTGTTTATTATTAATGGCTTAAACAAAAATTAAGTTAAATTATTAAAGTTAAATTAGATTTCTTTTTAAACAAAAAGTTTTAATTTTACTGTATATCGGCGTCTCAGTTGGAAAATAAGGTATAAGTGAAAGAAAAGTTAGGTTACAGTACCCACAGTAAGTTACAGTAGACATATCCGAGTGCCGATTTTTCGAGTTTGTAACAATTTTATAAATATATGAACTTTTATTGTTTTTTGAATTAACGTAAAAAATTTTATTTGTGTCGGATACTACGTCGGGAACTCTGTTTACATAAAATTCGTCTACGTTAAAGCTTTGGTGAGGGGGGCACGCGCTAAATGCATTTAACAGAAATTCCAAGAAGGAACTGTGTTTACGTAAGAATCCAGTTTGATAAAATCGATGGGGGAGCAGATAACAACCGTCTATGCATAGCACAAAATTCCGAGTACCAAGTGTGTTTACGCAGGAATCGACTGTGATAAAAGGGGCAGGCAGTAGCCGACAAATGTCGGCCTCGGATGTTAAGATTCACGGAAAACGCTCTCCATCCACCAAATATTATAGTATCCCCTATCTGCGGTTTAAACGCAAAACAATTCATATCACAAAATGGTATTCCCATACACTTCTTACTTGCTTACACAGGTTTATCTCAATTCCTCAGTTTCTAGCGTCACAAAATAGTGACAAAGATGACATACTCACCGTCACCGAACACTAAAAAAACAAATTAAACGATGTATATTGGTGGACCGATGCGTGAAATAATATTTCTTCAAAAATCCTGCGACTATCGTAAATAAACTTCTTGAAACACAGGTATATTAAATCCAGCACAAAATGACTGTGGAAGATTGTACCAACAAAACCGTACACGAAATAATCCTCTGAAATTCTGGATGTGATGATGTCACAAAAATATTGATGAATAGATTACTAAGAAGAAAGAAACAAATTCAGCGATGAAGAAGAATTTGTTAGAACAATTTGTGAGGAAAATCAGGATGCTAAACTAAAGATTCGCCTGACGAATAAAGCTCAACTCCCCCATATTTGACATGCAGACGTACTGACTGCCTTGGAACGGCGTTACAATACGTAGTACAGCAATCCGAAGTTCGTACACCAACTTAAATTTATTGTAAAGATGGACAGACATCGCAGAGAGGAAACGAATGAATACTACTGAGAAGCACACAACTTCAAAATTTTTTTTAAAGGACTAAGTTGTATATATATATATATATAGTACCAAGTTAATATCGAATTTCGGTTTAATAAAAATGCAGGTTTTATGCGACGTTTCGAGATTTTTATTTAATCTTATATTAATGCTACAACATAAAATATGAAGTAATACAGTTGAAATGAGAGCTAATTATAATATATAATTATATAATCTATTATATATAATTTATAATTACAACTTATATATTATAATTAACTCTCATTACAATTAATTATATTACTTTATACTTTATGTTGTAGCATGAATATAAGATAAATCTCGATACGTCGTATAAAATTATTATTTGACCGAAACTCTATATCAACTTGGTACCATAATTTACACGGTCGATAAATAATATTCTTATACACACACATACACACACATAATTAAGTTCTTTTTCTTAATGTAATTTTTGTTCTCCTGCATTTATTTTAAACTCTAGGGCTACTACTTTACCAAATTTTAAATTCATAGCATTTTATTGCCAAATAAACATAGTAAACTACCTTTTTTAATTTTTCCCATTTTCCAGATTATCCGTGGTACGTGTGATTCACAAAAATCAGTATAAATGAGACTCCGCTGTACTGCACTGTCAGACAATACAATGCAATACAATGCTTTAAGTTAATGAGGGAAAGAAGACTTATTCGTATCCATAAAATCTCAATAAAACACGGTGGTACACATTATATAAAATATGCACATCTATTTATGATCACATTCTCTATTTATTTAAAGGAATATTAGATATTACAGAAAGTTTTAATTGTACAGCACTAAAACATCTTTTACAAACTAAACAGATGCATCTTTTCCTAACACGATCCAAATTGAAGTTGAGTTATCGTAATGTGATTTTTGCAATATAAATAGTGCTTTGTGGATGTTGCAGTGAAATAGATGTGGGACGACGGATGGAATTAAATAACGTGCAATCTGGCCATTGTTAACCTAAATATAGAGCTAACAATAGCAGAAAGAGAAGTAAAAAACATTGTAGGTCTCTACTTTCAGTGCTAGTCAATAAAAATATTGTGACAGGGTTATTTTCTAAATTATATCTGGTCCTGAAATATCCCCATGTTATTCGCACAGTCATGTGTGAGTGTTTTTTGTTACTGATTCAATGATTGTGTAAATTTTTTAGTAGAATTCTTCTGTACATTAAACACTTTTTGTCAGTGACATAACACTAACTATACTAATAACGTAATATTGGAGCAGACGTAATAAAAGTAAATAATATCGTAAGAATAAGATATGCCTAGATGTGTGCGTACCTCGATGTATGAGGATACAGATGCATTTGTGATTAATCAACAATTAGATTTCTAATCTGATGACGTGTTTTGGAAAGGAAAGTGAAGAAAAATCTTCTTATAAACCTTGATATGGTTTACATTGTAGCCTATGTGGTAAATATGGTATAAACGTTGTAACGAAACAGAAAACAGTATGACTAATTATAGTTACTAAACTGTGAAAACTCATTCAGGAATAGAACCAAGCATTATGATCACTAGCTAATAAACCGAAAACCCCAAAATTAAAGATAATGAATGGACAAAATTAACTCAACAACACCAAACATTAACATGACTATGACTAACCAATAATAACCAGACATTACCCAGTTAAATAGGGCAGTAAATCAGTAAAAAAGTAAAGCTGTAAACGAGCATAAGTACAGAAACAATAACCAAAAGAATAAAGAGTACAGCCGCTTCATAACATGAAATGTGTATTACCTATAGAACTAAATAGGCCAATAAAAATCTTTCTTTTAGGGTGACAAAAGGGCACAACACCCTATAGTGACAAAAGTGAGAACAAACATATAAAAGGTGGCATAATAATAATCACACACACTATAGTTAAAAAGTGGGGTGTTATTTAGTATTAAGAAGTTATGTTCAATCAAACAGAATTTGATACTAGTGATTTAGAAAATAACACAGACAATTGTTTAGCAGTGTGTAATCAGTTAAATGTAGGAAATTGTAATTATTAAGATAAGGAGTATAGTTAAGAGTCTTGTGTTATATTAAAAAAAAGTTCTTGTTACTAGCAGATCAAGTTAAATTAATGTTGTATCAAAGGGTCATAGTCAACTGTCATCCATCATTCTAAATAGTTTAGTAAGATAAATGTAAAATCCACAAGATACTAGTTTTTACATGACCAAACCAGTCCATGTTTGGTATCAAATGATTTATAATTTTATTTGGAATAACCACATATAAATTTTATTAAATATTATTGTTTTATGATAAAAAGGTAATTTGAAGGCAAAATATAAAATGTAATGTATTTTAATGATCATGGTGATGTAACACTTGAACTTTGTATAATGGGCAAATAAGAATCCAAGAAATTTTTGTCAGCTTCTGTGAAAAAAAGAAGAAATTGGGACACTTGATTGTTAACCACGACAGAATACGGTTGAGGAGTGCTGATAAAAAAATTATGTAACAAATTTTCAAGAAGGGAACCAAACTCAGAAGGATGAATTACCAAAAAAGAAAAATCATGAAGTCATTACAATACGTCATCTAACCCAACATGAACGACTACCAGTGAAGTTAACGAAAATATAAAGAGATGAACAAGAAGGAAGCCTAAATTAAAATTAACTAAAGAACTGTAAGTATTCTACAAAATTTAACCAACCAATTCTTGTAATCCAAATACGAATAATCACCAGCAACACCAACAACTCACACCACATTAGTAACTGATAAAACATTTTATAAAAGAATAAAGAACAGAATATAAGAAATAGTGAACACGAAGTGACAATATTTTATTAATATACATTGGGAACTAATTTACCTTAACTACAGCTGGTCACTCATCGGCCATGATAATGACGTCACTAACCAACCAGCATGCCTTGCGCACATAACGAAATGAAATATTACAGGCCATACTGTTTAAACATTAATAGCTATTTACAATATTACGTTAGATAATAAGTATTAATCTATTTCCATTGTAATGTACTCTTTATTTGTTTTTTATTAATTAACTGAACCTTGCGTAGCAGCTAAAAGAACTTCTTTTATATACTTAATTCATTTGACAAATGACCCTGAGATAAGATCGACCATTGCTAACGTTAATATCGAAATAACAATTTTTTACTAAAACTGAATAAAAATTATAAACATTAAACATTATTATTACCAACATCATTTCCATGTGTTTTATTTCTCGAAGGTAAAGTATAAATAGGATTTGCTCTTTACGCACGAAGATCAAGAAGACGTCTGCGAGTTGTAAAAATAACAAAAATTACGAAACCGAAATTAACCTCATCGAATACGTTTGAGAAGGAAATCGGACGTATTCAATAAGAAATTGTTTTGGGACGATACAACCGCTATATTCAAACATTTGAAGCAGACGAACTGAAGAATTCTCTTCAGTTAATTCTAGAATTAACCGATAAAGAAGATTCATCCATAAAATAAAATTATAATTAAATAGAATTAACATATATACGCGGAATAAACACGCAACCATTATTATCAACTGACAAAAACAGATACACATAGAGCAAAAGTATTTATTAAACAACCCAGTTTTTATTACATATAAAAACTCTTAATACGAAAGTACACGTTTCGTAATAACATATAGCATATAACAGTTACACATATATAATATCTTCACTGAAAAATTTTTTTTGAAAATCTTGTGGGTTCAGATAAGACGGTCCAAAGCCGCAAGTTTAATCATATATGGAAAGAATTACTTTTTTGAACCTTCAAAAAACGTATGATTTCTATCTTTAAATGGCATTATAAATTCTCTTACTATATTTAAGGAACGTTTATTGCCTGTCCACGTTGAGAAAAATATGTGTGACACAAAAAATAAATAAATAAGGAGAAAATGATATGAAACAAGCAAGTAACTGCAAAAAAAGCAAATTACGAATGCTCAAAATCATACAAATTTATGGATAGATCATAGCATACACAGTACGCTATTTATCCACATAGACATCACAAGAAAATTAAGAAACAAATTTAATTACTCAGCAGTAATATAAAATTAATGAAATACAATGGACTTTCCTTTAATGTTTGTTTTAATTGTTAATATTAAAACAGGTACAGTGTTCATGCGATAGATACGGGTGTGTCAATCTTGTGATTTTCACCTCTCTTTGTTTGCACTTTCCGCATTTTTAGTAATTTACAAAACATCCATCGTAAACGTTAAAATATACCTCTTAGGATATTTAAATAGGATTTCTAAGGAAATTATTTAATTGTTGCTTTCAAACCAATTTATCCGTCTTTCCAGCTGGTTTGAAAGCTGGAAACAAATTAGAACCCTATATTACACTTCTGCTTTAAAATTTGGACTAAACGCTTATAGGCGATAACTTGAAGACAATATGCTTTCAAATTTATGTTTAACGTAAACTTACTTTTTATTTTGACTTGGATAAAGTATCGTTAAATTTCTTTTGATACTCGTAAAATGATATGGTGTATTGGCACGTGCTTGGACACAGTCACAAAGTACTAACATTTTTATGTATTCTAGTCACCAGTAGAAGGCTAGTTTTATACCATTTGGGAGTTTTAAAATGAATATAAAACACTTTATTTTATTGGTAAATGACCGCTAATACGCAGATAATGCTGTGGGCGTTCTTCCTTAGAAGCTGTGTAAAAATATACCAGCATAAAATTGTCAACCTGTAATAACAGAATAGGGTTTCTGTCACGTAATAATAATATATTCAAAGAGACTACAATAAAGGAGTATTTACAGAATTATAAGTTGTAATGTTTAGTAACAATATTAATCTTATTAGTAGAAGCAATTAGGGAGCAAAATTTAAGATAATGTTGATGTCAATATGTACAAGTAATGAAGAAATTTGACCACCCTAGTTTTGTCAACAATATTTGATAAATTCAAACTTCTGTTTTAATACGTAAAGAAAATTGCATTAGGTACGAGAGAAAAAAAAAATTCATTTTTTGAAGCTACGGTTGTAAGAGGGAATAATATATTTAAAGGAATTTGCATGATTTGCACAGTATGCTCTTTTAAAAGCTGGGTCTGATAGATTATAGACATAAGAATTTTAATGACACACTCTCCCCATCACAGAAAATTATAAGGAGCAACGATTGTTATCCATAATTATTGGTTATGGTAAAATAGCGTCTTCAGATTCTAAACTCTTCCAAATTTGAACAAAATTGTTGCTAGTAGACATGGTTACCAATATAATAAAATAAATTAAAGGAATTAAGCCTGTATTAATGTTAAAGTTGTTACTTGTTAGTGGCAAAGAGAGAATAAATTATGACTGAGTGGTGCGCACGCGGGTGGTTGGGTTAGTATGTGTACTTAGGCGTATCGGCGAGTAAGGCATTGTAAACAGTAACCCAGCTTACCAGTTGTACTCTCATAAATTATGTAAATTTTATTACGTACCGTAAAATCCTTAGACAAACATATGAACCTAAATTATATCATCAGCACAGCTTTTGCTTAGTACAGTGTAATTAATGCCTCCGTTATGCATTACTCTTTGTCATGTATCTGTCAAGATACCTCATCGTTGTAACGTAGCTGGCTCTATGAATATTCATACAGCGTTAGGGACAGGCATATATTAACTGTACAATACGTTGTAAAACTTTGTTTCTAAAAGTACAGTTTACAGAAGGGAATAGATAGATAGATTTTTCCAATAGACAGATCGGAACAATTTTCCATACAAACTGTTTTTATTACGCGTTTCGTTACCTCCTGAGAAAAAATTTGATACGTCTAATTCGAAAGTCGCGTTTGTGAACGCGAACGTGAGCGTGAACTGTAGTTTTCTCTGGTTGTTGACCACTTAGAGTTTTAAATTGACGAATGACTGCAAATGACCATTTTAGTCGTAACGTTATGTCAAAATACAATTTACCATCTTCTAGCTAGCTATTTAGTGTACTGGTCAGTAGCCTCTGATGGTTTGCTCAAGACTTGCAACACAGTATCATGAACCTTCTGAGAAATTGTTAAAATTATTAAGTAAATATAATGGCAGCATTAGTAACACCTAATCAGTATTCCTTTCTGTTTTAGCGTAGCATTCTACACATGTCAATTTTGGAAACAGAATCTTAGACTCTAGTTTGCAGAATATGTTAAAGTAAGACGTTGTGAAATTACCATGTAAGACATACATAATTACTAATTTTTTGTTTTGAAGCATCGTCAATATGTTATGGGTAACTTAATCTTATCATAATCAACATGTTGCTACATGTTTATTTTCTGTAAAAATTAGGTTGCAGAGTTGTATAAAGTGTTTACAAATGAGGCGACGTTTCGAATATTTATTGTTCTTTCATAAACATGGGTAAGATTGTCATGTCTTACTCAATAATATGCATTTCCCAGTATGTACGTTTTGCTTCTGATGTAAATTTGACATTTGAATAGGCCTAATCATCAAATTGTGCACCATCATATATTTTACTGTAAGTACACTACTGTATAAAACTCGTCAAACAGGAAGAAGAAAACGGTAAGTCTTCCTTCCTATTCAACTTCCTTATTCCTTATTATAATAACTATGTTGGTTAAAATAGTATAAAAATGGGTAATAAAGAAGATTTCACAAAAAATGCAGGTGCCTGTTGAAAGTAATCGAATTTTGTCTTTTGGTACGTAAGTAATGAACATTGTACACTGTACTGAATGATTCAACTAAATAGGCCTACACAGTAGAACAAGATTATCGTTAGCCTTTCTGTACCGTCCGAGGCCAAAACGAGATATAGTACGCTCGAGGAGGAGATGGGCCTTGGAACCGACACAGGCCCATCATCTCCGGCAAGGTCCAATCCATGACGGAGATGATGATGATAGAACAAATACAGGAATGGAATTTTCAGAAGTTCTAAGTGATTTTTTTATGTATATAGGAAAAATTGTGACTGTTCTGTTGTACAGTTGTTCTGAATCATTTTCGTAGAAGGCAGTATGTTTCATATTGATTAAAAAGTTCTCCGTACTCTTTTCCCCATTACCCAGATACATTTGAGTGTCTGCACTATGTGCTACACACATGGTTATGCGCAAATTAGTAGTATTTTATAAATTCTGCGGAATGACCTGACTTCCTTACGGATAGTTTTCTCCGTATTAATTCTGTTCACTCGAAGTGTATGTATTTGTATAATGTATTACGTTTAGCGATACAGTTACTGTGAATGAGATTAGTTGTTTCTTGCCCCTTGTCTCTTTGCACACAGATAAACTAATTGCTTGTGTCTTATCTCTCCGGTTAGTTTAACATACCGATTTCCCAGAAATTTCCTGTACTTTGAAATTCTCATCACATTTCTGTCAGTGTTCTTTGCTAAGCTCTTTATTTCAGTACCTCTATTGCTTTCCTTAAGTGCTGATCTTATAAAACATTATGAGTATCATACATAATAATTCTCAACGTGTAGGTAAAACTTCACTTAATGTCAAGGAATATTAAACAGTAAATATCATTCTTTAAAGAAGTCGTAACAATATGCCTAGGGATAATGTTTTTTTAGCACGCAAACTATTTTTTTTTTTTTTTTTTTAGTTTTCCATCTATATAAATTTAATTAATATTTATGTCTGATTTTATGAGTTCTTTAGTGGCATTTTCTTATAGGTATTTATACAATTTAATGACAATATATACGGTAAAATTAAGTTTTTTGTAACCTTTTAAATTAAAAAAAAATGTTTCAATCTTCAAAAAAATCTTAATCACACGTAGGCTGCAACGACTATATGGTTGTATATTATTACGGCAATCGCTTGATCGTGGTCTTAATACTGGCATAATTCATTAAACATCAGATAAATCAACGATTATAGCGTTTTATTTAATACACCTATGTAAATAATTACACATATATTACATTAATTCTGGTATGTGGCCCAGTATGCTCTGTAAACAAAATAGCAGTCACTAAGTTGATAAATAACAAGAGCGCAATATAATCATCCTGTTATAACAAGTGAACCCTTCACGTTATTACTTGCTTATACAATTATCCAGATCTCGGCTTATTTAGCATGTGCCCCCAAATCCTTGATAGTCGCCATCAACTTAAACTAGATTGTAAAAGCTCATTAGGATCTACAATTTTTTTCTCGGTCTGACTGGAATATTTTCGAACCTTCATACTGAATCAAGAACCTTCATACTGAATCAGCTAATGATGGCTGGCGATGACTCAGAGTTGCACCTTGTGTGTATACATTCGGGCCGCAGCTTAACAATTAGTAGAAGTCATGAACGTGAACATGATTTCAGTAAATAACGCTGAATTTATGGGTAAATAACGCTCTCCATTAATGAGAGCAGCCTACGTTTATAAATAAGGCCGTCAGTACTGGTAAACACTTCTACATGTTGATGTAGGTCGTACTGCGTATGTAGCATTGGAGTGTAACAGCACTCTAGTATCCAGCAATGAGAGAAATTATGATACTTGATAGGAGCAGAGATCAATATAGTAAATCTGTGTCACGTGAACAGTTTGTTTACTACCCGATGTATGCCTTAATTAAATCGACTCAATGAGATATTAAAACAATTCTCCTTTAAAACTTTTAAACCACTTTGCCTTGATTTTATTACAGAAGCCTGATTTTGTCTACAAACGTCATTTTAAACACTTACTTTTTACCATATGTTGCTTATCTATACAAAAAAGACGGAGCAATGATTTTTATTTTAATTAAATTGTTATCAAGTAGGAGACAAACATATCATGTGGGAAAAATCAATGCTGTCCATTCTCATGGAGGCACCTAACGTTATGTATGTACTAAACAACACTAATAGGCGTACAAACAACTCTAAACATCTAACGATGGGAATAAATGCGTTCAGTATTGTAGTTAACGAATAATAAAACTATTTATTTTCCCTTAGTGAACTATATTATGTAAATATATTTAAAAAAAAAAAATTTGACTCTTGTTACAATTCCAACAGAACTGTACAATTTACATAACTGTATACATTATAACAGAACAGGTGTTTGAATTGGGCATTAAATATATTGGGCATTAAGTTCAATCAAGAGTGTATTGCGAATGATATAATACCTAGATATGCCTTCATCAAAATAAACAGAAAATCAGAGACTGCTATGAAAATCAAAAGACATGCTGAAATAATGTGGATGAAAGAGGAACTTAAATATTTGTATAAAAAGAAAGCAAAATTAAACAGAGATTTATATAAGACTCATTTAAAACTACTTGATAGCATTCATGTAGCCCTACTAGATAACACAATCCAGGTTATCAACAAATACGTTCATGACATACTGCAACGTGTTTACCAAAAACAAAAGATTAAACTTCAAGCTCTTAAACATAGGCAGATAAGGAAGGAGGACTTCGAATGTAAACACAAGTTCTACACGCGTGTCTCTAATTTGACGAGTATACAATTTACATCTGATGAAAGAGATATTCTTAACAAGGGGCTAAATTATAATATTCCTTATATCGGTAAAGACCACATGATTCGAGAAATTATTAGTGCAGAGGCCGCCATAAAAACAATACCAAACCAGACTTTACAAAATGAAACCCGTGCCGTAATTAATAATAGCTTGAATAAATGCCTAAAAACTATAACAAATAATGAAAATAATGAAAAGCGATATAAAGTTAATCAGAGATACTTAAAAGAAAATAAAACCTTGAAACATATAAAAACAAAATTGGTAGATAACAATGCACTGATTACAAAGGCTGATAAGGGGAATACTGTAGTCGTAATAGACAGAGACGAATACACTTCAAAGGTTAATGATTTCATATCAAATAATAATATCTTAATGATACAATCGGACCCAACTGCAGAGTTCGTCAAAGTTTTGAATAATAAAATTAACCTATGTACACGGCTGTTTGATAACGCCACACGCCGTGCACTAAAACCCATTAACGCAGAAGCACCACAATTTGTTGGCCTACCTAAAATCCATAAGACCAATATACCGATTAGGCCATTGATAAATTTCACAACTGCGCCGAGCTACAATGTCAGCAAAAAACTTGCAGTGAAAATAAAAAACAGTATAAAGATAAGTAATAACCATAGTATAAGAAATAACATTGACCTTGTTAACAAATTGAAGAGCATTAAATTACGACCTAATTATAAAATAGCATCTTTTGATATTGTTGACTTGTATACGAATGTCCCTGTTCAAGAAACTCTCACTATCCTTAAAGAAAATCTTATTAACGCCAAAATATGTAATTCTGAAGAAATCAATGATTTAATCAATTTACTGGAAGTTATACTTGACCAAAATTATTTTACATTTAACAATAATTATTACATCCAAAAAAAGGGCCTAGCCATGGGGTCACCTTTATCTGCTTTATTGGCTGACATATACTTAAACCACTATGAGAATACATATTTACTCAATGGCATAAATAAACTTTCCAAGAACATAATATCATATACACGCTATGTTGATGATACGTTTATAGTTTTTAATGGCACAATACGACAAATAGAAAATATGAAATTATACATGAATAGTGTCAATAGAAACATACAGTTCACACTCGAGACAGAGATAAATAATAAACTTAACTTCCTCGACCTGACAATTACAAGACTGGATGAAAAGTTCCAATACCAAATATACCGAAAACCGACAACCACGGATCTCACGATAAATGCTGAATCACATCATCCCTTTTCTCAGAAAATGGCAGCTTATCATAGTTTAATACATAGGTTACTTTCCATACCATTAGAAGACAAAGATTTTCACGAAGAACTGAACACGATCAAATACATAGCTAAGGCCAATGGTTATAAAAGATCAATCGTAGATAATTTGGTCAAGAAACACAGAAAAAAGAAAAACAACATAGAATTACAAGAAAATAATAAAAATAAAATTAGGTATATAGCATCGGAATATGGTAACACCCTACCCAAAATTTTAAACAAAGTATTCGGTGGGATAAATATTAAAATGGCTTACCGAACAAATAATAACATTAATAAGATACTCTTACCTAAACATTCAAAATCAATTGAAGACAGGACGGGCGTTTATAAGATAATATGCAATGACTGCGACAGCTTTTACATTGGCCAAACTGGTAGACCTTTTAAAAGACGATTCAAAGAACATTTACCTAGAAAAGAATTTAGTAAAACAGTGTCAAATTACGCGCGCCATCTGATGGACAACAACCATAGTTATACTGATTTCACTACGAACTTTCAACCCCTCCACATATGCAAAAAAGGTAATTATATGAATGCTATTGAAGAATACGAAATATATAAAGCTTACAAAAATAAAAAAACAGAAGAAGTCATCCTTAACGATCAGCTGTTTTTCCAGTCCAATCTATTATACGACACAGCGATAAGAATACAGAACAAGGTCCATAGTGCACGACATATAACAACATGAACACTGCAGTCGACTATAGCATGTCGTGGTGCGCACCATCGATATCGTGTGTGTCAAAAATCTGGGCATTTTATGTGTTTTTATGTTTGTATTATATTTATTGTTGTGTGTAGAATTGTGTGTGCAGTGTTTTTAATATTTTAACCATTGACGACCTTTAACAAGGGATATCCTGATGATGGGGCATATGGCCTGAAACGCGTCGATTGAAATATAGAGAAAAGGCCACCAGACGGACAAGAAAAAGGTAAACTATTTTACTAATTATATATTAAATATTTGTTTATTTGAAAGTTGTATATTCTTTAGTGTACGTTACACATTACATTATACATTTAGTTTGTTAAAATTAATTTAGTGTGATTTATGTTTAGATGTAAAAAGCGAAAACACCCATGTAAATGCGTCGCTTACAATAAAGAAATTTCTATAACAAGGATTAAATTTAAAAAAAAAGAGTGTTTACGTTAAATTTGTTGTTAATGTAAACTACTGGAAGTGAACTACAATGGCGCATTAACCACGCGACACAACTGGTGACTTTGCTTGTACACTACACTAGCCATTCTAGCTTTATCGTTCCCTTTACACTAAACTGAGGAAAGATTACAGTCTAATTTGACTACGCCCTAGAATAATATGCTTCGTCCAAAACGAGATGGAGCTTGCACAACAAAGCGCGTCCCACTGAAAATTTACCTATAGTATAGACGGTTCATAACTTATTCAAGTGTGGCAAAGTGCTCCTAATGGAATAGTAAATACACATATTATAATTACACTTACACATTAGTGGCAGCTCAGTGCATAATAAACATAATGTTGCAATATAAATAGAAGGATAATTCAACCAAGTGATATATAAAGTATTAACTCTCTCTCTCTCTCTCTCCTCCTCCTCCTCCTCCCCCTCCTCCTCCTCCTCCTCCTTCTTCTTCTTCTTCTTCTTCTTCTTCTTCTTCTTCTTCTTCTTCTTATTCTTCTGTCAGGAACTAGGGGGATCACCTTTACCGGTTCTAAAGGAATATATAAATTTTCCCAACGCTTTCTAGGTCTTCCTGTACTTCGTTGTCCAACAGTCTTGTAATGCCAAACTGTCTTAGCCAACCCGCTATCTCGCATCATATTCAGATAAGCAGTCCATCTTTCTTTGTCTTCTACAATACGATCTTGGATCGTTAAACTCTTTACGAATGTCTTCATTGTAGATTCTATCTCTTCGTGTGGAGCCTTTAACAGATCGCACGAATCTCATCTTCGAATCTCCAATGCATGTATCCTACTCAGATGTTTCTTCCCCGAAACCCAAGTTTCAGAACCACAAAAATGTTCTGAAACTTTCAGTGCCAAACTTTCAGCTACAAATATGTATAGGCCTACATTGTACAAGATTAAGGTTTTCTCCATTTTTCAGCATTAATTTTGTTGCTTTGCCTACGATATACAGTACAGATAATAATTTTTTTTGTTTCGTCTATCTCCAACCTCCTTAATTTTTCAGTAATGTTTCGTGCACCTAACTTTAAGTTATCGCACACATCGGCAATTCCTACCTCTTCGTCTTGAAATATAAATTAATACGACGATGGTACAGGTCGTAATGTTTGAATAGTGAAAATAATAACTGGAAGCAGAGAACTTAAACGTCATTAATTACAACTTTACTTACCGTTTAAATAAACTTAAGACAACAATACATACTTGTAGGAAAACAATTCTTCAAGTTTACGATTATCCAACACACTCTAACGTAACAATAAAAAATGTCACCTCGTTAACAGAATCGCATTATATAAACGCGCACTACATCTTATATCCAAACTAACTCCCATGCTTTATCATGCTCTTCGCAAGTACGAGACTGACTGACTGTCCGCTTCCTCACCTTATAGTTATATCTGTCACCGTTGCGAGGTGAATCTACCGGTCTCTGGATGCTGTGTAGATAATAATTTGACAGTACATTATTGCCGAACGTGTACATACAACCGTACGACGCACACACCACACAAATTTAGGAGTAAGGTTGTATACAAAATGGTATCATATAATTCCCATGCTTTTATGACTCCCGTTCCAGTTTTTCAGAAACTCTTTCATATATATTTCAAAGAGAGCCGATGACATACGACACCCTTCTTTTACCTCCTATGATGGTATAAATCCTGATATTATTTGTTTTGTTAATTTTCATTTCGTGAACTTTGTTATTGGGTGGTTATTGAATAATGCCGATCTTTTATAAAGTTTTACCACAGCTTCACTTTTATAACACTGTAATTTACATTTTTTAAATTCAAAAGGAACAACTAAATTTCCTGGTTGGGTGTTCCTATCTTTTTCTCTGTTAACTGAGTTACGCAGGGAACCTTAATTGTCGACAGCTGGCTCCCAAATGTTCGTTTCCTGTTCTTTTCCATTTTTAAAAACATTTCCGAAGATGAAAAGCTTCCTATACTAAAGTTTAATTAATTTGTATTATCAGCACTAAAGTATCGTATTCCTAGTATTACATTAGTTTAAATTTTTAATGACTTTCGTTAATGTGATACCACAGTGATTCTACAACTGAAGAAAAATACGTTTAGTTTTAGAAAGATTTAAAATATCTAAAACGTAGAAAAGGGTGACATATATTTTCGTTTCCAATGTGGAATAACGAAACGCACAATACAATATCAGAAATGACAAGAATACCACAACCAGAACATTCAGTATGCAGATCATACCGAGAGTTTATCTTAGTTTTGCAACAGCTGCCGGAGTCGTCATATGTAGTCTTGTCTCAGTTGTAACGTGTGCTGAAACTGTATATTATTTAAAGTAAAGGAAAACTGACGTCTCGTACAAGCGAGTGATTTGGATACAACGAGATTATGAGGAAATATCAGTACGTAAACTAATACTAGATGACGTGTGAGAATACGTTTTGTAGACGTTTAATAAGAACATTGTTACGTAAACTTACAAATACGTATGCATTAAAATTGACGTGTAGTACAGAAAATATATAAATAACATAAACACCATTCAAAATTATATTTATTCAAAACCAAACCTTTAAAGAAGGAAGACTTCGGTACTTGTAGACATCCAAATATTTTGTGCGCGTGAAATAAAATGTAGTAGGGACGGAATGATAGGACATATTCTAAGACACGAGGGCTTATGCCAAACTATACAGGAGAGAATGCTAGAACGAATGGGTTTAGAAGAAGAACCCGTTTACATTATGTAGCCTACAGAAAATAATAGATGTTGGTTGCGGAAACTAGATGATATCAAGAGGAGGGCAGAGAATAGATCTGATTGGTGGACTGTTACAAACCAATCTACTTCTCTAAGAAGAAGAAGACATTAGGTAAATCCAGTCCAAACATACGATGGTAGTTACCTATATCCTGGTAATTTACAGTTTACAATTTACATACCAACATTATTCATATAGTATTATTCAAGTTCATTTAAGGAATCGATAAAGCATAGAGTAATCCATTAGCGTTTAATCAGTCATAATTTTGGTTATTATAATTGATTCTAAAACATCTTATATTGTTGACGTTAAGCCTAACACAGGATCATAGATATCCGGTAGAAATTCTTATCCAGTCTATTAGCAATACAGTGTTACTTTGCGAGGCCATGTGACTGACAACGCTCCTAATCGTTCATCACATTCATTGAAGCATTAGATCCAAAGCATGTCGTGCATGGTTTTGCTCAAAACATACCATCGGCAGCGAGAAACCGGTCTGCATTTAACCGTGTGCACTGACAATCTGCACGGTGGTGACGGATGTTATCGTGCCTGTATATCATAAAAACCTCTGTATATGCTTAAATTAAGATCCGTTTGATTCATAGTAAGTGTTAAGGTACAGAACTATATCGAACAACATTATAAGCTTTGCTATACAATACAATCACTAATCATGCCGTGCTTCTATGAACAAAAAATTTATAGGGATATTCCTCTAAATTGAAAACAACAATTTATTAAAATTTTGTTCACATTATGAAAATGTGTATTTACACTTTCCAGTAATGGAACTGGACTACGAAATAGTAATATTTGAAAAAGAAATTTGTCTATGACCGTTAAAAAAAGACTTGCGCAGGTACAGAATTTTTAATTAGATGTGTTAGTAGTAGTGAATCCATAATACGAGATAATATTCGAATTTAATAAAGAAACACTTGATAAGTTCTACAGATGATTGTATTTTCCTGACATTACGGCAGCTTCAGAGGTTGGATTTCAACTCATGGCACCTCTGAACCTGCCGTAACGTGAGTTAAATAAAATCATCTGTAGAAATTACGAAGGGTTCGTTTATTAAATTGAAGTATTAGTAAAATGTTCTACCTAGTGCCGAGCAACCATTCGATCAGTCTAAGAGATAATTTTTATAATATTCATAATATTCGTACAAGATTATTGCCGATTATGAATGTTAAAATGCACTACAATTAAGTGTGTGTATGTTACATTTACGGTAACATAAATACACAGTCAGCCTTGTTTTGTAAGTTTGGTTTCTTTGCCCAGTACAAATCATTATTTTAATTTTTATGGTTAAATTAAATATATCATTAATGTTGCATATGTACACATAACTATTCTAAAATTAATATTAGTTTTCTAGTAAGAGAATATATTATAGTTTAGCAGAAAGTACAATGTTACTGCCGATTATGAATGTTAAAGTGCATTACAATTAAGTGTGTGTATGTTACATTTACGGTAACATAAATACAAAGTCAGCCTTGTTTTGTAAGTTTGGTTTCCTTGGCCAGTACAAATCATTATTTTAATTTTATGGTTAAATTAAATGTATAATTAAGGTTGCATAGGTATAAAATAACTATTCTAAAATTAATATTATTTTTCCAGTAAGAGAATATATTATAGTTTAGCAGAAAGGATATTAAGGATATTACTTAGTAATTACGGAAAGATAAATTTGAGGTAGAAAATTACGTTAATTTACTTGCAGTAATATACCTCCCCTACCTCATCTACATAATAAATAAAATTGTACTTATAATAATACCAGCTTTGAAATTTCTTCGTAACATTGATCACGCGACGAAGCAAAACGGTGTTATTAAATCTCTGTTGGGAGTTGCATGACATTAGACTAATCTTGGTTTCTTATATTTTAATTTTGTTTACTTTTATTGAACGTTCTTAACCAAGTACTTGATATTATAAAATGCAGGTAATTTGAATGTAATATTTGCTAAAGTATTTAGTAGCATAAGAAATATTTTTATGAATGGACCCAAGAAATATGTATACAATTTTTCCCAGAAAAAATATTCCATAAGAGAATGCGTTTATCAGTTCAGTACAGCTCATGTCATATTAAAACAAATATTAAAAATGTTGTAATTTTATCCCATCTTATTCTATTTTGTTTCGCCTCGCAATTCACCATAATTCATAAAGTTCCTATGCTTTTTGGTTAAATTTTCCTGGTTTGTTACATTTATAAATAACATGTATATTATACATTATACAAAAGGTCTATTTGATATTTTTTTTATTTGTATTCAACTCTTATGAGAACAGAAGTGGGCTTGTATAGGCAATAAAATTGTACGAAAGTGATTAATAACTGTAGAGGATCTAATGAATTATTTACCTTTTTTAGTTAAAATATGATTTTACGTAGTGTACCATAAACTTGGTTTTTCATTTTATGATTTAGATTACACCGTAAGCAGCGTCTTAGTCGTAACTTGTTTTAGAGTTTAGTGATAAATTTGTGGATTAATCGATATCGACTGTTAATAATACTGTTCAGCTGTGTCAATAGGCAGTCGTCTCAGAGTCTATATAACGCTGATTACAGGGTCGGTAGGATGACGCAGTTTACCCTTCAGCGCCTTCGATATGCTACTCGTTTCTCGATTATTATACTTTGTTTCAAATGGAATTCGCTGGCAAACAACATTACGCAACAGGCGGTTTGGCCAGTGCAGACGGCGTGCGTCGCTAAGTGGTTCAGTTTTATTTATTGTAGCAAAGACATGAGACGTGTAATTGAGAGAATGTATTAGTAAAAGTATAGAATTTTTAATTGGTAATTTACGTGTAGACTGTTGTAATTTTGTTACTTGTACTGGTGTCGAGATGTGTGTGTGTTTTGGATTATTGAAAGCTAAAATTATTGTAATGCGAGTCTTTTTCTTTTAAAAATGTGTTATTAAAGCTTGAGAGTATCAACTTCTGGTTCAATAACATTTTTACTGCTAAAAGAGTGCGATTCTGAACGACTGTAGCAAAAACATAAAAAGGCATATGCACTTACCTTATAAGTTGATACAACGTAACTCAGACACAGAGTGTGTCACCAATATTCTGTACGAGACGCTTGTCACTCTAGTTTCGCGTCTATCACCCCATTTCGTATCTAGCAGTACCATACTCGGTACCTGTCACGATAGTTTCCGGACCTGCTTCTTTTCGTTAGTACATTATCATTCTTTATAACCATAATTTTAAGATAAATTTTACCATTTCTCTACTTTTAGACTTACTTCTTCTACTGGTCTATATTCTTAACCGTTCTTAAGATGTAATGTTGCTGTTATCACCTGCTTTTCCTGCTCTATTTGGTAGAAGTTCTTGTTTTCTTGAAAACAACATGTTGCTAATACAGATCGACTATGGTCTGTTTATGTGATTTTTAAACCAGCCTATTCTAAATTAATTTTTATCCTATACTTTGATTTATTACATTTCCTTGATACAACTGAAAGTATTTTTTGTACAATACATTCGTTTTATTAAAACATCTAATGTTGAAGAACCTGTTTTTGTCGGAACCCGTTTTGTCGTAAGTTACCACATGTTATTTGTGATTTAATCGCTCTTCAAGGTAAAGTCCCTATCTAAACCAAACTCAGAAAAACCAATAAAAATAATTGGACACTATTAACTATTTTATAAATAGATACTTTCTTTTGTAAAAATTTAGACAATCGAATACTTGCTGTCTACTGATCACAATATAAATGTAATAATTTAATGTTATCAATAATATCACCGACTTTAATGAATAATTAGGCCGACGTAGCAGCGTATCTTACTTCAGTGACCTTGTGTGATTTCTGTGAGTCCTGATACTATCTCGAGTTTGACACCATTTTTACAAGTATAGCCCACGCTGTTTCAAATCCGAGTACAGATGATATTGTGATTTTCTACCACTTAATTTTATATTACACACCTACGTATTTCGTGCCTTCATGTCCTACCTTCTTTGTGCTATACTTAATATATTTCGTAATGTTTCTACAGTATTGTCGACAGTCATATTTTAAAAATTGCATTCAGTAGCCTACAAAAGGAGGTATAAATACATAAGTCGGTTGCAAATGTTTCTGTTGTTTGTTTCAGATTATGCTGTATTTGCTTGTTTTTACGTTGCCATGATAACAGTACATTTTATACTGTAGTAGTGTGACGTACCGTAGACCTGAGTGTAAGTGCAAAATAATATATAGGAAATAAAAAATTGATTTTATTAATTCTATTGTGTTCTACAATAATGTCTTGGTTAAGGAAAGTAGACAAAAGTCCTGCTTAATTGACGTTTCCAAACTAACAAACTAAACAAATCTAGTACATTAATAATTATGTACAACATCAGGTTTATCCAACCAGGCTTATACTCGTGGTTAGTGTTGTGAGTTTGAATATTGCAGAAAGTAAAGCAATAGCAAATTATGTAATTTTCTCTGATGCATAATGCATAGGTGCGAGTGTGTGTGTGTGTGTGTGTGTGTGTGTGCGTGCGCGCGCGCACGCGGTATTTGACAGTGTTTAAATGAAGGAGGGTACTGCAGTTGTCATCATGTCACGGGGCTGTACACTGCAAGAAAGCGTTCTGTTGTATTCTCTCCCCTTCCTGTTTAAATGCCGAGTGAATTACCTTCTCGTTGGTAGATTTCATTATTTTGTCAAGTATATTGCAGAATAATTAATGGCACAGCAGTACAAACTTTCACCAGTTTTGCACAATACAGACTTCATTACTTCATTAACTTTTGAACTTATAAGTGAAATAAAGAAGGTAATATTCCCGTTCATCATACTGAAACTTTTCAAATCGGCCTAAACTGTCTTACATATTTTTAATGTGCATTATGCTGAAAAATATAAACATTTAAACTGTATTAGTTTGTTAAACGTTATGCAAATTATATGTATGTGCTGTTATATAATAAACACTTAACGTTAACAAGTACTTGCCACTATTTGCTTTTGTATAACTATATTTGTAGTTTATAGTTAACTAAAGATTTTGTTTACAGTCATCAAAGTGTAATGTCAAATCGAATCCTACCGTTTTGATGACCTGACAAACTGTGGCTACTTCTGAAGACATTACATAAAGCTTTCAATACATTGAATACTTTGCATTTTCTCCACACAGAGACACGAGATAAAACGTAAATGATGTACACTTTAATTTATATTCAATATTTCTGATAAAGTTATGAGTTTTCCAATGTTAGGTGTTGTTAGAACTGTATTTAATGTGGTGAACATGTAACACCACCATTCATCAAGCTTTCCTACGTAAATATAAAATATGTATAATATTATTATATCGGTAATTAGAGTAATTTTACTACAGCCAGAAAACTGATAAACAATTTTATTAGACCTCATGAATTACTAATTGAATTAGACCTTATGATGTATCACTAATAAACTGGATAAACCTAACCTATATGCAACGAATAATTTGTACCTATGCAAAAAGATGTTCTGAAAATGAAAATTAAGTTTATCAAAAGTCTATACCTATAGAAAACCGGTATATGCGTATCATGACCTTAGCGAGGTCCATGTATCAGTTTACATATGATTTATTGACCTTAGCAAAGTGGTCGGTCGGGTCTGATTCGACGATATGCTGGTCACTTTATAAGAAAAGGAAATGCCAGCAGCACTTATGAGTATTTATAAGTGCTACAATAAGAATACGTTTATCAATACGTGAACTGTAAATAGTGTTGGAAATGAATGCACAGATAAAATACTACTTAAGAAAAGGAATTCGATAAGGAGGTTTACTAACTAATGATAATGTGATGTATTTATAATATACACACACTTAATGTTTACTAATGGTACCTACAATCTCAATTTTATAGGTTATTTAGGCTATATCTCATTGTATGGTACCTTTAGGCTATGAACAATAAATACAATACAATAGAAAATTGAGGTTTACTAAGTTTTATGTTGGTTAAAATAGTTATGGTTGTACAGTAGCTAAGGTAAGGGTAGGAGTAGGGTGCACATTAAGTACGAGTAAAATGTTATGACCCTAATGTAGCTTTAATAGAGGATAAAGTAATCGAGATATAAGTTGGAAATATGTAATATAAGATATAAACAAATACATGGAGAGCAGAAAGCGGTAATCGTCATGTTGGAAAATTAATGTGGACGGGTTAGGTAAAAATAAACCTAAAGAAAAAACGAGTAATGAAAACCCAAAGTTAGCAGTCTTCATCATCATATACAATGTCCACAAAACACAATTTTAAACAGACTGTGTTTATAGAAATACAAAGAAGAAGAGATTCCAGAGACCCACTAGATACATTTCTTTACCTATGTATTCTTACAATAATCATAATACATAGGATTAAACTTTCCTCCTGAAACCTAAGTTTGCCTTAATTCTTTTAATGAAACTATCATTTATTTTAATTAAACTGCTTTAAATTTACATAAAATTTATTAGTTACAGCTCTGCGTGCGATATGTTACAGCAATATTATTACATGGGATTTACACTGCATTATTCAACAGTGTAACAGTAATACGATAGAACTGCTCTTCGTTGTTCTTACCAGCTCTTTAAGAATAGCCTAATCGGCTGAAAGAATTGTCAGGGTTTAAAAATAAATCTTATAAAACGACCAAACGTTAGTGTTTATTAAAATCATTTTAACAACATGTTTTACTAAGTGCCCGAAGAGCCAACTAAGAGTGTTTATAATATTATTGGTCATGAGTAAATTTAGAGTGTAGATTATTAAACGTTTTGCAGATTTGTAGCTTACCAAACACATAAATTTAATTTTGAATTATTACAGGAATATGAGATGATTACATTTTAACCTTACTCTTTTATGGGATTAATTTGCTGTTACGAATGTCCAGTCACTTATCACTGAGTGTTTGTATGTTCATCTATCCAGGTTTGATGCCCATGTATGTGATATTACAAAAGTATTGAAAAGGCAGATGTCTTCTTACGAGTTGAATTCATTTTTTCATTACTTTTATCACCAATTAGTTTTATTATTATTATTTCATTAGTGCTACTATTAGCAAGAAAATGAAAATATTAACAATATTATAATTTTAAATAAATTTTGTAAATTTACTTACCTTATTATATTTTCGGAGCTAACTCCTCCTCGGAGGTGTCTTTTAACTACGAGACAACATTTTATAAGCAAATATTTAAGATAAAATTTATCCTGCCTTTGCCATTTATGTCTATTCGTAGCCATAAATTGTTTTACTTTAAATCATTTTGTTTTATTGTAACCTGATGCAACCTATCTCGTATATTTCATGCATACTACCCAATCCACACTACACATTATTATTATCTTATTATTATCGTATCCCCCTACTTTACTGTTTAGAGACATCACAACTGATAAAACAACACGACAAGCCAAGTTCACTCTATGAAAGGTGTCATTTCTGGTTTTATAGTATGTAGAAATTAATCTCAATGTGATATAATTGACTATCTCAGTTCACTGACCACTACTTTCTGTTTAAGCTTCTAGTGAAAATAATAATTTATGTTTCACCAACGGAAGAATCAATAACGACTGAATATTGTAAAGAGTTCCATATTACTTTTTTGTCTAGAATCTTTAATCACATAAATTCAAATCAATAGTAGATGAGTTTTAAGAATATTTAGGTTTTAGTTATCTGCTTAGTGTGTCTAATCGAATGATTATGCAGTGACAAAACTAGCACTTCTAATGATGCTTAACAAACAGAAAAATGTGCATAGATATCAAGGATTTTGTTGTTGAATACACTTAACTATAATCACAATTCATGCGTTTCGTGTTATTCTCGTTAGAGGCAACGTTTATTCGAAGTATCTACAATTATTGCCAACATTCGTGTATTTCAAACACGGTTGCTAATTCCCACAGATGCGATGGTTTACTGAATCTAATGTGGAAACGTTTACGCGATCCCGTGTTACATTATTTAACTGGAATTTTGGTTTATGAGTAAATGTTGTGCGCGCGTCTGTACATATGGCGTGTGTGTGTTTGTATTTGTGTTTGCTGATTGTATAATTAACACCCACGTTGCAAGTATTCACTCACTTTTACTCACTGCTTTTCATATCATCACATGCTTACCTGCTTATTAGGTTATTATATAAATGATAAAATTCCTATAATTTGTAAGCGTTAGAAAGTATACTGCTTTTTATAACACTAAAAATAAAGTGACAGTCTGTCCCTTAAAAATACAAATATTTTTTAATTTTCTAACAAACAAAGAAAAGTTTTGCAGTCTTTAAAATGGAGACAAATTGGTTGTAATATTTTCAGCAAGATTGTTTTATAATTGGAATATTAGCAATGGATGGGTATTGGGGTATTGAAGGAAACCAAGACTCACCATGGAAGCACACCGGGAGGATGAAAAAGGTAGGTTAAGATCAGGACTGCAAGTGGGTGGAGCACAGCGGCGGCTCGTGGTCTTGACAGTTGGGGGTTCACTGTCTGAATGTGTCTAGTAAGATAAGAGCAATTATCCCATTCAAAATAACACACAGGGTGGGTCTCAACATGAAGACATAACTACTGACAACTTTTAGTAGGCTTAATATTATGTTGTGTTGTGCTGTTTGTAAATTATGCTAACATTTTTTGGTTAAAATAAAAGGATAAGTAAACATTTTTATTTAATATTTAAAACGAGAAGCGGCCTACCGAGTTCCTTAATTTTGCATTTATCTTTAATAGAGAAAGAGAAAGAGAGAGAGAAAGAGAGAGAGAGAGAGAGAGAGAGAGAGAGAGAGAGAGAGAGAGAGAGAGAGAGAGAGAAGAAATAGTATTTGTTTTTAAAATAGATTGAATTCTATTCATTTTACCAAATCAATGAACTGAACACAAAAATAAGAAATACCTGAACACTTAGCACACAAAAATACCAGCAAACACTTTGAAGGTTATACACGCTTCCATCAGTTTAACGTTAATACAATTATTTAATGACTACATTAAACACACTTTATTTTCGGAATACAATTACTTCACTACTTGATTTGATTTTAATACTTTACTGCGCCCATTTTCATTGCATTTTAAATGAAAAAGAGAAATGTGATACAAAATATGGAAAACGGACAAATCGTGAGGTAAAAATCATAATAATGGCGGATGGCGGTATTATGAAAATGTTAAAATTCCCGGTCAATGCGGTTCGGCCCTCGTCGGAACTATTCGTCTCTATTGCTAAGACTCGGGATTAGCGTCTGTTGAATGTAAGTTTGCTTATACTGGTTTTCCCCTCCAAAGCTGTCTACACAGTCCAGGAGGTTCTGAGAGCTGTTTTGCACCTCCAAGCAATAGTAGTGAGCAATTCGTCTATTACCCGAATCCGTTACTGTTCAGTCAACAAGAATAATCCCGCAAATCTTGTCATTTAAATATGAAACCATTATCTCAACAAATCCTTAAACATGTTTAAATTATTTAGGGAAATTCATTGAACCATTGAACCTTATGGACGAGCCATACAGCATACAGCAGAAATTATTAAAAGAAAAAGAGGACGATAAGGAAGAAGAAAGAAGGTAGGCCTACGTTGTGTTTAATAGTTGAATGCTAAAGCCCATGTTAGTTCCAGTTTAGTTTCAAGATCGAAGAATATTTTGTATGACATAATGAACTTCATAGATGTGCTTAACTTAAATTACCAGCAATTTTTTACTTTTGAAAATAATAGTTAATCTTCTTATGTTTATTGTATATTTTTATTCGCAACTATTGCACTGTTCCCCTTCTCGACAAAGTTACGATCATATAATCGTAGCGCACAACGGATGCCGTAATGAAACAGCTGTGTAATAGGAAAGAAATCACAATTATGCAGCTCAACACGGTTTTATTTACATGTGCTGAGCTGCCACTGGCCAAACTTACTGATGAGCTTAATACTGTGTATAAAATAAATGTATACAAAAAAAAGGTAAAGAGCCAAATACCTTTATATAGATTATCGTGTTACTAATCCTTTATTTAAAAACATTAAATAAGCGTACTGACATTATTTTGACTGCGGTAGTGATAATAGCAAAACTAATATGAATAAGTTAACAACCAGACCGATACAAACATATTACACAGAGACAAGAGCACAAGAGCAGATTCAATAAAGACAAGGAAAAATGTAAACGCGAAAAAGTGAAAGTTTGTAGAACTACACAGAACATAACATTAGCACTCAACATACTAACAGAAAAGCAAGAGGAAGGCATTCCAGAAGGTGTAGGGACTGGAGGGCAACCCGTTCCTCTAGAAGAAGAAGTAGAAGGAGAAAAATAAAATCATGCTACTTGTTAGAGTGCAATCGCTTTGTTAAATGATGTTTCTTACGAGGCGAGATACCTTCCCGTGTCGATAGGTTATGCGAAATCGGTCACAATAAAGTTTTAATTACATTACGTTTTCTAAATCCATTCGTTGCAAACTCACTCTAGCTTTTTCTTGTATATTAGTTTAAGTGGATAGTTAAACTACATAAACAATTTATTAATTCACATTTTATTAACAATAGTTCATTGTAAACATTTGTGTTCTATGAACTGAATAAGTAAGATATTAGATTAGATTACATAATTCTACTAGAAGTAATCGTCTTTGCAAAGATGTTAGAGATCTAGATTATAAGATCTTGGTGGAAAATTAGAAGAAATAGATTAGAAGATTATTTCTTGGTGGAAAGCACCTGAATCCGTTACAGTCAACTAAAGCGTACACCTGATGCGTCTGACAAAGTCACGCAAATAGAGGCTCCATCTTGCTTTCCTAGTTAACTCCATATCTCTTGCGTACTGCCTCTCCTGTAATAATTGTAAATCTGTACTCTTGTAAATCTTTTTTTCTACTAGTATCCGAGCTCTTCTAATGTTATTACTCATTGTGATCAGAGTGCTGTTGGTTTGATGTTTTGATGTCTTTCTTGGTTAGTTATTTTGTAATCTTTGAAGTGAAAATAGCATTAAAAGAAATTATCACTTTAAAGTGAAAAATATTAAACGAATGTATTTAAAACAAAAAATAATAAGAGAGAAAATATTAAAGTTGAAAAGTTTGTTGTGAACCATACGTTACTGCACGAGGTAAGCAAGTTAACAACAAAGATTTTAGGTATTGTTCTAACTATTGTTTAAAATCATGTTAGAAGCTGTTTTCACTTGAACTTGGAAAAGACGTAATGGATCAGGATAAATCAGTCCAAGATTACTTTCTCGCAAAATGTGTGGAGAAATTAACATCTTGCGTAAAGAAGACTATGAAGCCAAAAATCGACAATTTACTTGGAGATTTTTCAAAAATAATCATAGAGTAAGAAAAACAAGTATGTCAGCAGTTAATTACAAAAATTCAAGTATAAATAAACAGCTGCCTGTAACACAAGATAAACAAAAAATAAATAAAAATATAAAATAAAGAAATTTAGAGAAATGTAAGAGGTATACAAAAACAAACTTCATGATAATATCACATGGCTTATCCCAAAGCTAAGTGATAATATTTTTTAAAATAATGGAAGCTCACTTCAATAGTATTCCTCGTGGCAGGAGTAAAATCTGACTCCTCATGCCCTAAAAAACCTGACTTGAAATATTTTTAAAATCTTAATTTGTCCATTTAAAAATTGAGGCTGTGGACAAAAAAATACAAGTTCTATTGTATCATGCTCTTTGACTTGAGAAGAAATCCACCAATTTCCTAATGTTAAAATATCGTATTACTTTTTGGCGCTACAGGAGGTCAGAGCGGAAAGCTTACAGTCATAAAATTCTATTCTTGGTACGTTTCAACACATCTGGACATTACATATGTGTTCCCAGTAAGTGGACACTAATTTTCACAATGCAATGTTAACTTTGGCTTAGTTGAAAACCATGTCAGCAAAAAGAAAGTTATAGGAACAGCTAAAACGTAATTTAATAACTTAATGCAATTGCTAAAACCTAATGGCTTAAGTTATTGTATTAGCTAAAACTTAGTCCAATAGTAATGTGCAGACACAACGACTTCCTATTTGACATTGATATAGTTAGCATTATTTTTTAAAAACTGGATAAAACTATTAGAGATCTGTTTTTTCCACGCCAATATCTAAGGTGAATACGTTTTTTATCATTTAGAAATTAAAAAAATAGAACCTTGCTATGCCTCGAAAACTACAATCCAGCGTTTAAATTACTCAAGTTGCTCAAGTTTTACAATGGCCACAACCAAGATATTCATTACTTTATGAAATGGCTTATTGAGCTGTCAACAGTGCTGAAGTCAGTGATATGAGATCTGTGTACATATTTCTGAAAGAAAAAGATAACGACTGGATTGAGAGCTTTCTTAGCTCTTCGTGCAACACTTGTTAATACGCGTATATTGTTTTATTAATGTTAATATTAATCAATTTTTGTAGTGATAAAGTTTTTTAATAATGTATTTTGTAAAAAAAGGAATGTTTTGAGTAGTAGGCCTACATTAGTTTTATTTCATTTTGTGAAAGGTGCCAGACACCTAATGTTTTATTTCTTTTATGAATTTGCTAACTGCTATAATTTTTATTGTTCGACTAAGCTTTTCGTCATCACTGACATCTTCAGGTTGTTTAAGACCTGAAGATGTCAGTGATGACGAAAAGCTTAGTCGAACAATAAAAATTATAGCAGTTAGCAAATTCATAAAAGAAATAGTAAGTATGGCTGCTAATTTAAACAATACGAAGAACCTAATGTTTTGATTTCAATGCATTTTTAGAGTATTTTGAAGTGAAGTAATAAGACAGGATTGTGTTGTTTAAAAATGTATTTACTTTATTATTGAATAATAGTATACCACATACATTATTCAATAAAACCCTGATCTACAGAAAAGGGGATATAACATGTAATTTTGATTATTCGTTTGTATTTTTTTATTCTACTACTAATTAGTTGTAGTTTTCTTAAAATGAACTGTTATATATTGTTTTGATGTTAAAATTTAGCACTAGTAAATAATAAAATTAATTGATTCTGATGAATGAAAATTACATTCTGATTTTCTTGAAATATGATTTTGGACACTATGACCTTTCCCCGTAGACTGCCATAAATATTTTTCCTTGATAAAATGTTTTATAATATTACAACACGTTCTGTTGCTGGTGAACTGGTGAATCTTTGTCACGTCGACTGCATGAGTTGTTGTCTAAACAGTGGTATAAAATAAATTAGCAGCAAAGAACACGTTAGTAGTTGCTTTAATACGAGTGTTAGTAAACAATGACACTTATATAGAACAATTCTTCAAATTATGGTTTTTAAATATACAGTAATATAACAAACAATAATTATCACATAATTATCAACTTTGCAATTAAAAGTTACAATTGCAGGTGTCCACTTACAATAATTGTCAAATGTTACTTTAGAAATATCACAGTATGTGGTCAATGTATCCATTATTCTATTCTATTCCGTTGCTTCAAGTGAAGGACACCTGGAACCGTGTGGGACGCTTCCCAGAAGAGATTCTTCGGGCGAAGAAGATAGATTTCATAATACAACATAGAAGGATAGCAAGTCAGACGTGAGCCCTAGGGCTGAAGAACAATATGCCTACCCCAAAGTAGTATGTCAAACAGTTGCAGGTTAGTGTCCTAGTAGAGGAAAAGGAGGTGCTTTTTAGTGTGTCGTGTATAATACTCAAACCTACAGACCGCGGAAGTGTGGACCATTTGGGACATTTGCAGGGCGCATATTTCCACCTCCCCTCGAAAAAAAAAAGTTCTATATTATTACTCAATATTTTAGAACTACTAGTTAAAAAGTAATGTTTGTGAGTATTCTGTGATTGCAGTTAAAAATACGCTCGATTCTATTACACCTAGCACACGTGGCTTACGTACCATCGTGTACCAGCAATACGCTTCAGGGATCTACTATTATTAATCTAGACTTAGTGTTACGCTATGTATTCAGTTCCACGTACTGAGTCGAACTGGAAACCGAAAAACGCTCTTGGCTATAATAGTACTGTCACGTCATATGCTGTGGTGTACACTATGTTTTTAAGTGTAAAGAGAATTTGGTTAACAAAAGTCAGCAACCCTTTGTTAGAAATCACATACACGGCATTCGCATATTTTTACAATAAACTTAAATAAAATTTAATACAAAATTGTGTAAGTACATATTATGCAAACTTATGTATGTATACACTTACACGCCGATTCATATTTAATAATGTTTCTACTAACTAAACATAATGCAAAATAATTAAAATCAAATTAAAGGAACAAAACTTGTTGTTCGCGCTTGTCTGAAGTAAGTAAACTTTAATTAAGCCCGACAAATTACTTCTACAATATTCTAATTAACTGTTGGAGCAAACACTAGATAATTACTTGTTTCCATGTAACCTATATTATCGGTATTGGAACATCCCTGAAACCCAGTTCATATAATACAAATTTTTGCCCACTTTCAAAGTAACTTCATAATAACATAAATAATTTAAAAAATTAAAAAACACGACTGCTAAAAAAATAAATGAATAAATAAAAAATAAATGATAAAAACACTAAATAAATAAAAACTAAATAAAAATAATATTTAGTAAAAATCACAAAATCTAAATAAAGCCGATTTAAAAAGGCAAAACAAGGTATTGAAATTCAGCTCTGATCAGATTTAACGAAAACATTATGAATGATTAAACGCATAGTAATTTTATTAGATTTAAATTACTTTTCGATGTTGAATATATATCAATGCATCATATGAAGACTACAATTATAAAAAATATTGCTGATAAAATTTTGCTCTTCAATTTTAATTTTCAATGCAGTCGGGGGCTGTTTAATGAAAAGAACAAATCTATTTAGAAACAGCCCCCGACTGCATTGAAAATTAAAATTGAAGAGCAAAATTTTATCAGCAATATTTTTTATAATTGTAGTCTTCATATGATGCATTGATATATATTCAACATCGAAAAGTAATTTAAATCTAATAAAATTACTATGCGTTTAATCATTCATAATATTTTCGTTAAATCTGATCAGAGCTGAATTTCAATACCTTGTTTTTGGCTTTTTAAATCGACTTTATTTAGATTTTGTGATTTTTACTAAACATTATTTTTATTTAGTTTTTGTTATTTAGTGTTTTTATCATTTATTTTTTATTTATTCATTTATTTTTTAGCAGTCGTGTTTTTTAATTTTTTAAATTATTTATTTTATTTTATTCCTTTTTGTGTTTAAAAAGAGTATAATGGGAATGTGCAGAGTGTGCGTGCGTATGTGTGAAGTGCAAAAAAAATTTCAATTTTTACATAGTTTTATTTAGAAACTTTATTATGTACATAGTATAATTAGCGTATGAACTTATAAACTTATAAATATAGTATAACTTTATTTTATATACTATTATATAACTAGTATAATACAAACATTTCGATAAATTGTTTTATAAATTATATAATTAACTAAATAATTTCATTTATTAGAAATGATAAAGAAAAAGCTTTGGTCTACAGATTTCTGAGTCGATTTAATTCCTCAAGCGAGTTTTTATCGTGCGGTTCATGCAACAATTTTCGTGGATCCAGACAACTTATTGCTAATCCCTCTAATGTTTTCACACGACTTAGTGCGACGTATGCCTGACCCTTGGCAAAAATATTACTACTCAAATCAATGACTGCTTTGTCTAAAGTAGTGCCTTGGAGTTTATGTACTGTTATACAGCCCAACACAATATTAATGGCAGCATACGTCGTTCTACTTTGCCCTGGCCTTGCAAAGCATCATATTCAACAGTGGTGGGCTCTATCTTTACTCCAATACCAGCAGTATTTCCCCTAATTGATCTGTCATCAAATTCTACAAATACGGCTTGTGGAAGCACACCAGGTTGAAGCTGATCTGGACGTAGTGCAGGCCACTCAACTTTTCTAATGATGCCTATTGCTCCGTTGACCAGACCATGATTAACATTAATGTTTTTTTGCAACATTACCCTAGTTCCGACTTCGATTACTAAAGAGTTTGGAATACCTCCAGTTTTGTTTGGATCCGTTGGTATGAAGTCTTTCTTTAACTTTTGTCCGTAATTCTTAGCTTCGACAGACACATCCACCGCTGCAATATCGTAAATTTTAGATGATGTTTTCAACTTTTCAGTCATCATAGGATTATATTCTTCTACCTGTTTAGTGGTTGGGAAAATACGCAGACACTCGCCATCAGCAAATTCATCTGTCAAAGGAACTCTTCGACGATCTAAACTTTCTAGCTGCTGCATGGTGAGTTGGCCAACTCGTATATTATTTAGAATGTCTATAAAAGTAGTGTTGTTAGCTTGCCGCATATTTTGAGGTAATTCACAGAAACTAAACAGTGTCCACAAATTAATTTCAGCTAGTAAGTAATGAGGGTGCTTGAAGCAGTAGGTACCACCAACTGCTTTTGATACAGGTGGCAACTGCATTAGATCGCCAAACAAAATAATATTGATACCCCCGAAGAGAGCATCATTCATTTTAAGCTGTTGCAACCTTAAGTGAATATTTCTTAGGGTAGTATAGGGTACCATTGAGATTTTGTCAATGATTAGCCAATTAATATGCTTCCACCTTAGCCGTTCCCTTTGAAGACGCTCATCAGTAAGAGGGCGAAGAGCTGTCACCTTGGCTTTTTCGATAGGAAGGGCAAAAGTAGAGTGCAAAGTGCTACCTCCAATCAATCTTGCAGCGACACCTGTGGGTGCTGCTACCGTAACAGCTCTGCTTGCAGGTAAATGAGAAAGACGGCGAATCTGTTCTACAATAATTTTCAGAGTAAAGGTTTTGCTGGTGCCTGCTCCTCCAGTAACAAACACACGTAATGGCTCAGTATTATTTTCACTTGGAAGCAATCTGTCTGAAATCATTTTGAACAATTGGCGCTGCTGAAAATTCATTAAGTTTACTGCTGCGGCATATTGTTGATCCGTCATTTCATGTATTTCAGGTTCACCATATTTCGCAGAGAGAAATATATATAGCAAACCAATATATATATATATACTTTCAGATCAGCTGTTCTCTGTTTCTTACAGATTGCACATATATACTCTCACACAATAGCGCGCTAACATAGTATTAGTGAGCGTGGTCTTAAATCGCGAGCACTATCTGGAGTGAACTTTACAGAATACCTTCCACTAGCGCCACCTGATGGACCAATAAACGAACAAAAAGAAATCCTTAGAACCGATCACTTGTATTCACTTCCGGTCAAAACCGGAAGTCAACTCATGGTGATATATAGCCTATGACACTTCTGGTGAAGTAAGGAATCCATCGAGCCATCGAACATCAAAATCGGTAAAGCCGTTAAAAAGTTATAGTGGAACAAACATACATACATACATACATACATACATACATACATACCCTACCACTGAAAACATAACACTCCTTTTTAGCAGTCGTGTAAAAATTAAATTGGGCTATAATTTTTAATATGTTTAATTGAAAATGTCCTTCCATTATCTATATGTTTCAGTATTGCTGAACATTTTTAGGAGAGCGAGCGTCAACTATTGGGCTAAGCCCCGGTTGGTAGATAGCGATGGATAGCAGCCAACAAGACTACGTCAAATAAGCACACCGGATCCGAAGCAGCAGTATTATTAGGGTGCACTGAGAGTGTTGTATAGCGAAGTTACAGTAGGCCCTACACGAGGAGATGTGATATGGCAGTAAGTGCCGTAATCAAATTAGCGGTAGCCAGTACTGCCTTTTGCGGTTGCAAGTGAGGGGTCCTTAATGGCAAGGTAGAGCTTCTTAACCACAGAAATTGCAACCTCCCTAGTACATGGAAACTCCAAAATCAAACCCAGTCTTTCCAGATTGAAGTAATCGTTAAGCAACTGGCTGACACTTCTCCATGTGAAGCCCGAATTCACTCTCTGTTTAAAGAAAAGGTTTTCATAGCACACTTCTATTAATACAAGTTATTTGAGACTCATTTAGTGCTATAGTGTGTATAACGTAAATACTGTTAATAATGAATTGTACTCATATAACAATGGATTCTAACAAAGTAACAGATTCAAAATTATGACTAAAAACCGGGCTGTTAGGGTGTGGCCGGTTGCTACTAAACGTCGGCAACGTTTCTATTCCCCGCCAGGAATCTTCTTCAGGCCGCTAAGAAGCGATAGAGCGTAAAAACACAATAGCCGCAGATATCCGCCAGAACTACCCGATACCTGTGTCAGGTAAAAGCAACTTACAAAGTAATGTAACATGTAAGAAAACCAACAAAACTCTATTAACCTTCAATCTAATAATAGTAATCAATTATAAATACAGTAAATAATAATAAATATGTTTTTATACTAATAGAAAAAAGTAAATATAATTTGTAAGACGAGCTACAAAATTTTGATATGCAAAACGGTACAGGCTGTAGTTCCTCATACTATTTTTGCTTTACTGCGTAACAATTATTCCTTATTTAACGTCGTGGGTTCTGTAATATAATATATATCGTATCCTTAGACAAACAAAAAAAAACTAACATTTGGTATCGTGTGTTATACTCGTTCGTTGTGTGGAAACGGGGACATAACGGGTTCAAAAAATTGCAAAGGAATACGCTTTCTCGACTCAACATGCAAATATATACAAGATTCTCAATCAGAGATTAGGAGTTACTACGAATGCATAATTTCTCGAAGAGCAGATGGGTTTCAATAAGGGTAGGACAACTGTTGATGAATTATGTTTACTACAACAGAAAGTAGACAGGCTATTAGGTGATACTCCAATAAACAAGGGAGTTAACCATGGTTGCTTTATACCCCGTACCTTCTATTTTACATACATATTTGTTGACGATTTGAAATCATTGACGTTATGTTGAGAGCATTGAAATCCAGAGGGGACTCGGGAATACAGGCTTAACAAATCATTGTGTAGGTTCTCTTCTATATGCGAATGACAGTTATTATTCAAGAAAGAGACGTTTATTTACATATGTACATATGTAAGTTACAAGAAGTAGCAAGAGATCACTTATATAAAATAAAAAAAAATATACTAAAACAATGGCTTTTAAAGAAAAATTTCCACTGACAAATAAGACAGCTATAAACAACATTACTTTAGAACGACTGTGCTGTTTGAATATCTCGGATGTAAAGTCAGCTGTGAGTCTGAAGCTGACAGAAAAGACAAAGTAAATCAATGTAGAAAATCTGTAGAACTGTTGGAATAAAGCAAGAGATTGGACAGTAATAAAGTTTATAAGGAGATTGCAATACACACGACGACATGTAAGAGTGACGTGTGAGTCGCAGAGGATACTTGAGGATATTCGAAGAAAAACTATAAATACAGGCATTTCAACTTATAGAAGACAATGGTGTTACCATTTGTAAAAAATAACGAACGATTGATTGTCAAAAGCGGCACTGAAATGGAAAGCAATTGATAGAAGAGACGTGGATCCTCCGAGGGTGAGATGGGTGCCGGAACAGGTTTGAAGTGCCACTGGGTCCTTGTAAAAAGAAGAGGTAAGACTCTATTGTATTTGATCGTATACAGCTAATTTGAAATACATTTATGTTAGTTCTATTATTTTACTTTCGTGTTTAATTTTACTAAGTCAGAGTTCTTTAAAACTTTATAAAAAATTATGTTACAGATATCGGCTATCAGACAGCAAAAATTAAGTATTCGGAGTGAGTATGTGGTTTCCAGTATTTAAAAAAGTATCCTGAAATATACAACATTCCGAACAGCTGCACATGTGTAATGAAAGTACGACTGTAATTTTTTCAGAAAGAAAAGTTATCTGTCTTATAACTGTTCGTTTCTAGAACTGACAGTGCTTTCCTATTATAAACAGTCGAATTTTATGAAGAATATTTTAATTTTAATGATGTCTTTAGAATCACTACCACTTGTTAATGAGTTTGCCTATTAGCAAAAAGTGAAGTTTTTATAACACAAACCGTATTAATTAGCATAAATTATTTGGAAGTTTAAAACCAACTTCCCACTTGCAAAAGCCAATTATAGTACGTCTATGAGTACATCGGGTATATAGTTTACATATATATACCTATATACCTATACATTATCGTAAAAATGTTTTGATAATTTTAAAATTAATTGCTCAGATTTTAGTAGTTAAAAAAAATAAGAAATTACTTTTGTCAGACAGTCAATACTAAGGAAAATCTACAATAGTAGTTTAATTACATTACTTTCGATCTACAGCAGGTGTAGAACCGAAATTAACTTACTGAAAAGAGAAACGTATTTCATATAATAAAACGTAATATCTCAAATATATGCATTTACTTTTACAATTTTATGGTCACCTAGCTAATTTTAAAACGAAATTATGATCAAATTAAGTCACTGCACGCAATGACATTGTTTATAATTTAACACCAATGAAACAGTCACTGCTATCTGAATTAAATGGACTGAGAATTCATAACGAAAATAATATATAAATAAATACGCTTATAAGAAAATAGTATCTTATATATTTTCTTAAAGTATGTACTATGCTAATAATAATGTTAAGCTTTATGCATAATGTTAAACTGCAAATTGTTTAGAAAAATTAACATAATGATATAGGGTAGCCTACAGTGTGTTGGTTATGCGATAGAATACCGTGAGTTGCGGTGAGAAATTGGATAACGTACAACCGGTGGAAACCTATATCTCTGTTCACCGACATTCTCCAGTGTGGCTAAAGCACCCTCAGTCTACAAGCCTCTAGCACCTACTATGTAGGCAGTTCGTTCTGCTGATTTTGAAATATTTATGTTTACAAATCGATCAGAGATTTGCATTAACTTTTCTATAATTATATATTATAATATATATATTATATCATTATAATATATATATTCCATACTGTGATCTCGTTAACAAAAGTTTCAGAGTTTCTGTTAGTTAGACTAATATCATTTATCTTAAACTGTTATCTAAAATTGTCTATTAGTCACAGTATATCACTTTAGTTACCAGATCTCAATCGAATAAAATTTTTAAGTTATTAAAGTACAATTTTTTCCTACTTATACAATCCATTTTACATTAAATGCTTTTCCAATGTGGCTTGTTAACTGTTTTTTCTTTTTTTTATTTAAATTGAAGGTTTATTTAAAAATGATTTGCACTGAATAAAGGCACACATTCTAGCATTTCAAAAATTAGTCATAAAAGGGAAAAAATGTTAAATAAAATTAGCCGTCCAGTTCTTCTTTGATCGATAAAAAAAAATCTTATTTGTTGTAACAGTAATAAAAAATATCGTCCAGTAAAAAACACTGAGCTGATTGATAGAGTCTTGTTTCCCACTTTTCTTTGTGCAGAGGATAAAACAAAGAACAATCGCTAACATGTTTAACATAGGAAGCAGATTTCCACAGGAATCCTGCTTTCCTAATCAGTTATAATTTATTAACATGATCTCAAACTTATCAAGCGAAATTAATATTTTATTATGCTGTATTTATTTTACACTAAACACATGGCACCCAGGCTACGTACATTCAGATGCTATTAATGCACGTTAACTTCCCGTACTCTTTATTTTGTATCTACTTTCCTACACACACATATGGATCAGTCAAAGTAGAAGCATTAAAATATATTTTATAAATAAATTTAAATCTATAAATGTTTTAAGTTTTAAAAATCTTTTCAGATGAACTGAATAGATTGATATTAAAAAGCTATCAAGCTGATACATGCAATTTAATTACCTTCCCTAATACAAGAGTTACGTAACATTTAAAGAGTTTCCATAGAAAATGACAATATGATTATAATATAATAGAAGCTAATAAATATAATAGTCTGGACGTTCTACATGTTAGCTGTAAGTAATAAAACTATCACTAGGTAATATTAGAAATTCAATTTTAATAAGTGGCATTACATACATAATGTCAATTGCCTTAGGCCTAATCACTTTTGGTGTTTATTATCACTGACGTACTTCATTTTATACATAAATTATTAAATTAAGTGTATATTAGTTTTTTAATTCGAAAATATAAGTACACTAGACTGTACAACAATAAATAATTTACTAACAACATGATATACATTGAAGTTGAGTTATCGTAATGTGATCGTTGCAGTATAGATAAAGCTTTGTGGATATTGCAGTGAAACAGATGTGCGACGATGGATGGCATTACATAACGTGCAATCTCGCCATTGTTAACCTAAATATTGAGTTAACAATAGCAGAAGAATAATCAAAGGCGATTGTAGGTTTCCGCTTTCAGTGCTAGTCAATAAAAATATAGTGCTAGGGTTGTTTCCACAATTATCTCTTGTCATGAAATATCCACATAGATACGCAAGGTTATATTTGCACATTTCAGTTGTTACTTTGTGTATTAAAAACCCTTTGACAGTGATATGACAACTGTACCATAAATACTATGAGTATTGGAGTAGAAATAATACGAGTAGATTTTATTGTAATAAAATGTAGATGTGTTCAATAACCAAATGTATGAGGATAGACATGCGGTTTATGAACAATAAGATTTTTAATCTAAAAACGTACTTTCAAGCAAAAGTGAAGAAAAATCTACATACCAACGTAGCTCCAGACATGCTTTACTTTAAGGTTATGATTTGCTAAACTTTTAGCACAGAAGAGTTACACATGTGTAACAGCTTTCATGAAAATTTATTTTGATATATATGAAAAGAATCACTTTTTAACCTTCAAAAGACTTATTTTATTTATAACTTAGAATATTGTTAAACATTCACATAAATCACAAAAGGGAAGTTCTCTACTTAATTATGTTTTCTATCCACATTACGAAAATTAACATAACATGCAACTTAATGAACAGTTTTTAAGTGTTACAAATAAGGTCACAATAAGTCGTTTATGTACAAAGAATGTTCAAATATACAAAGAAAGAAAGTTAAGATATAAAATTAAAAAATTATTTAAAATTAACTTACTTATTTAATGACCCTCAAATAATTTAAAAATGACTGAAACTCAGCATAAATAAAAAATTAATAAAATATAAAGGCTTTGTCTTTATTTTTCCTGTAGACATCTCCTAAATTTCAGTATTCGCCAAATCAATATTACAGAACATACATTTTAACAAAATTAACATTTAATATAAATAATCTACAAAAACTACGTAAACCTAATCATGTATGGGTGTCAGTTCCCAAGTATTCTAAGAAACAGAACATGTTTGGTATGATATTCTTTGCATTTCGAGCAGCATTCGTTAGGTTTACGTAAATTCTTAAGTGTTCGATCAGGGAACCCTGTTCCGTGGGAAATCACTTGGTTCCCAAAATTCGCGTGAAGCAAACTAAGCGAATCCCTCGTTGCGTGGTAAGTGGCAGCATCCTTCTGGCTGCAACAATACTTACAAAGCGCCCTTAAACTATTTGCTTAAAAATTCATCTCGTAGACGTTAGACTGATATTTAATCTTAAACATCTTGGCCGAGGAATTACCTTTGGAAAGTAACATCTGGTAGAGAATCTCACGTCTGTCAGGGTAACTGGATTCTCGCAGTTGTTAGTATGACCGCAGATACAGACTACAATACAATACGAGAACGCTTCCCTTACTACGAAATTTTAATGTCTCTTAAGGCAAACCATATTAATGGAAGGTAAGTTTGCAACAGCTAACAAAAGTCATATTCAGGATGTAGCAAATGTAATTAATTGACTTGAACGTTCAAAACCGTAGGAGCAAAAATAATGTGCGATGAAAAAAATGTTCTCCACCCGTCGTGGTAGAACCATTTTAACCTCTATCAAGATTAAATTAGAATAAATATGTTGATGCGTTTTCATGACAACAGGGACAACAGGTAAAGAATGATCATGTAGTCTTTAAAATATCTGTCTTGTGATTTTCAGTAGGCCTACTGTTTCTTTTGGCACATACCGTATTTCTAACAATTTATGACACGTTTATACTAAACAGTAAAAGACAGTTATTAGAAGATTTAAATGGGATTTTTTATTGAAATTAATAAATTGTAAGTTTTAACTTAATTTACTTAAATTTCCTGGTGGTTTTAAATGTATTGTCAATTTGGTGAAAAATGTGAATACCATATTACCCTTTCGTTTTATAATTGTGAATAATATCTTGGCACAGCTATAACTTGAAAACAATGTGTTTTGAGGCCCTTGTTTAATTTAAACTTTTTCTACATCTGGACTTGAAGAACATGTCATGAATATCTTTGCGTTAGTCCTGAAATGATATAACTTGTAGTCACGAGCCTAACCACAGTCACAAACTATCTAACTTTTTCTATATGCACGCTGATCACGAATGTAGAAGACATGTTTACAACCATTTAAAAAGTTTTAGAAAGCATGTAAAACATTTTATTTTTTTATGACTGATAATTTAAATACATGGTGCATGCAATTGCATGATTTGCACAAAGTCATCTTTCACGTTTGAACAAGATTATTGATAGTAGACGTGATTCCAGATATAATCAAATTAAGTTAAAGGTATGAATTTGATTAATGTTTATGTTGTTACATGTTAAGGACAAGAGAGACTTAATCATGACTCTGTGGTGCGCATGCGGGTGAGTATGTGTACTTAGGCGTGTCGGCGAGTAAGGCATTGTAAACAGTAACCCAGCTTGTCTCATAAATTATGTAAATTTTATTATGTACCGTAAAATCCTTAGACAAACATATGAACCTAAATTATATCATCAGCACAGCTTTTGTTTAGTACAGTGTAATTAATGCCTCCGTTATGATAAACTCTTTGTCATGTATCAGTCAAGATACCTCATCATTATAACAGAGCTGGCTCCATGAATATTCATACAGCGTTAGGAACAGGCATACATGAAGAGTACGATGCGTTGTAAAACTGCTTTCTAAAAGTACAGTTTACAGAAGGGGATAGATAGATAGATCGAAACAATTTTCCAGTAAAATTGTTATTTTGCTATGTTTCATTATTTTATCAAGGAAAAAATTCATTATGTATTATCTTAACCATTATCTTCTTTAAAAAAAAAAATAAATAAATAAAAAAAAAAAAAATAAATAAAAGTTCGCATGTGCGTAAATTATTACTTTCTCTGGTTGTTGAACACTTTAGAGTTCATAATTTATAATTTTTGTCGTAACGATAATTCAAATTAACATTTACTATCTTCTAGCTCTTCAGCATACTGTTCACTAGACTCCGACGGTTTGCTCAAGACCTCTAATGTAACAATACAATGTAATACACAATTGTATTTACATACAATATGGTTTTGCTAACACTCGTCGTTTTATGCGTACCAAAGAAACCTTCTCGAGAGAGTTCGTGAAATTATTAAGCAAATGTCACGCAAGCGTTGGTAATAACTATTTAGTACTCCGTTCTGTACTAGCAAAAACTTATGGAATTAACAATTTTTATAAAACAATGAGTCTAGTTTGCAAAATGTATTAATATTGCACATTGAGAAGTTACCAAAGTTAGGCATTAATTTTTACTAATCGATAATAGGCTATATGTTATGGCTAGCATAACTTTTTCATAACGTACATGTTGCAACTTACAGTGTTAAAGTTTCGTAAAAATCAGGTTTTACAATTGTTAAAAAGAGCTTAAACATTAATTACACATGTTTTTGTATCTTCGCTGTTCTTTCGTATACCTGGGTCAAATGAACACACGGTAATACAATAATATGCGTTTTGTCTTAGTACGTTTGGCAAATTCTGTGTTTCTACACCCTTTACATTGCGCATAATCATCATTTAATTTACTATAAATACAGGCACACTGCTACATGAAATCTCTTTGAGCAAGAAAAAGAAGTATTTGCTTTCAACTGGTAGCCTAAGCCTGGTACATAAAAAATGTACGAATCTGTCGACGTGACATTTCTCAGCTCATATTTATCATCTTGTCAGTAACGAAAAATACGTTTTTCCTTATACGAACACCACACTGCGCTAATCATGACAGTTACGATATAAGTTATCACGTTTTAGTGTTCAACTTTTTATTTCTGATTAATAATATTTTATATCTATAGAATGTAAAGAATAACTTTAACTAAGACTGTTGAAGCATAACTTATTTAATTAAGAGTGTTTGTGAGATAAACCTGGCCTTTTGCAATATTTAAAAATCATGCGCTATAAAGCTACTGTATTATATAAGTAATGTAGCAGTTTTATATACATTAACCTTAAGAACTATCTAGAGAATGTAAAGAATAACTTCAACTAAGACTGTTAAGATATAACTCATTTAATTAAGACTGTTTGCGAGGGAAATCTGGCCTTTAGTCATATTTAAAAATCAGAAATTTATTATTTTTTGGAATTGTCTTAAATACTGAATTCGGTTTTGTAATAAATTTATATCGTTTTCTTGCTATTTTTATAATTGTGTGATTTAATAATTTGTGACAAAATTTCCGCTTTCCATTGTCTACTCCAGTGAATGTGTCAGCGTTGCAACGGAGTAGGCGTTAGTTTTTCATACATGTGCAAACAAGTTGCAGATATAATTTAACAAATTTTCAGATTCTAATCAAATTTACAGCAAGTTTTAGACACTCAAAAAAATCTCATATTTAAAATTCGTTAACGAATACGCTATATATAACACGCTAACGAACCGTTTTCGGACATAGTTTTATATAAACTTTTTTCTTATTTTTAGCTATAGAATCAGGTCCCGAGAGATTTATGTACAATTTTGAATCATCCTATATAATATTGTTTAGTCCACGGTAGTCCCATGTTACACTTTTCTAATCTGAGAAAAAGAATACTGTTGTTACCATACCATATTTGAGTGCTGTTACATTATCATAACCAGAACTAAAAACAAAATGAAAACACCCAATATACAACAAAAGTAAATAACAGACTCCAATTAATACTAAACCAAAATTACTTTGAAACAATATATCTTGATTGTAAAATGGTAATACATATTAAATAAAATATTTATCAAGAAATTGACTGTAGAAGAATCATGTGTGTGTGTGTATTTATATATATTGCAACAGTACACAGGATATGAAGTTCACTTAAGTGGAATACTAATGCTATATAACATTTTCTGAAGGTCACAGACATGTTTTAAATTTATTTTGTTCTTTCTTTGTAAAGTAGTCATACGTTTTGAACCAAGCTATGTTTAAAAAAGTATGTTATGTCAAAATGTTCACAATTTTATTCTCTTTTATGTCATGTGAAATATTTGTGTGTAAGTGCGCGGGTGCGTGTGTGATTTACATTTTATTTAATAACTTTGAGGAAAATTAACATTTCGCTCTGAAACTTGCACAGAGTATTCTCATGGTTATAAGCTACATTTTTCCATATAATTAATTCTCCACAACTATAATTTTATGTTTTTTAATGAATTCAGTCTTCTTTTATTCTCGTTATCTCCTAGAAAGTAATAAAATTTGTAGATTAAATCTAGACAGGCCTTTGCAGAATCGGACAGAATTTAAGCCTGATTTCAGTCTACCTGTGTTCTCATCTGTGACGTTGCTAAAGTTTCAACCAATCAGAAGGTCTAAAATTTATTTGAGACGGACGCTTTCAGCGGGCGGACCGTTCAGTTTCTTTTTAGGACTCGCCATAGAAACACTACTCGCTGCCACGAGTTTTTCGTGACAAGACAGGTCGGTTTCCTTTAAACTTAGAAGTTGGTTCACGGTTCGAGGTCTTCGAAACCATTACCACTTAGAGAACTCATATAATAAATAGATCATTCTAGTGCTTTCCCGCGTACAGTAGAAGATTTTCGATAGGGGTAAAATATCTGCCGAGATATTTTGATAGTTAAGCGAGAACACTTCAAGAAACCGGAGTTTGTGTAAGATCAATATACGATCTTTTTTACCCAGTTATAAACCCGGAGATTGAGTAAATTGAAATTATAAACAATAACAGTTCATGTCGCAGTGTGGGTGCGTGCGAAGACGTGAAGTTTCAACATAAATTGTCAGCGTTAGTGATCTTCGAACGGTCGACGTGCAGAGTTGCAGCGGTCTAGTCGAACTGCGTGCTGAGCGTCCAGAGGCTACGCAAACAGTGGAATTCAACACAACAAGTAACATAGTTGTACAACAAGCCCATAGACTCAATTATTGAAAGACGATTTATTTGTAATAAACAATTTTATATTATAAAGTAATAAGACAGTAGTAAATTTTAATGTTTATTTTAATAAATTTTGCTACCTCCAGATATACGCTCTGTTGTAATAATTTCAATATAACCTATCTATGCAGTTTTAATTTGTATCGTTGCAACACACACACACACACACACACACACACACACACACACACACACACACACACACACACACACACACACACACACACACACACACACACACACACACACACACACACACACACACACACACACACACACACACACACACACGAGAGAGAGAGAGAGAGAGAGAGAGAGAGAGAGAGAGAGAGAGAGAGAGAGAGAGAGAGAGAGAGAGAGAGAGAGAGAGAGAGAGAGAGACCTACAGAAAAATATATGCCGTTGATGCAACAAATAAACTTCAATAACTTTACCATCAGTGAGTACGAAAAGCGTGTTTCCACGGCATTTGTTATTTACAAAACATTTAACAAGGTTACTGATTCTTCCCGAAAGGTTATTGATTCTTCCTGAAATATGTAAGCCCACGACACCACAAATCACACTTAAAAACATTATCAAATAGAAATATAACTTAAATCTAAGTATATCTGGGAGATTGTACATACGTTGAATGAAATTTTCAGGACTGGTATAACATAGAATACCGATTTATTAGGTGGATTAGGAGTAAATACAAATGTACCGGCAGTAAAGTATGTGGACAAGAATAGTAACAAAGAATGGTTACAGGAAGCTATAAATTATCAGTTTAATGAGATCACGGCGTATTGACTATACAACGTAGAGCAATGTTGCGAATTGCAACAAACTGTCGTTTTACCAGAAAACACTTAATCGTTCTGTGACATATTTTACTGATTTCTGGGTCAAAACCCACGGGAGGTATTCAAGAAGTGAGAACTGGGAAAAGAAACATAGAAAACTCTAGTCTATGACTAACAGAAATCGACAGGAAACAATTCAGTAGATACATATAAACTTTTACAGAGTTAAAAATATTAAATGGTACCAAAAGTTTTGATTAAATGGAGATGAGACAAGGTGTCAGATTGTAACGATAAGACATAAAGTGATTACACAGATGGATACTTAACAGATGCAGCTGTGACCAGTACTGTCGTAACCTGTGCTTACCGGACACCTTTTACTCTACAATTAGACCTTAATTGACTGCCCGTATAATATTAAAAATCAGGGAATACTTTCTGACAGCTACGTAATGAAAGAGAAGAAAGAGTGAGAGATATAGACAGATAGACAGACAGACGGACAGACAGACAGAGGGGATGAGGAAGTGTGGCGAAAAGATAGGTGTGGCCAGTATAGATTACCTGTAAAAGGGTATTAAAATGCAGACGTTTAGTGATAAATTTTACCTCCACGATACTGGATTAAGTTGATTGCTTATTCTTCTTTACAGACAATTTACTATACTATATATAGTATAGCTTTACTATATAGTATGGCTTTACTATAGCAAAAAATTGCTCCACAAAAATGAAAATGCAATCATTCAGCTACAAGTATTCAAGTGTTGATAAAAATAATTATGATGATTATAGGTTTCTTTTAAGAGAGTGTATTAATTATATTTGAATGGTAAGGGAAATTAGTATTATCTTTATATTTAAATAAACGTAATAAATGAGTTTAAAGATAATTTCAAAAACTATTGTAAAAATAAAACATAAAATTTTTCAACCACATACTTATATACTTATTTATAAAATACCATATCTCGAAAATTTAAATTATTTGTACTAACCAGTAGTCAAAAAGAGGCATTATTATTATTATTATTATTATTATTATTATTCCTCCACTAGTAGTAGTAGTAGTTGTTGTTGTTGTTGTTATTGCCGTTACTAATGTTACTGTGTGTTATCACATGCTATCTTTTTTTTACATAGTTTGTAAGGAGTTATAGAAACAGTAATTTTGTTGCTTTCTTGGCGAGCAGTCGCTGGCAAGTACGTAGATTTAATACGCACGAGAAGTGTTTTGTTATTTTAATGATTTTATTAGCTGTAATTATACTAATAACTAACTGAAACTTGTGCACTATCAGCAACAGCATCAACAATAGTCACAGTGAATTTCTGATAAAATAACAGTAATGTTTGTGGTTGTGAAATTAAAGATATAATACTAGTTCAGGAATAGAATTTTCAGTGGCTGTTAGGTGGTTATTTTTTATGTTGATATGAAAACCATTTTTGTTGCACTGTTGTTCTTGTGATTTTCGGAGAATGTGGCATGTTAAATTAAAATTATAATTCATTTTCCTCTATGTTCAGATGAATTTGAATGTCTGCACTAAGCACTACACATCTTAAAATAATAAATTTCACCGTCTCGTCGTTTAACAAGTATGTGAACTAGTTTACGTAGTTTATGCAGAGCATATTTACTTATGTACAAACGTGTAGTTTTTCATAATTTCTGCGGATTGATCTAACTTCTTAGAAGACTGCTTCCGCTGTATCATTTCTGTTCACTGGAAATGTACGCAGTGAACTAGGTTTAGTGATACAGCCACTGTGGCTGAGATTAGTCGTTTCTTGTCCCCTTGCCTCTTTGCAGACAGACAAACTAATTGCTTTCGCTTTATCTGCCCGGTTAGTTCAACGTACTGCTTGTCCCGTACTTTGACATGCTCATCACATTTCTATCAGTGTACTCTGCTGAAACGTGATTCAGTTTCACTGTTGTTTTCCTTAAGTGCTGATGTTACCAAACGTTATTCTAAAAATCGTAAATAACTATAATTCTTAACGTGTAGAGCCAATTTAAGGTAATGTGTAGGAATATAACAGTACCTGTATATTCTGTAAAAATTTTACAATTTTAAGCTTAGGAATAATGTTTCTATAGTGTAAAATTGTTGTTCTTTTAGTTATTATTTTTATTCTTATTTAATAAATATTTATGACTAAATTTATTTAGTCGGTTTTTTGAACTTTCGTATACAGTTTAATGACGGTGTACTTAGAATAAACTAAAAATTGAATAATTGTCAGTGAAACTAAATATATTTAAATTTTAAATAAAACTTAATCACACGTAGATTTCAAGGACAAAATTGTTGTTTATTGTTAGGCCTACTGTAAACGCTTGAGCATAATCATAATACTACAGAATTCATTAAATATCATACAAACCAACAGCCATAATGTTTTATTTAACACGTCTCTGAAAATAATAACACGTATATTACAGTGAATCTCCCGATTTGATTAGTACGCTCTAAGTTGACGCACAATATAAGCAAACTGTTCACTAATACAGCACGCCACTTGATTGTTGAAACAATTATTCAGATCTCGACTTCTGTTACATGTGCCCCTGGTCTTTGATACTCGCTGTAAACTTAAACAAGCTTGTAATTGTCCGTTAGGAACTAGGTTTTCTCTGCCTGGAATATTTTGGAACCTTCATGCTGAATCTTGATACTGCTGAAACTCACGAGTTACACCTCCTGTGTGTGTATACGACCAAACGCACTACGCAGATAAACAATATTATTCCTAGAAGTAAGTAATTGGTTTACGGCTTTTTGTCACTGTCTATTAATGCCACCAGTTTACCTAAATAAGGCCGTCAGTAAGAGTAAATATTTTCATACATTGTTCACGTGACTGATGTACGTCGAACTGCGTATGTAGAACTAGAGTAGCAGCACTCTAATATTCAGGATGTGAGAGATAATGTTATTTGTTAGAAAGAGAAGATCAATATCATAAATCTTATCATGTGAATAGTTTGCTTATACAGGCTGCTTGTTTCTTTGTTTGTTTACACTGCCTGCTTTATTGAGATAGACATAGTGAATACGTTGCACTTACCGTATTGACTCTAAATGTCTTATAGCCTACAATTTGCAAGTCATTATAGGCCTACAACCGGACATTTTGGTGTTGCTATAAATGTGTTTGTGTCATTAAACGGAGAGGTTATTAGAGTTTTTCTTTATAAACAAGTATCCCTCAATTTTAAAACAAAACCCAAATTTTAGCCGCAAACATTATATTATACAATTGTTTAGTACCACATTTTTTCTTTTCTGTACAGAAGAAATTGTAGACTAAAACACTTTTTAAGATAAAGTTACGAAACTAGATCGGTGCCAAACACGTCACACGAGAGGAATGCCACCCATTTTAAGGGAGACATATACATATATGTATCTTGTATGTATACATATACAAATATGTATAATATACATTTACATATATCTTGAGAAATACAGCTCTGAACATAAAGCGATTAGTTTTAGAGGCATGTAATACTGTGGTTAACAAATCACTAAAAACTATTTCTTTTTCACTCAGTGGACTATTTTATATATATTTAAATACACTGTCAAATAACATTTGGCCCTTTCCATAGTTACATAAAAATTATATGAAATTGAATTGAGCGATGAATATGTGTTTAACTCAAAACTGTATATTCCTTAATGTGTTCAGGTAAATATATTAACATTATATAATCATTTAGATGATTAACAATCTATGATTAGACGTATCATTATATAAAAGTTAACAATCCAGACACTTCTTATAATATAATAGTTTTTTATCATTTTTATTAAACTTTTTTAAGATTAAGAAATTATACACATGTCTAATTTCGTTGGTAAAAGAAAAAAGTGTTTTTATAATAAGGGATAACTCTTAAAACACGAGTGTTTTACGTTCCGTTTGTTATTAATGCGAAATATTTTAAGTGACCGGAAAGGCACTATTAACCACACCACAAAACTGGTGACATTGCAGTCTCACTACACTACACGCTCTGGCTTTATCGTTCCCTTTGCACTAAACTGAGGGAAGATTACAGTCTAATTTGGCTACGCTCTCTAAGATAATATGCTTCGTGCGTAATGAGATGGCTCTTGCACAACAAAGCGCGCCGCTCTGAAAATTTACCTATAGTGTAGACGGTTCATAACTTATTTAACGATGACAAAGTGCTTTTAATGGAATAATGAATACACAAATTTATATAACTAATTTATATAAAAGTAAATATAATTTTTAATAATATTTGACCATTGTCACAGTTACAACAAAAACAGGGAATTTATTTGTGCGTTGAATGTAATCTTACCCATTAGCTCTAGCTCTATGCATAGTAGACATAAAGTTGGAATATTAATAGAAGGTGAAACTCAAACAAACAATATGTAAAGTATGAAGAGTTTAATATTACTTGTAAAAAACTTGTGTCGTTAACAATTCAAAATATGTAGTTACTGTGTAATTTTAATATATTTTGACTGTCTTTCTCCTCTACTACATAGAATATATGTAAATCTGTCTAGACCATTAACGGCAATAATACCTACTAATCTTATCACTCAACGATAGAGCAGCTCTCGATTGTTCTATATGGAAAAATAATTTGAGTAACTCATAATCAACTTGATCTGTCCTTTGTTACTCATATTATCTTTACAAATAATCCTGCAAGAGTTTTGTTTCGCACACTGGTTCTTCTCATGATTACAGTGCCAATGTTCCCTCGTGTTAAACTTTCACCCATAAATATTTATATTCTTTACATTCTTTCAGCTTTACTCAATCTTCCAGTAGCCTACTACATTTTTTAACTTTTCTCCGATACACTTGCATTAAGTTTTCACACGTCTTTTCTGGTAACTCCTGTATTCTTTGGTAAATTTCCTTGCGCTGGAGTTTAAGTTGTCATGATCATCGGTAGTCCTCACCTATCGTCTGACTATAGAATATATTACAACAATACAATTGTATAATTACGTTTCTGTGTTAACACTGAACGCAACTGTAGTGTATTAATTACCCGCTAGGTCGTAGGGTTTGTGTGTTTGTTACTTTCAATATTACTGTTGCACAATAAACCTTACTGCTAGTTGTGAGGAGACAGATCTTTGTTGCATAAAATAACCTCTTAGATATATGTAAAAAAAATAATTGATTTATTACAATTATTTAAAAGGATTAAATAATGAAAATAAATGTAAATTTAAGTTGTCTTGATTGTTCATCTCTTCTTTCACAGCACTATCACTTTACTAAAAATGAACTTTATCTTGTGAAAAACTTACTTTTTTCGTCGGACGCGTTTCGGCTTAAGTATCCGCCTTCTTCAGCTTTTAGTCAGACTGCCATCATTTCGTAACGGTTTTCGTGTGGAAGGTGTAGTGGGGGTGGTATGTGGAGGAAGGGGATTGGTGCAGGGATTCAACTTGATGTTTGTTTTTTGTAAAATTGTGTCAAAAAGTGTATGTGATTTATATTGTAATTGATCGTTGAGTATGTTGTTTGGTTGTGTTGTGTGGTGTTTATATATTTCGTATTGTTCAGTTGTGTTGAGTTTTCGGCCTTTAGGTAAGTAATGTAAAATTTCGAGATTGGTGTCTATGTTGGTGTAACTGTGGTTTTCTGTGTGTATGTGTGTGGCAAATGCGGAGTGTATATTGTTGTTGGTTAGAGCTTTTAAATGTTCAGAATAACGGGATGAAAAAGATCTTCCTGTCTGGCCGATGTAGAAACTATTGCAGTCATTACATTTTAATTTGTAAACACCTGTTTTGTTATATTTGTCTATGTCTGTGTTTGTATTATTGATGTGTTTTGTAATGGTATTGGTAGTTCTGTATGCTATTTTGTATTTGTGTTTTCTGAATGTGTTGGCGATTTTGTGTGTGTAGGAGTTGTGGTATGTGAGTGTGATGTATTTATTGTGTTGTGTGGTGATGGTATTTTGTGTTTTGTTGTTTTTGTTTTTGATGCGTTTGTGTAGTGTGTTTATTAAATTAGGGTTGTAACCGTTTTTGATTGCTATGTATTTTATTGTGTTGAGTTCGTCGGTGTAATCTTGTTTATTTAAGGGTATTTTAGTTAGTCTATGGAGCATATGGTTGAAGGCCGCATGTTTATGTTGTGTTGGGTGGTTTGATGTGTTGTGTATAACCATGTCAGTTGTGGTTGGTTTCCTGTATATTTTGTATGTGTGTGTGTTGTTAGTTTTGTTAATTGTTAGGTCTAGAAAATTTATACTATTGTTTTGTTCAATTTCCAGTGTAAATTTTAATTTGTGGTGTATAGTGTTTATGTATTTGTGGAAGTTTTCATCTTGTCTTGTGTTGCCTTTGAATAAAAGTAATATATCATCTACATACCTGTGCCAATATATAATTTTGTTAGTGTATTTGTTGTTGTTTATTATGTGGTTCTGTTCTATGTTGTGTATATATATTTCTGCTAGTGTTCCTGATACGGGGGAGCCCATTGGGAGACCTTCTGTTTGTGTGTATATCTTGTTATTGTATGTAAAGTAATTTTGTTCATTTATTAGTTTGGTCAGCGTGATGATTTCTTGTATGTGTGTTTCAGGTGTGTTGTTTTGTCTGAGTAGTTGTTCTAGTGTTTGGATGGTTTCTTTGATGGGGACATTAGTGTATAAATTGGTTATATCAAAAGATGCCAGAGTTGAGTTATGTGGGATGTGGATGTGTTCAGTTTTCTTGACTAGGTCTATGTTGTTTTTGATGGATGTGTTGTTACTGAGATTAATATTTTCTCTGATTATCTTGTCTAGTTGTTTTGCGATATTGTGGGAGGGTGCCTGTGTGTTGTTTATTAATGGTCTGATGGGAATGTTCGGTTTATGTATTTTTGGTAATGCATTTAGTTTAGGGGGGTCAGGTTTTATTTGTTTAAGTTATTTGGCGCTTTCCGGTTTGATTATATATGTTTTGTGTTGTTTATAAACTTATTAATCTGTTTATGAAATTTTAGTGTGGGGTCTTTATTTATTTCTGTTATATTATTTTCGTTGAAGAAATTTTCGATTTTAGTGTTTAATTGGTGTTTGTCCATTATGACGCTAATGTTACCTTTGTCAGCTTTTAGGATTGTGGTGTTGTGTTCAAGTAACTTGTGTTTTACATTGTTAAGTGTTTTTATTTCATTGTTGTGTATTTTTGGTTTTGTATGTGTGTTTAGAAGTTTTCGTTTTATTTCGTGGCGAATCGGGTCCTGGTCATTAAAGTGCGTGTTTTGTACAGCTGTTTCTGCGTCTATGATTATGTCACGTGTGTGTTTATTGTGATTTTTGTTAGTTACATTGTTATTTAAATTATGTTTCAGTCCTTTGTTTAATAAATCCATTTCATCCTTTGTGAAATTAATGGTTGTTGTATTAACTACGCGTGCGTGGAATTTGTATGCCGGTTCAGGGATAGATTCAATTGTGCGTGTTGTGAGGTTAGTTATTTTTTTGTTGTGTCTAGCTTGTATTGTCAATTTGAGTTTTCTATGTTGTCTTGTGTGTGTTGTATTACATTTTCAAGTTCCGTGTGGTGTAATATTTGTGTGAGTTTCATGTGTAATTTATATGCCTGTTTGTTGAGTGTGTCTTTTTTATGGTATAAATAATTGATTTGTTATTTAGGTTTATTTGTTCTAATTTCCGTTTGGTTTGAAGTGCTGTATGTGTGTTTTGTTTTATTGTAACTTGTGCGTGTGTTGGTATGATGTTGTGTTTTCGACAAGTTTTATTGAATGCTATGTGTAAGGAAGTTTTTGTTACTTGTTGTTTGGCGTTTCTGTACTTATTGATGAAATACGCTTTATCTGCGGTATTATAGTTGTCTTGATTGTTCATCTCTTCTTTCACAGCACTATCACTTTACTAAAAATGAACTTTATCTTGTGAAAAACTTACTTTTTTCGTCGGACGCGTTTCGGCTTAAGTATCCGCCTTCTTCAGCTTTTAGTCAGACTGCCATCATTTCGTAACGGTTTTTGTGTGGAAGGTGTAGTGGGGGTGGTATGTGGAGGAAGGGGATTGGTGCAGGGATTCAACTTGATGTTTGTTTTTTGTAAAATTGTGTCAAAAAGTGTATGTGATTTATATTGTAATTGATCGTTGAGTATGTTGTTTGGTTATGTTGTGTGGTGTTTATATATTTCGTATTGTTCAGTTGTGTTGAGTTTTCGGCCTTTAGGTAAGTAATGTAAAATTTCGAGATTGGTGTCTATGTTGGTGTAACTGTGGTTTTCTGTGTGTATGTGTGTGGCAAATGCGGAGTGTATATTGTTGTTGGTTAGAGCTTTTAAATGTTCAGAATAACGGGATGAAAAAGATCTTCCTGTCTGGCCGATGTAGAAACTATTGCAGTCATTACATTTTAATTTGTAAACACCTGTTTTGTTATATTTGTCTATGTCTGTGTTTGTATTATTAATGTGTTTTGTAATGGTATTGGTAGTTCTGTATGCTATTTTGTATTTGTGTTTTCTGAATGTGTTGGCGATTTTGTGTGTGTAGGAGTTGTGGTATGTGAGTGTGATGTATTTATTGTGTTGTGTGCTGATGGTATTTTGTGTTTTGTTGTTTTTGTTTTTGATGCGTTTGTGTAGTGTGTTTATTAAATTAGGGTTGTAACCGTTTTTGATTGCTATGTATTTTATTGTGTTGAGTTCGTCGGTGTAATCTTGTTTATTTAAGGGTATTTTAGTTAGTCTATGGAGCATATGGTTGAAGGCCGCATGTTTATGTTGTGTTGGGTGGTTTGATGTGTTGTGTATAACCATGTCAGTTGTGGTTGGTTTCCTGTATATTTTGTATGTGTGTGTGTTGTTAGTTTTGTTAATTGTTAGGTCTAGAAAATTTATACTATTGTTTTGTTCAATTTCCAGTGTAAATTTTAATTTGTGGTGTATAGTGTTTATGTATTTGTGGAAGTTTTCATCTTGTCTTGTGTTGCCTTTGAATAAAAGTAATATATCATCTACATACCTGTGCCAATATATAATTTTGTTAGTGTATTTGTTGTTGTTTATTATGTGGTTCTGTTCTATGTTGTGTATATATATTTCTGCTAGTGTTCCTGATATGGGGGAGCCCATTGGGAGACCTTCTGTTTGTGTGTATATCTTGTTATTATATGTAAAGTAATTTTGTTCAGTTATTAGTTTGGTCAGCGTGATGATTTCTTGTATGTGTGTTTCAGGTGTGTTGTTTTGTCTGAGTAGTTGTTCTAGTGTTTGGATGGTTTCTTTGATGGGGACATTAGTGTATAAATTGGTTATATCAAAAGATGCCAGAGTTGAGTTATGTGGGATGTGGATGTGTTCAGTTTTCTTGACTAGGTCTATGTTGTTTTTGATGGATGTGTTGTTACTGAGATTAATATTTTCTCTGATTATCTTGTCTAGTTGTTTTGCGATTTTGTGGGAGGGTGCCTGTGTGTTGTTTATTAATGGTCTGATGGGAATGTTCGGTTTATGTATTTTTGGTAATGCATTTAGTTTAGGGGGGTTAGGTTTTATTTGTTTAAGGTATTTGGCCCTTTCTGGTTTGATTATATGTTTTGTGTTGTTTATAAACTTATTAATCTGTTTATGAAATTTTAGTGTGGGGTCTTTATTTATTTCTGTTATATTATTTTCGTTGAAGAAATTTTCGATTTTAGTGTTTAATTGGTGTTTGTCCATTATGACGCTAATGTTACCTTTGTCAGCTTTTAGGATTGTTGTGTTGTGTTCAAGTAACTTGTGTTTTACATTGTTAAGTGTTTTTATTTCATTGTTGTGTATTTTTGGTTTTGTATGTGTGTTTAGAAGTTTTCGTTTTATTTCGTGGCGAATCGGGTCCTGGTCATTAAAGTGCGTGTTTTGTACAGCTATTTCTGCGTCTATGATTATGTCACGTGTGTGTTTATTGTGATTTTTGTTAGTTACATTGTTATTTAAATAATGTTTCAGTCCTTTGTTTAATAAATCCATTTCATCCTTTGTGAAATTAATGGTTGTTGTATTAACTACGCGTGCGTGGAATTTGTATGCCGGTTCAGGGATAGATTCAATTGTGCGTGTTGTGAGGTTAGTTATTTTTTTGTTGTGTCTAGCTTGTATTGTCAATTTGAGTTTTTCTATGTTGTCTTGTGTGTGTTGTATTACATTTTCAAGTTCCGTGTGGTGTAATATTTGTGTGAGTTTCATGTGTAATTTATATGCCTGTTTGTTGAGTGTGTCTTTTTTATGGTATAAATAATTGATTATGTTATTTAGGTTTATTTGTTCTAATTTCCGTTTGGTTTGAAGTGCTGTATGTGTGTTTTGTTTTATTGTAACTTGTGCGTGTGTTGGTATGATGTTGTGTTTTCGACAAGTTTTATTGAATGCTATGTGTAAGGAAGTTTTTGTTACTTGTTGTTTGGCGTTTCTGTACTTATTGATGAAATACGCTTTATCTGCGGTATTATAGTTGTCTTGATTGTTCATCTCTTCTTTCACAGCACTATCACTTTACTAAAAATGAACTTTATCTTGTGAAAAACTTACTTTTTTCGTCGGACGCGTTTCGGCTTAAGTATCCGCCTTCTTCAGCTTTTAGTCAGACTGCCATCATTTCGTAACGGTTTTTGTGTGGAAGGTGTAGTGGGGGTGGTATGTGGAGGAAGGGGATTGGTGCAGGGATTCAACTTGATGTTTGTTTTTTGTAAAATTGTGTCAAAAAGTGTATGTGATTTATATTGTAATTGATCGTTGAGTATGTTGTTTGGTTGTGTTGTGTGGTGTTTATATATTTCGTATTGTTCAGTTGTGTTGAGTTTTCGGCCTTTAGGTAAGTAATGTAAAATTTCGAGATTGGTGTCTATGTTGGTGTAACTGTGGTTTTCTGTGTGTATGTGTGTGGCAAATGCGGAGTGTATATTGTTGTTGGTTAGAGCTTTTAAATGTTCAGAATAACGGGATGAAAAAGATCTTCCTGTCTGGCCGATGTAGAAACTATTGCAGTCATTACATTTTAATTTGTAAACACCTGTTTTGTTATATTTGTCTATGTCTGTGTTTGTATTATTGATGTGTTTTGTAATGGTGTTGGTAGTTCTGTATGCTATTTTGTATTTGTGTTTTCTGAATGTGTTGGCGATTTTGTGTGTGTAGGAGTTGTGGTATGTGAGTGTGATGTATTTATTGTGTTGTGTGCTGATGGTATTTTGTGTTTTGTTGTTTTTGTTTTTGATGCGTTTGTGTAGTGTGTTTATTAAATTAGGGTTGTAACCGTTTTTGATTGCTATGTATTTTATTGTGTTGAGTTCGTCGGTGTAATCTTGTTTATTTAAGGGTATTTTAGTTAGTCTATGGAGCATATGGTTGAAGGCCGCATGTTTATGTTGTGTTGGGTGGTTTGATGTGTTGTGTATAACCATGTCAGTTGTGGTTGGTTTCCTGTATATTTTGTATGTGTGTGTGTTGTTAGTTTTGTTAATTGTTAGGTCTAGAAAATTTATACTATTGTTTTGTTCAATTTCCAGTGTAAATTTTAATTTGTGGTGTATAGTGTTTATGTATTTGTGGAAGTTTTCAACTTGTCTTGTGTTGCCTTTGAATAAAAGTAATATATCATCTACATACCTGTGCCAATATATAATTTTGTTAGTGTATTTGTTGTTGTTTATTATGTGGTTCTGTTCTATGTTGTGTATATATATTTCTGCTAGTATTCCTGATATGGGGGAGCCCATTGGGAGACCTTCTGTTTGTGTGTATATCTTGTTATTGTATGTAAAGTAATTTTGTTCAGTTATTAGTTTGGTCAGCGTGATGATTTCTTGTATGTGTGTTTCAGGTGTGTTGTTTTGTCTGAGTAGTTGTTCTAGTGTTTGGATGGTTTCTTTGATGGGGACATTAGTGTATAAATTGGTTATATCAAAAGATGCCAGAGTTGAGTTATGTGGGATGTGGATGTGTTCAGTTTTCTTGACTAGGTCTATGTTGTTTTTGATGGATGTGTTGTTACTGAGATTAATATTTTCTCTGATTATCTTGTCTAGTTGTTTTGCGATTTTGTGGGAGGGTGCCTATGTGTTGTTTATTAATGGTCTGATGGGAATGTTCGGTTTATGTATTTTTGGTAATGCATTTAGTTTAGGGGGGTTAGGTTTTATTTGTTTAAGGTATTTGGCCCTTTCTGGTTTGATTATATGTTTTGTGTTGTTTATAAACTTATTAATCTGTTTATGAAATTTTAGTGTGGGGTCTTTATTTATTTCTGTTATATTATTTTCGTTGAAGAAATTTTCGATTTTAGTGTTTAATTGGTGTTTGTCCATTATGACGCTAATGTTACCTTTGTCAGCTTTTAGGATTGTGGTGTTGTGTTCAAGTAACTTGTGTTTTACATTGTTAAGTGTTTTTATTTCATTGTTGTGTATTTTTGGTTTTGTATGTGTGTTTTGAAATTTTCGTTTTATGTCGTGACGTATGTCTATCATCAAAAATCACAATAAACACATACGCGACATAATCATAGACGCAGAAACAGCTGTACAAAACACGCACTTTAATGACCAGGACCCGATTCGCCACGAAATAAAACGAAAACTTCTAAACACACATACAAAACCAAAAATACACAACAATGAAATAAAAACACTTAACAATGTAAAACACAAGTTACTTGAACACAACACCACAATCCTAAAAGCTGACAAAGGTAACATTAGCGTCATAATGGACAAACACCAATTAAACACTAAAATCGAAAATTTCTTCAACGAAAATAATATAACAGAAATAAATAAAGACCCCACACTAAAATTTCATAAACAGATTAATAAGTTTATAAACAACACAAAACATATAATCAAACCAGAAAGCGCCAAATACTTTAAACAAATAAAACCTAACCCCCCTAAACTAAATGCATTACCAAAAATACATAAACCGAACATTCCCATCAGACCATTAATAAAAAACACACAGGCACCCTCCCACAAAATCGCAAAACAACTAGACAAGATAATCAGAGAAAATATTAATCTCAGTAACAACACATCCATCAAAAACAACATAGACCTAGTCAAGAAAACTGAACACATCCACATCCCACATAACTCAACTCTGGCATCTTTTGATATAACCAATTTATACACTAATGTCCCCATCAAAGAAACCATCCAAACACTAGAACAACTACTCAGACAAAACAACACACCTGAAACACACATACAAGAAATCATCACGCTGACCAAACTAATAACTGAACAAAATTACTTTACATACAATAACAAGATATACACACAAACAGAAGGTCTCCCAATGGGCTCCCCCATATCAGGAATACTAGCAGAAATATATATACACAACATAGAACAGAACCACATAATAAACAACAACAAATACACTAACAAAATTATATATTGGCACAGGTATGTAGATGATATATTACTTTTATTCAAAGGCAACACAAGACAAGATGAAAACTTCCACAAATACATAAACACTATACACCACAAATTAAAATTTACACTGGAAATTGAACAAAACAATAGTATAAATTTTCTAGACCTAACAATTAACAAAACTAACAACACACACACATACAAAATATACAGGAAACCAACCACAACTGACATGGTTATACACAACACATCAAACCACCCAACACAACATAAACATGCGGCCTTCAACCATATGCTCCATAGACTAACTAAAATACCCTTAAATAAACAAGATTACACCGACGAACTGAACACAATAAAATACATAGCAATCAAAAACGGTTACAACCCTAATTTAATAAACACACTACACAAACGCATCAAAAACAAAAACAACAAAACACAAAATACCATCAGCACACAACACAATAAATACATCACACTCACATACCACAACTCCTACACACACAAAATCGCCAACACATTCAGAAAACACAAATACAAAATAGCATAAAGAACTACCAATACCATTACAAAACACATCAATAATACAAACACAGACATAGACAAATATAACAAAATAGGTGTTTACAAATTAAAATGTAATGACTGCAATAGTTTCTACATCGGCCAGACAGGAAGATCTTTTTCATCCCGTTATTCTGAACATTTAAAAGCTCTAACCAACAACAATATACACTCCGCATTTGCCACACACATACACACAGAAAACCACAGTTACACCAACATAGACACCAATCTCGAAATTTTACATTACTTACCTAAAGGCCGAAAACTCAACACAACTGAACAATACGAAATATATAAACACCACACAACACAACCAAACAACATACTCAACGATCAATTACAATATAAATCACATACACTTTTTGACACAATTTTACAAAAAACAAACATCAAGTTGAATCCCTGCACCAATCCCCTTCCTCCACATACCACCCCCACTACACCTTCCACACAAAAACCGTTACGAAATGATGGCAGTCTGACTAATAGCTGAAGAAGGCGGATACTTAAGCCGAAACGCGTCCGACGAAAAAAGTAAGTTTTTCACAAGATAAAGTTCATTTTTAGTAAAGTGATAGTGCTGTGAAAGAAGAGGTGAACAATCAAGACAACTATAATACCGCAGATAAAGCGTATTTCATCAATAAGTACAGAAACGCCAAACAACAAGTAACAAAAACTTCCTTACACATAGCATTCAATAAAACTTGTCGAAAACACAACATCATACCAACACACGCACAAGTTACAATAAAACAAAACACACATACATCACTTCAAACCAAACGGAAATTAGAACAAATAAACCTAAATAACATAATCAATTATTTATACCATAAAAAAGACACACTCAACAAACAGGCATATAAATTACACATGAAACTCACACAAATATTACACCACACGGAACTTGAAAATGTAATACAACACACACAAGACAACATAGAAAAACTCAAATTGACAATACAAGCTAGACACAACAAAAAAATAACTAACCTCACAGCACGCACAATTGAATCTATCCCTGAACCGGCATACAAATTCCACGCACGCGTAGTTAATACAACAACCATTAATTTCACAAAGGATGAAATGGATTTATTAAACAAAGGACTGAAACATAATTTAAATAACAATGTAACTAACAAAAATCACAATAAACACACACGTGACATAATCATAGACGCAGAAACAGCTGTACAAAACACGCACTTTAATGACCAGGACCCGATTCGCCACGAAATAAAACGAAAACTTCTAAACACACATACAAAACCAAAAATACACAACAATGAAATAAAAACACTTAACAATATAAAACACAAGTTACTTGAACACAACACAACAATCCTAAAAGCTGACAAAGGTAACATTAGCGTCATAATGGACAAACACCAATTAAACACTAAAATCGAAAATTTCTTCAACGAAAATAATATAACAGAAATAAATAAAGACCCCACACTAAAATTTCATAAACAGATTAATAAGTTTATAAACAACACAAAACATATAATCAAACCAGAAAGCGCCAAATACCTTAAACAAATAAAACCTAACCCCCCTAAACTAAATGCATTACCAAAAATACATAAACCGAACATTCCCATCAGACCATTAATAAACAACACACAGGCACCCTCCCACAAAATCGCAAAACAACTAGACAAGATAATCAGAGAAAATATTAATCTCAGTAACAACACATCCATCAAAAACAACATAGACCTAGTCAAGAAAACTGAACACATCCACATCCCACATAACTCAACTCTGGCATCTTTTGATATAACCAATTTATACACTAATGTCCCCATCAAAGAAACCATCCAAACACTAGAACAACTACTCAGACAAAACAACACACCTGAAACACACATACAAGAAATCATCACGCTGACCAAACTAATAACTGAACAAAATTACTTTACATACAATAACAAGATATACACACAAACAGAAGGTCTCCCAATGGGCTCCCCCATATCAGGAATACTAGCAGAAATATATATACACAACATAGAACAGAACCACATAATAAACAACAACAAATACACTAACAAAATTATATATTGGCACAGGTATGTAGATGATATATTACTTTTATTCAAAGGCAACACAAGGCAAGTTGAAAACTTCCACAAATACATAAACACTATACACCACAAATTAAAATTTACACTGGAAATTGAACAAAACAATAGTATAAATTTTCTAGACCTAACAATTAACAAAACTAACAACACACACACATACAAAATATACAGGAAACCAACCACAACTGACATGGTTATACACAACACATCAAACCACCCAACACAACATAAACATGCGGCCTTCAACCATATGCTCCATAGACTAACTAAAATACCCTTAAATAAACAAGATTACACCGACGAACTCAACACAATAAAATACATAGCAATCAAAAACGGTTACAACCCTAATTTAATAAACACACTACACAAACGTATCAAAAACAAAAACAACAAAACACAAAATACCATCAGCACACAACACAATAAATACATCACACTCACATACCACAATTCCTACACACACAAAATCTCCAACACATTCAGAAAACACAAATACAAAATAGCATACAGAACAACCAATACCATTACAAAACACATCAATAATACAAACACAGACATAGACAAATATAACAAAACAGGTGTTTACAAATTAAAATGTAATGACTGCAATAGTTTCTACATCGGCCAGACAGGAAGATCTTTTTCATCCCGTTATTCTGAACATTTAAAAGCTCTAACCAACAACAATATACACTCCGCATTTGCCACACACATACACACAGAAAACCACAGTTACACCAACATAGACACCAATCTCGAAATTTTACATTACTTACCTAAAGGCCGAAAACTCAACACAACTGAACAATACGAAATATATAAACACCACACAACACAACCAAACAACATACTCAACGATCAATTACAATATAAATCACATACACTTTTTGACACAATTTTACAAAAAACAAACATCAAGTTGAATCCCTGCACCAATCCCCTTCCTCCACATACCACCCCCACTACACCTTCCACACAAAAACCGTTACGAAATGATGGCAGTCTGACTAAAAGCTGAAGAAGGCGGATACTTAAGCCGAAACGCGTCCGACGAAGAAAGTAAGTTTTTCACAAGATAAAGTTCATTTTTAGTAAAGTAAATTTAAGTATTCTTTTATTAAAGAAGCTGTTTACTAAGCATAGAACATATTATACACATTATAAATTACATATATGTAAGAAACAAACAACATATATAAAACACATAGGCCTATACGAGATATAAGAAAATGTTTAAGTTACTTGGGTGTCTGACATAAACATTAAATTAAAATATTTAATTTAAATATAGGCTATATAATTTAGACTTTCAGAATTGTCAAACTTTGTTTAATCCTGAATAAACGTTGGTGTTAAGCAAACCAGTTTATCGTCTGTTTTCGTACTAATAACAGCGCTGATCTGCAAACCAGTAGTTGCATAAGATTCATGATTTTCTACTCGTTTTCGACACAAAATCAATTTTGTATAACTTATCATTTAAATATTGTAACTTGATGTTTCCCTCTACATAAAGAATATACCCTAACCTAAATAAGTATCTTATCACAATAATGAAGAACAACATAATAATTAAGAAATGAACCTGTATAATGTAAAAAATGTGTCAATTAGTAAAATTGAGATAAATATGATATAAAATGATAAGACCAAATTACCAAATAATATGATTATCTGTAACTTGATAAAAAATAACTCTAGTAAACAGCAAATGTAATGTTGTAAATAATGGGTGAAAGCCTATTCAGCTGAACTTAAATGGTTTACCAAACAGGAAATTAGATAAACAAAATAAAATTTGAAATAAAATAATTAAAAAGTCAGAGAAAAGTCATATCAGGATGTGAGTCACTAAAACAATTCATAGAATGATTAGTAGAATATAAGTGAATAATAACAGTTTTAATGGTATATAAAAGAGTTATGATGTAAGATAGGTTATGCACCATATTTAGATGTTAAAACAAGAAAAAGAAATAAAAAAAGATTATAAGATAAATAAGTTCATGGTAAAAGGTAGGAACAACCAACAGAATAAACAGTATGACAATTATAATTAACTATTGATGTTTAGGAACTAAATAATGATATAAAGTGTAAGAAACTGATGAAACTAAAACCTACAGGTACTGTGGGAGGAAAAGTGATGAACATTTATGTAAATAAAACCTGTTATGCCATAGTATAGATTATAAAACAATGTATGTTAGTAGAATAAGAAGATAATAATGAGAAATGTCAAGAATTGACCAGGTATAATATAATAAATAATGTAAATAGTAAATTGTAAGCTTTGACAAAAAACTTCATACAGCTAATGTGGAAGTTTATAATGGACAGTACAAGAAAAAAAGCTTGTATTGAAGTATAAGACATGTTATAAAAGTTCAATTAGATCATAAGTGATAATTGAGAGTTATTACTTTGTAGTAGAATTAAGTAATTTTTGTTTGAGAAAAGAAATAAGATCCCAATGAGCATGGGCTGGATTAGGCCTAAATGGTAATATTATGTTTTTATAATAAATTGATGTTTATAATTATTATTACCATTGTTAAACTATATAATGTTGAAGTAAAACCAATTCGACAACTAAGAAGTCCATAATAGAACAGAAAATTAATATTTTATAAAGAATACAGATTAAAATTAATTTACCTTTTTTATCCGTCGTGTGACTTCTTATTGTATTTATTTAAATAACGCGTTTCGAAGCACAAGGCCTCATCTTCAGATTTTAGTCCCGTGTGGACGTCGTTAACACATTAAAATAAAACACACTACACAAGTTAACCGATGTCTGGGTGCGGACCCAAGACGAGGCCTTGTGCTTCGAAACGCGTTATTTAAATAAATACAACAAGTCACATGACGGATAAAAAAGGTAAATTAATTTTAATCTGTATTGAAATGTGACTTGGATACCAGGGAACATGAGTTTAAAATTTTATAAAAAATACTAGACTATATCAATTTATGGAAATTGTTATTTTATTATTACTGAACCAAACCATGGCTAATGAGGTCTTAAAAAGATCAGCATAAACATTGCTGACTAATGGTGGTAATATATTTTTAATTGTAAGTAGCATAAGAAAGTTATGTCAATTTTAAGATTTTTTAATATATTTGGCCAAAAAAGGACGCTTAACTTGGCGTCTGTTGATGAGCAGCAACCAGAAAACGAAAATTTTAGTAAAATAAAACGGAATATTTAATCATTCAACAAATCAAAATCGTCCAATTGTCAGGTGAATTTACCCATAACGCACCGCAACCGCATCAGTCGTTAGCGGGTCATCAAACAGTTAAGAACGCCTCATCTGTGATACAAAAATTGTGTATAGTCTTGTCCCCAAATTGTCTCAATCCTAATTGAGGTTATGTACAGTGTCAACAAACCTCTAACCTCCGAAAGTGAACATAGCCTAACAGTGAATCGACAGTGTTGTGCATTGTGTTTAATAATTAAAGGACAATAAAGTGAATATATAAATACAGTGAGTGATAAAGAAATATAAAGAAAAGGTAAGTATAGTGGTTATTTTGAGAATTTATAACAAAACGTAATAATTAATGATCACAATCAAATAGTAACTAGTAATCGACACTTGTGAACTTATGTTTATGTTATCACAGTAGTAAACACAAACACTATTCCAATTATTTCATGTTTAACAGTTGTAATTTGTTTTCATAATCAATGTTTATCTAAATAACTTAATAACTTAGACGGACTAGGTTAACTCCAATAACGGACACTATCTGAATTGACACTATCTGAATTACGAACTGATTGTCACATTAGATTTTAAGTTATTGGTTTATAATACCATATTTAATTTTAAATTGTAATACTGTATATTGTTCTTAAAAAAGGCATTTTTTGTTAATTGTTGTAGTCAAAAGAACTCATAAAGGGTTATATTTCAAAGCGTTAACATAGCCTACTTCTCTGAGATTTTGTCAACTCATGCTACCAACTGTTGAGCTATCAATATTACAAGCCTGGTTAATTCATATTATGAGAAATGTTCTTTATTTTAATGGTAGAAAAAATAAAATTTTAAAAGGAAATAAAAGAAAAAATGAAAATGAATTAATGGTGTATGACGCATTATTTTATAATAATTAACATTTAAAAATCAACATTGAACATTAGTGTTTACTTCAACTCAAGAAGGTTAAGTTGACAGTAATTATTTTCAAACAAACCTTACTATTTAAATGATTTCAACAGATCAATGAACTCTAATAAAGTAAAGAGAGAAATTAAAATAAAAATTGACTAAAACCAATTAACCCAAACCAATAGTATCTCCATTAATAATTAATATTATTTGTAATCATTTGATATTACAAATTGGCGCCCATTTAATGAACTATTCGGGTGATAAAAACCGAACAACAAAATAACCAGACAGACATACAACTTTAGTCAATTACAATTTCTACTATTACTATAGAATTTCTCCCAAAAACGGAAGAACACACCAACCCAGGTAATCAAGATACATTAAAGTAAAAAATAGTTTGTTAAAAGAAGAGACGAGTGATACAATATTTATTACTTAAAAATAAAATCTTGCTTATAACATTTTAATCGAAAATAATATTTACTTTAATTTAATAAATATTAGATATTATAATCCCATTTTAATTAAATAAAAAAGTTATTAGCAAGCAAATTACGTACTTTAATTTTACTAGTTATTTAAATTCTTCTGTTTACACTAGGTGCACTTGAGTATTTATTTTTCCTTTATTTATATCATGACTCAATTTATTTGTTGCCTTTGTTTAAAAACAACAATTATTCATTTTTTACCTGCTTTCATCTTTGTTGTTACGGTGGCTAAGTTATCGCTTTGCGCGCGCGCGTGTGTGTCTTACTGCACAATTGTGCTGATGGTGATGAAAATTCACTGTCGAGAACCAGTCACACTGTCGTCATTACTAGAGTCTCTTCTCTTTCCTAGAGACCCGAAATTCCCCGGGGTTTTTATAGTGTGTTGTAATTCGAAATTTCTAGTTTTGCTGGATACCCTTCCAGACTTGTTAGACTTTGCTTAGTCCTGAATAATCGTTGGTGTTAAACAAAACAATTTATCGTCTGTTTTTCTACTAATAACAGCGCTGATGTCCAAACCAGTAGTTGCACAAAATCAATTTTTATAACGTATTAATTACCGGAATAATTAATTTTTTAGAATAGTTTAGTTCTTCACTCGTAATTTGCACCCATTTTGTGCCTGTGTACTCACTCTTTACTATGAAAATACATTGTCCATAACAAAAGGATTTACTGTCTAGGGTAATTCACGTTACAGTTGGCAGACCACACACAGCTCATCACCCTCTCTTCGCTTGTCGAGAATTATTCAACTCGCCTGTCCATACCTGTCTTCATTATTTAAAATTATTACCAACAATTTCTGTGACTGCACTACTTATATTTACTAAAAATTATTATGGGCGTATATGTAAACGGACGGCCACTTTTGGCTGTGCGGTTGTGCGTCGCAGAGACAAACCGCTCGGTAACTGAGTTCCGAGCTATCTTCTGGAGCTCCAGCCTCGTGGCCCTGCACAAGTAGGGCGTGTACTCTATAGCAGGCCGGTTCTCGGCTGTTGTGCTATCCTACACTAGCGCAGTATACACCGAGGGCGTTTCCACGAATCACCTGGACGTATACGGTGCCTTCCCAGCCCAGCCACAAGAGGATTGTCTGGTAATCTTGCCGCACGTGCATAAAATTTGCGTGCAAGCCGCCTGAACGTTTCGTCTAAGGAGCGGACGCCAAGTCCTCTCCTTAGAAGGCGTGATGAGAAGCGACGTGGGACTTTGGCAGCTAGCCGAAGACCCCTGTCGAGGACGCTCTGCAACTTCTTTTTATACATTGCGGCGAGGTAGCCCCAAACCGGGCAAGCGTAGGTAATGACCGGCAGCAAATACGCGCCGAGGATCATCTTGCCCAATTTCCTGGCCATGGCTGAGCTGATCAGGAGTGGAAACCGTAAGCTCAGATGAGCGGATGCTCGCTTAAGAACTGTCTGAGCGTGGGTAGGCCAGGTGAGCAGACGGTCGAGGTGTAATCCGAGGTACTTAACCTCGTTGGACAAGCGCAAGTACGTTCTGCCGGTACTTAACTGCCTCACAAGGTGCTTCCGTCGCTTCGAGAATTCGACGGCTACACTCTTGGTAGCGTTGAGGTGCACTCTCCAATTTTCAGTCCAGTCACCAAGTGTGTCGAGCTGGCGCTGCAGTCGTAAGACGGCTCTTTCTACATGACGATCGGCTGTAAATACTGCCGTATCGTCCGCACCTGGACTCCAGGCTGTCTCGGCACGTCGTTGACGTAGACTGAGAACAGAAGGGGGCCAAGAACACTACCTTGAGGGACGCCGGCTGTGATTCGTCTCTCGGAAGAGACTGAACCGCCAACTCTCACGCAGAAGGTCCTCTCCGTCAGAAAGCTAGCAATCAGTTGAAGGTAGCAGTCCGGTAGCTGGACTTCCCTAAGCTTGAATAATAGGCCATCATGCCATACGCTGTCGAAGGGTTTTTCATCATCTAAGAAACAGCCAACGGTCCGTTCTCTCCGACACCCGGCTCCGTAATGTATTCCACCATTCTCATCAGTTGATGAGTGCTCGAATGCCCCACACGGAAGCCGAATTGTTCGGGGACCAGCACGTCAAAGCTAATTAGATGTTCTCGCACACGACGCTGCACGAGTCGCTCAAAAACCTTGGACGTGGCGGAGAGTAGGCTGATGGGCCGGAGGTTGTCGGGGCGGGAAGCATCCTTTCCCTACTTCGGAATCACGATGACCGTCGCCTTTCGCCATTTCTTGGGAATGTAGGCCTGTCTGAGACACGCGTTGAACAACTCAGTCAAGAATTGAACTCCAGGCTCCGGGAGAAGTCGTAGAGCGGTGTTCGTGGCTGAGATCTCTTCCAAAGAAATGGGTTCGGGCTCCGCCGTGTTCGGAAGAGATAGAAAGTCTTCCACAGCCGTATCGACTTGTTCGTCGAAGTCCCAGTCCATGGGCGGGTTGGGAGCGTACTGGCACTCGAAACACAAGCCCAAGTACTCAGCCTTCTCCTCCGGGCGACCCAGGAGTCGTCCGAACGGCCCAACGATGGCGGGGAGAGGAGGTCCTCGTCTCCGTCCCATCATCGCGGAAGGTATTCTGTACGGGTGACTTTGCGGGTCCGCATCCCCCGTTCGGACCACAGCGAGTTCCCAACAGCTACGTCGGAACGCTTTCAGACTGACACGGAGTTGTCCGGTGATACGATTGTATGCTGCCTTATCGGCCGGATCACGGGTCCTCTGCCAACGTTTCCGGAAGTAATTCCTCTCGCGAGCGAGTAGAGAGACTTCCTCAGGGCTGCGTTGGTAATCAGGCGTGAAACCGGCTCGGATACGTAAAGACACGCCTATAGACGAGACGATTGCCTCTTCGATCCCCGCTACTGCTTCGTCTAGGAGGCGAACGGAATCGAGTGGGCCCGCTGGTGGAAATCTACGGCACAGAGCCGGGCCGTAGCGGTCCCAATCGATAAACTTCTTCTCGTCCCGTGCATAGGCGTGGTGGGTATTGACGTGGACCAAGATGTGGTTGTGGTCGGATGTTAGCTCCGTAAGCGAGAATACCTCGATCGGACAGACAATTCCTTCGGTTATCACAATATCCAGAACATCGGGAGCCGCGTTAGGTAGCGTCGGAAAGAACGTGGGTTGCGCTAGACCAATCACCATAGCCCGGCGCGATTCAACATATCTGAGCAGCCGCTTCCCGTTCGGAGTAATCAAGCGACTATTCCAAACGCGATGCTTGCAATTCAGATCGTCGGCCAAAATTATCCTTCAGTGGGAATCGAAGATGAAGTCCAGGTCGCCGACAAGGAGTTCAGCGCGAGGGGGCTTGTACGCTGAAACCACGAGGACGCCGCCGAGAGCTCCGTGGACCTCAATGGCGGTAGCCTCTACGTTAGTGCACTGCGGCAAAACGACACGATGATGACCTATAGAGGTCCTCACCGCGATCGCCGTGCCGCCTCCTTGTCGGCCAACTCGGTCATCCCGATAGACCACATTCGGTAATCGAACCGGTTCGCCAGGGTCAGGTGGGTTTCTGTGAGGAGAGTTACGTTGGGTTTGAACCGACCCAGAATTTCAGAAGGTCGGAATGCCTGGAACCGATGGAGTTAGCATTCCAGGCTAGGAGCGAGAGTTCTCGTCTAAGGGTTCGGTTCATAGAAGACCTATGACATTGCAAGCTTCCACCAAGAGCATAAACCTCTCAGTTGGGTCAGCAGTTTCCAGGCGGTCTCGGATGGACCTGAAGGTGGCTGCGACTTTCTTGAGGTCGTAGCCGGACAGAAAGTCGCGGACGAACTGTGCGTCATCGGTAGTGACGGACTGGGTGGTTTGCCTGGAAACTGAGGCCGCGTAAGAGCGACCAGACATAACGGTAGATCGGGTCATGTTGGTGGAAGCTACATGACCAGGGGCAGTCGAGTTTGAATTTGCGACAGGAAAAGAACGCTGCTGCGCTTCGTCGGACTTATACGGAGAAGCAGGAGTTTTCTTGAGCTATGGGCAGGCAGGAGCTCGGGGCCGAGCATCCGGTGTGGTTATCCCTTTAGATGTAGGTTTTGTTTTGCCTGCTAGCGAATATCGCGGAGGTGGCAGTGGTGGTGAGGCTACCTCCGGTTCAGAGGCGGGAGTTGGTGGTTCCGAGGATGTGGAGGGTTGATTCTCCGGCTCCAATACCGAGATACAGGGCGTGTCTCTGCTGGGGAAGGAGACACGGATCGTTTCTGTGCCTTGTTAGGGGCTGGAGGTGGAGCCGGAGAGGGCTCGCGCCGTACCGATGGTACCTTTGATGGCGCCTTAGCCTCTAATTTATGCTTCTTAAGAGTTTGGGGCTGCGTTGCTTGCTGCCTCGGCTTCGGGAGGGGCCCCCGCGGCTTTCGCTTTAGGAGCTCCGCCCTATATACCGGGCAGTTACTGGAATTTGCTGCATGGCTTTCGCCACAATTAATGCAGCGATAGAACGACTTGTCTGCCACAGTGCAGGCCTGCGTGGAATGTCCCAAGGAACAACGTAAGCAGGTCGGGGCACTGCGACAGACGTCGGTATGGTGGCCGAACCTCTGGCACCGGTGGCACTGCGACTGGATTCTACCCTGACGCGGAAGCCAAACAGCCGCGTCAGGTGGAATATCTTGTTTGCATCCTCGCCTTTCTCGATGTGGAGATGGACGATTGGGAGAGGGACTCGGTTCTCAGAGTTGGTGAACAGGCGGAAAATTGCCTGCATCGGGTAACCGAGGCCTAGGAGTTCTGTGCCGCGGTTTCTCAAAGAAACCGGGCGACTGTATAAAAATATAATTTATAAATATAAATTGCGAACTTATTATTACGCGATGTTCACCAAGGGCTTGTTTTGCGTTCATGCACGCTTGCGCCATCTGTTAGCGGAAGCAGGTAATTGTGTTCCCCGACTCCTGCACCTGTTGGGAAAATTTGACCAGTCGGCCAGCTTCCACCGCAGTGTAAACAGCTTATTCTTTCGGCAGACAGAGTTTTGGTTAATTCTAGTATTTTCTATCGTATACAGAACGTTTACAGACGTTTACAGACCTCCGGTAAGTAAATTATATATATTGTTACAACGCAAATAAGCCACCCCAATACCAGAGATAAAAAAGATGATTCCGAATATAAAATAATAATTCATATAAAATAAAATGTTTAATATAAAGAAATAAAAAGACAATGACACGACAAACGACGACATGACCTAACCCAAGTGATTGACCCAACAAAAGGAACCAAAAGAAGAAGGGAACAACAAAAAACAAACAAGAATAAAACCAAAGAAGAAAGTGATTGACCCAACAAAAGGAAACAAAAGAAGAAGGGAACAACAAAAAACAAACGAGAATACAACCAAATGAAGAAGAAAGTGATTAACCAAACAAAAATGAAACAAATTAAAGGAATTGAATGACTCAATGCCAAATATTAAAATGAACCCAAAGGAGAAGGTGGAAAACCAAGATATAAACCAAATACACTGAAAATGAAGAAGGAGGAAAATGAAAAAGGAACAATCCAAAGGTAAAGAGAAATAAAAATGAAAACAAATGATAAGACACAATCAAGTAATAAAGAATATGAGCAGGAGAAATAGTACACTCAAATGTAATATTGGAAAAGAGACCAATAATTAACAAATGTAAAAAAGTAAATATTATTATCAATTAATGGATAAAAAAAAGTAAATGACAATTGAAAGAAACCCAATTAAAGAATGTTAATTATAAAAGCAAACTAACCCACAAATTAGAGTTGGAAGTAATGTTAAAATCAATAGAGACATAAAATTGTTAATATTATTAATGATATTTGTAATGAAAGAGATAGTACGGTAGTGAGAAAGTAATTATAGGGATTACCCATTTAGAAATACTTAAAACCAAAAACATTTGAGAATTGCAAAAGTGGAAGTGTAAAAACCCCAAAGTAAAGTGATAAAGGAAAAACACTAAATAAATTATAATAAACAATAAATAATTTAAAAGTGAAGGTGATGATTAAATGAGAATAATGTACAACAAAGAATGTTTGTATTGTGAAAAATAGGGAAGGATAAAGGCATAAACACTTAATAAATGAATAAGAAACACTAAAGGATTAACAGTGAAAAATATTAGTCATTAAGAAAGTTGTTAAGAATAGTATTAAGTGTAAACAGTTAATTAAGATATAATGAACACTGAAAAGTGATGAAAACAGTATTAATTAAGAAAGAATATTATTGTTAAGTTTAATTGAATACAATTATAATTAAAAGGGAGAATCCCATGAAAGAGAAAACAGATAGTGTTATCATGGAGTGAAGGTAAAGCTTATTTAAGAATTAAGAAGTTAAAACAAATCAATAAACACCCCATGTTACAAGGGATAATTATTAAAGTAAGTTCAAAAAATGTGATGTTGTTTATCACCCAAAAACTAATATAAAATGAGATAAACTGTAAACAAATATTACCCAATAATTGTTAAATAATTGTTTAAGCAAGTTTATGAATAGGATATGGCTGGAAGAATTATACAGACCATAGGCCTAGATGTTGTATTTAATGTGATCAAAAATAGTAAATAATAGCCACCTTGTTATTATTGGCAAATTAAATAAGTAAGAAAGTAAAGAAATATATGACTTAAAAAACGAGAGAACCAGATAGTAAATAACTAGCAATTCATGATGTATAAAATAATAGTAACATACTAATAACACTACGACAGATCCAAAACACATCAATAGATAACACAACCAATTATAATAACAAAATAAAGCCCATTAGGCTAATAATAGATGTAATTTGTACAAAATAAGTAAATACACATAATGGCTACTTAGGCCTATGAAATGCCTAACTGTCAAGAACAAACAACTACAAATTGTAATAAGTTAACAAAGAAATTAGCAAATCCGAGGCGAATAACTAACCAAGGATAATTTGTAAATCATTTTTAAAGCAAATTATTATAATAAAGATTTAAATTAAAAGAGAAATGTCATTAGCAAATATTAAAATAATTGTAAAATCATAAAAAATAAAATAACCCAAACTTGTGGGATATCAAAATAATCTTTGAAAGGAAATACAAATAACAGTGATAATAGTTAATACTTAGGAGGGAAGATAGAGGAATAAAAGCAATCAGAAGATATACAAGGATTTTTAAAAGAATTCAAATTTTGATAACAATGGATTTATAGCCAGATTAACCAATCAGATTTAATTAGTAACCATAGCAACTGCCGTTAGGGACGGAATTACCGTTGAATATCGTTACTCGTAAAGCGTCGCTCTTGCAGAACAGAAGCCGAATTTTGAACGACCAATTTTTAATAAAAAAATGTAAAAATAGTAAAAAAAATTCAAAACGATGATCGAATAAGAAGCAGATGAACAACCGGAACCGTTAATTAAAGCCAAGGACCATATTACCAGGAAATTAAATGAAAATATGAACACATCTAATATGAAAAGGACGCCAGACCTACTTAAGCCCCAAGATTAATGGAAACTGAAAACTATTGCAGCCCAATCCTCTTCCGACCCAATGATTGATAACACCAAGTCATCTGATGTGTTAAGTATCCTTGAATTACCCAATTTCCAAAAATAAACTCACTTTAAATATTTCTAAAATTAATTTGATCTCTCACTATAAACCGAATATCCTCTTTCAAAGATTAATTAAGAAAAATAAAACACTGAAAATTTGTTAACATAAAATATAACCTGTTGTTTTCATACTAACTTTAGAAACACGTTTAACGAGACTACAGAACAGATTATAACCACACACCTTAGTATTTAAGTACACATAAAGTAAGGTAATATACTTTTTATTGTAATCATAGGAATTATTTGTCTTGTAATCAAAAGAATCCCAGGTTTTGGAACGAAAATAATTGTAATAACTAAACAACTCAGCAGCCATGCTGATATGAATACCTCGTTACAAAATCGATTCGTCATTCTGAGAAAAATTGTTTCATGTAAAATGTCGGTGCAAATTAATTAATCAAAAAATATAATTTAATGGTCAAACTGAAATTTTACTTATCAACCATTAAAATAACTAGTACAGGAAGTAACCATTGTTATTATTTCATATAATTTGTGTTTGTTAGCGAATTAGTTTTGACGGTACAGCGCTCACGCTGAAAATCGACACACTACCTGATCGAGTCAGTCGACTAACCAAGGCGGGAAGTATTTGAATGCCGCGGCCGTCTCAGCTGTGAACATAGTTATAACTTATTGTCTAAGAAGTTTAATTGTTTTTAATAAACAATTTGGCGCCACCCGGGAATCACAAATCCCTATTTACTAACAGGTAAGGTTACTACCGCGTTGTACTGGTAATTACAGCATCGCTACGGACATCGTTAGCGCAAGAATAGATGTAACGACCCCAGTGCGAGACGAACGCACTCACACATACAACACCATATACACGTCGTTCACAGACGAACGACAACAATAGCGCATCGTTACAATATATATATATTATTCATTTGCTTGTAAAAAGTACAAATTTAAATAATAATTGGTGTAGATGTGAACGGATAACGTTTGATAGGCATGGCTCGTATGCGTGTGACCTAAAGTATGATCATTGTCATATATCTTGATATATTTAACCACTGAAACAGCCTTATACATATGTATTTAGTAATAGTAATTGTCCATGTTAAATGGGGTGTAAAAGTTATGTAATTCTGGGGAACTGTGATGAAGTGATTGTGAGAGCACGTGTCCATTATAAACTTATAACATGTCGAAGAACGTTAACTTGCATACGCATGTAGGGGTGCGTTATAAATTAAACCAAATAATGGGGCATTGAGGCCTTGTGTGTGAGTCATTAATTTAAGAAAGAAATTTACACCTATTTTTAAAGAACTCTGTGGAAATGGTCAAGGGTGGCAAGTGTTTGATTCATGTTTGATTTTGTTAATAAAAGGTTGGGCAGTCGTACATCTGTGTTGTGCTCGGGAACAATTTAGTTTGTCAGTGAATTAATTACTATTCATGCCTAGGGCTCCCGGAGCGACGGAGACTTGACCCTAGCATGGTATAAATGTCATCCTCTACCATGTCCTGAACTGACGACACACACACGGACTCTCGTTTCTCGCCTGCCGGAGGAGAAAAAAATAGTAAGGATGCCACTGTAACCACCCTCATCATGACCGACTGACAGTACAGCAAGGCAGAAGTCCACCTGGCAGTCATCTGCATAAACTAGGTGATATTCATTAAATGTTTAAATAAATTTGGCCTCTGTATAAAACAACAGATATCGTGCGTTTACCATCTACAAAAACTCAAGTCCTACTCAATTGACTTACTACAGCATAAAACCATTTTAATTGTGCGCGTGCCCTGCTGGACATAATTTTGCATGCAAACTTTCATGTAACATCGCCTTGATGTGTAATTAGTCTCGAGAGCAATTGTAGGCCCGTTCGCTGGCATGTGACCAGCGCTCATTAATTTTTTTACGCTGTACATTATTTTTTACCTTGGTACTGAATGGGTTTGTAGAAGTTTGGGGGGGGGGGCTGGTATGTTAGTTAAGTAGGTAGGTGCAGTATGTAACATGTAGATCTGGACCGGCGGGTCTAGCATCGATTATAATCTCGGGTCTTTTCGCACATAATCATTTTCGTATTTCAAGAAAGGGTTGGGGGTTTTCCTTAATCTGCAATTAGGTCAGGTTACATTTTAAAAGCAGGGGTAGTCACCTGTTTGTGCAAATCTATGCAAGCTTCCGGACATGTTACCTTATGTCGGGCCTGGCTCTTGTCCAGCCTTCTTCTACCCTGTCTTGCTTGGGGGGGGGGGATTTTTCCTAAATTTTGTAATGGTTAAATGCCTTTGCGGATGCCGTGTGGAACATGTCAGCGACCGGGCCAATCCAGGTTATTTTCTTTAAATTTATAAATTGTATTTTCTTATTATAATGGCCAATTGTCTTTTCAGTAATTTCGGTGGTTATTGTATTTTGAAAAAACTATACAGGCTGTACAGGCATTTTAAATTTAAAAATTGTATTTCCTTATTATTATGGCCAATTGCCTTTTAAGTAATTTTGGTGCTTATTGTAATTTCATAAAACTATACAGGCTATTTACAGGCATTTTAAATTTACGAATTGTATTTTCTTATTATTATGGCTAATGGCCTTTTAAGTAGTTTGGGGGGGGGGTATTGTATTTTGATGAAACTATACAGGTTGCCCATAGGCCCTGTACAAATATATATATATATATATATATATATATATAATTGTATCTGTGATTTATATGTATCGTGTTTGTTAAATTATGTGTAATTGTGTAGGCCCCAATAAAGATTGTCATCTTGCTTGTTAATAGAGAGTATTAATCGCAAGTCACTTCATCTCCTTTCCTTTAACGGACGTCATCGACGCGGAGCTAGCCGGAAAGAACAGCCGAAGAGTAGAACAGACGTTCTTCGCATTCTTCGCCCTGTAACGCACCAGCGATTGCCTTCGCTGGGCCGCCAGCGGACTCGACGCAACCGATGCCGAAAGAAGAGGAGGACTGCAGTACGCCACGAACAGCGGGCGCAGTCGCCGAACATCTCAGCGCGGCTCGGGCGGAACAACCATCACAGCGCTCCAGCTACACGGCCATTTTTAAGGTCACCAAAATAACGAAGAGTTGTACCATTGGCGCCATTTTTCATGCGACAAGCCTTTTGTGCGGTGGCAATATATAATGATTTCAATTAGTGAAACGGCATGGTTTTACACATCTGATTCCAGTTTGAGATCCTGTTCGAGATAAATTCTGGAGAGAGTTGGCGTTATACGACACTCTCCTTTTAAGCCCAGTATCCATATACGTAGTCCTGGTATTTTAGGTTTTCTTATTTTTTCATTTCTAATTATTTTCTTATTTAATAACGACGATTTTTTAAGTGTTTTATCATACTTTCACTAACAGAACACCGTAATGTGAATTTTTGAAGTCAACAAGGAACAAGTGAATATGCTAACTTTTCCTCATTAATTGAATTATCTGTTGTCGAATTTTAGCTTTAAAATCGTGGTACCCTATTCTTTGTGTTTTTCAAAACATTTTAAACGACATAAAGCTACTTACCCTAAAGCTTAATTTATTTTTTTCTTCAACACAATTTACTAAATCATTATTTTTTTTTTTGCATTTGCTAGTATAGTTTTTTCTAGTTTTTGTTAATGTGATAGCATAAGGACTGTGCATATACAAAATTTAATTTCAGAAGGGTTCAAAATATCAAAATTGTGGAAAACTTCAAGTATGTTTACTGTCTAATGTAGAAGAAGGAAGGGCACAATATGTCATCAAAATGACAAGTATGCCACAACCACAACATTCAGTATTCAGATCATACCGAGAGTTTATCTTAGTTTTGCAACAGCTACCGGAGTCGTCACATGTACTCTTGTCTCAGTTGTAACATGCACTGAAACTGTATATGATTTCGAGCAAAACAAACTGACGTCTCACACAGTCGCGTGATTTAGATGCAACGAGAATACGAGAAAATACCCATATGTAAATTTATACTACATGACTAGCGGCAATGTGTTTTGCTTACCTTTAATAAATACATTGTTACATAAACTTACAAATTTGATGCATGAAAATAAATTGAACCGTAGGGCTACAGATAATTTACAAAAAAATAAACATTCGAAATACCTTTGTATTCAAAAAAGTATTTTATTTAAAATAAATATATATTTTAATTTAAATAACTCCTATTGTAGTCCCAAGCCACGTGTTTGTTAACCAAATATACTGTAACTCACCGTCTATGCCCTTTCTGTGAGGTTGTTATTTTGTTTACATGTTTCGAGGCACTTGCCTCATCATCAGAACTTTATAAAACTAATGCATGTCATCAATGATGACATGTGTCAAAATATTAAAACACAATACGGCACTAAACTATATACAAAACTTGTTTTAAAAATGAGCACGTCAATGTTAGATGTGTGTTGCAAGACAACACGCGCCGTACTGACGAAATCTAGGTTTTATCTCGACCATATCGCATAGCGGTGTCGTACAGTATATTTGATTTATATTGTAATTGGTCGTTCAATGAGATAAAATTGTCTTTATAATTAAGACATGTAAAATTTGTCTTTGTAATTAAATATAGCTTGTTATTTCTTACACTAAATACTGAACAGTCTAAATTATTAACACATGGGTGTTTAAATATTGTAAATAATTTTAAACACAGCTGTTTATCTGCTTTCTTATTTAACAGAAATAAAATAATATGTTCAGGACATAAAAATGTCTTGTAAATAATAACGTAACGATTTTCAGAACAAATAATATTATATTCTTGGAAGTTAGTATGAAGCACTTCTACGTATAACCGAAAGCAACAATTTGAACTTCAAGTTAAATTAAAGCCTTCAAACAGGCCCACCCTACGCGTGTTTAGTATATCTGGCGACATGCCACTTTATTTGGCATTCGCGTGTACGATAATTTATTTCCAAGCCTTGTAATTGTTTTTATGCCCTATTGAATATAAATCACTTGTCACGTCCCAGAAAGATACATTTTTGATTTAAAATTTCTTTAGAAAAAAGTCTTTTGCAGGAATATTTCCTTCATAATATAGTTGATGTATTTTAGCAACAAGGAGAAACATAAACATAGTTCAAGATTAAAGTGATGGAAACACTTAAGATCTTGTTTATTTCGTAAATATTAAATATTATTTAATATAATTATTTTATTGTTTAATATTAGTCGTTAAATATTCGTTCGTATAACATAAGTATTATTTTAAAAAGTTTACAAATATAAACGGTTGGTAGTTTCACAATTTACTCTTAAACTTTAATTATTTAGTTTAGTTAATTTTAGAATTTTCATTTCTATAGTGCTTAGGTTTTACATTTACTTGACCTACCCTATACTAGATTCTCCACTCCCTCCACTACACATCTATCTACATACATACCAACACATGTTCACCCTCTAATGTATCCTATCTATTTAGTTGTTCTTAGCAGCTCTTTGAAAATAGCCTAGTAGGCTAAAACAATTGTCTGAGTTTAAGAATAAATTGTAAAACTATCAAGAATTTGTGTTTTTTAAACTTTGTTAAGTAATGTGTTTCACAAAGTGTCCAAAGAGTCTTCAAACAATATCATAAATATTAGTGTCCCATAAGTGTTTTGACAAAATCTTGGTATTTAAAAAAAAAAGAACATAATTAAAGAAAATATTGTGTTGGGCAATGCTGTGAAAATGAAATAATTGGCTTGTTAAAATTACTTCTGAGGTAGCTACTGGGGAGTGTCAGGGGCAGTCGGAGTATTTGGAGAACAACATAGAAACAGTAATAGAGACTCCCCCATAATATGTGCTACTACCAAAAATCTGAAAATTACTAATTACGTTTAAAAAAAAAGAAAAATAAGTATACCTGGTATGCTAGAGGGAGTAGGAGTATAATTGATTACATTCTGGGAAATAATCACATTACCCGGCAAATTCAAGATGTTCATGTATAAAGAGGAGCGGACATATATTCATTTTCTCTGTATTGCTACGATTGTCATATTTGCTGGATGGAAAAGAATGAAACCTCGTATCAAGTCGAATGAGGGGGTATACAAAATATATCTACTGCAGGTAGACAGTTTTAAGGTTTTTTATCAAAAACGTCTAAAACAGCAGCTACAGCAAGTGGAAAAAGACAAGAACATAGGACAAAAATAGAGGAATATAAGAGGTTGTATTGACGATGCAGGGAAAGAGACACTAAATAAATAAAAAAGAAGGTACGAAGTGGAAAATGTCTTGACTGTGGAATTGTAAAATGATGAAGTTGCTGCGTACTACATGTATCTACAACTAACTACAGATAAAGCTAGAGACATCTATGAAGAAAAAATAAACAAAGCTAAGGGTTTAGTGAAACAGGTAAATGATGAATGATACCGCAAATGTAAACACTATTCCCGAATATAAGTTGATAGATCATTATAAATCTCTCTGGTGCAATGATGATGTAAAAGCAGACCACAGTAATATAGAAACCAACAACTTTGTTATCTACGAGGAACCTTGATAACAATGAACAATCTTCAAGAAGCCCTTGGAAAACCTCAAAATTTTAAATAAACAGGACAGGATGCATTGAACGCAGAATTGATCAAGTATGGGTGTATTTTGCTGAAACTTTTGTTACGATATTTCCGTAATATGTGTTGTAAAAGACAACAGGTCCTTCAACATTAGCTAACTGTTTGAATAACGTCTACTCTTAAGAAAGGAAAATGAAATGACTCTAATAAATATAGGCTATACTTTCGGTTGATACTGGCTACAAAATATATGGAAAGAACATAAACCACTGTCTGCAGACTATTTTCAGGTATCCTATTTTGGAAGAACAAAACGTTTTCAGAAAGAGCAGATCTTGGATAGACAACAGTTTTATTATTACAGAAATCGTTCAGAAGCATCGTGAGTTTAAGAAAGAAAAGCATGTAACTTTCGTTGACTTTGAAAAGGTCTTTGATAGAGTAGATAGAAATTTGTTGTGGTAAGTGTCAGAAGAACGGGAATACTCAAAACAACTTATAAGAATTATACAAGGCCTATATAACGGAACAAGAATAGCTGTCAAAAATAATTGTAAGAAATCTTAACAAATATCTGTCAGTCAATATGTTAGACAAGTGTGCAGTATATCACCTATTCTTTTTAACATTTATATTGACAATCTAGTAAGGAAATGGAAACGTTTAGTGAATCCTGTTATTAAAATATCACGAAACAGATATATGAATGTGCTATTGTTTTCTAACGACTTGCTTGTAATTTAAAATACAGAATTTGCTTTACAAGAATCTGTTTTTAAGCTTCATCAGCTTTGCAAACATTACAATATGAAATTGCCACCACAAAAACAAATGTAATGGCATGTAGAGGCAAGAAACCAATAAGAGCAATAATAATAATTAACGGTAGATAAACGGTAAACGGTACGTTAACGGTAAAATTAACGGGTAGATCAGGTTGTTGTAGAACTTATCTAGAAAACGATATTGGCTATGATAAGAATTATGATGTTGATGTCTAGACGATTTGTGGGGCAATCAACTATATTTTTTAGAAACAAGGTACGTCGAGATACTAAATTAAAGTTTTATAAAGTTATGGCGCTCCCTGTTCTATGGGTGTAAATTATAGACAACAACCAAGGAAAATAAAGTAAAATACAACCCTCGGAAATGGCGTTTTTAAAAGGTGTTCTAAGCTTGACCGCATAAAGATTGAGGCTATAAGAGAAAATTCACGGTATAAGTAAATTTACGGAATTAAGCAGATAATTAATAAGGAATATATAATGTGGAGACGGTTAGAAATGTCGTAATAATCAAGTTAATCGTAAATACTGTTGACATTAACGGCCATACTGTTACTTTGATGAAACCGATGACTAGAGAATTAGATTGCATACGATCGTAATGTAAATTAATGAAAAGGAAGTAGGTAAGTCATTACATACAGGTACGGAGTTATGTTTTCTTAAGAGTTGATTTAAAGTTTTATTTTATTTGAACTGTTACGACTTTTTAAAATGAAATGCTGAATAAATATTAACTATTATAAAAAAATTAATTGCACTTAAATCGTAGGCTTATAACAACAATGGCATTACCTTGTTTATTTTAAAAACATGTATTTCGCGTTTTTCATTAAGATATTTTAGGTACCTGTTTTGTATACAAAATGCCAATTCTTCTATGGAAGTTTTACCAGAGTGTTGTTTAAGTCATTTAAGTTTTGTGTCCATCTCTGTCAGAAATTACGAATGAACAATGTGTAAGTTGTCTGGACGCTAATGAAAAGTTGCGGAAATGGAGAGACGATACACTCTGCAATACTTGTGACATACCTTCCAAGCGATTAATTGAAGTGAAACGTGTTACCGCAATCATTATTATAATTTTTTAAACAAGCCAACTAACCATACTTCACGATTGTACGTTATTACACCACCCATAATCCATATGTACATTAGCATTTACGTACCCGATAAGTGTAATCGTATATGTTGTTATTACTGTCAAGCATAATTTTACAGCAGACTGCATCCGCTTGTAATTGATTAATTTTCACAACTGATATATACTATCAGTGGCAAACGATATATTCCATTACGCAATGTAGTCGCATGTGCCTCATGTGATTTGGTTAATATTCAGAACCTCTCAACGATAAACACTCAATTTATTATGTACGATAACATTTAGGTCTACTGATTTCATGAAATTCATATTCCTATATTGCCTGTACTTTATTTGTAATTTCAATATGCACTTTTTCGGTGTTGGTGTTCTAGTATAATGAATAAAAAACTGTGTAATCGAAAAGTAATCTAATTGCAATCATTACACGTTCACGCCACATTTTCACGTGACATGCACCAACAGTTACATAAAACGTAGAAGATGAGACGAGTAAAATCCTTATTGCCGTAATAATTATGACTACCACTGCCAATTCCTCTCACAGTTCTATAAAAAATGGCAGAAACCAAGAAAAAAACCACCGTTTAACTAGTGATAGTGGTGAGAAAAAATCACAAAAGTTTTAACAATAATAATAATTATAACAATATAAAATAGTAGGCCTATATTGTGTAACGAGGACTGAATAATACATATTTCTTGAGTATGACAGTGCGGTACGAGCTCCAGGCATGTCCTATAAGACGTAGAACTAGAAAGTGGATATTACATGATAGGTTTCTCCTAAATGTTTGCCAGATGTCTAAATGTTAAGTAAATGTTTCTACAAATATTAGTGGATACTAAAAGTTCAGATATTTGTTTTTTATTTTTTACTAACAGCATTATCGTTGCGATAATTTCTAAATAAAATTTTCATGTATATGAATTTTTTCTCAAAATATAAAAGCACGTTTGCTTATGGTAAAAAAAATTTACTGTTTGTTGTTGCGTTGGTATGGGGACCAGGTTTGGTATACTAGAACACGTGCGTAATGATTGTGTCAAATTGACTGTTTGTTGTTGCGTTGGTATGGGGACCAGGTTTGGTATACTAGAACACGTGCGTAATGATTGTGTAAAATATATTAGCGCATTGTTATCATACACGGTTTCAATTCAAACTAGTATAGAATAAAAAACGATAAAATATACTACATTTCCCCATCGCTGGTAGCAACATAATTATTTTTCATACAAAAATAATTTCTTCTTCGTATTGTTTAAATTAGCAGCCATCCTTACTATTTCTTTTATGAATTTGCTAACTGCTATAATTTTTTATTGTTCGACTAAGCCTAATTCGAGGATGGCTGCTAATTTAAACAATACGAAGGTTGTTTAAGACCTGAAGATGTCAGTAATGACGAAAAGCTTAGTCGAACAATAAAAAATTATAGCAGTTAGCAAATTCATAAAAGAAATAGTAAAAATAATTTCTGGCTATCACATACATTCCATGCCGGAAATCATAAAATTATCTGATTATAATTTTTCCTTATCTTCTCCATATGCATTTTGGAGTTCCATTTATGTAATCATTTATTTAATATATGAAAATCTGTAAATAATTTTTTTTAAATTAGCAGTAGTACTTGTGTAATTAGAAACAAAGACAGTAAGTACTAGAGAAACAGTTAATTACTAAACTGTATTTTAAAAACCTTTGACACTAATTTATATAACTGTGTGTACTGTGAATGAGTGTGAGGGCAAGGCACACCAAAATCTTTACTGCTAACGGTTCTAGGCTGGCACTTTGCCATTTCGTAAGGGAGGAGTCAGAGTTACTAGTTAGCAGCATATAACCATTTTCTCTTATGTACACTGTAAAATTTTACCACTGACCTGTATAACTTTGTAATAAACACGACAGTTTTTCAAAAGCTTGTAAAAACTCTTTAATATTAAATTTTATAAATAATTATGTTAATAAAATACGATAGTTGTGTCATTACACCTCCATATTTACGTATATCCTGGATTGTGAAAAGAAAATATGTGTGATGAATCCGCGTTACTAATCAGGAGAAAATTAATTATATATGCACAATAATTTTTAAGATATTAAAAATTCATTAAGTTATGGAACATGGATTTAAATATAAGTAACATTATCTTACGTTGAAAGCAAAAGAATGTCAGATATTAATTGAAAATCCTCGGAAAGGTCTTTTCCAACTTGTAAAAAACCACGATCAATCGAAAAATACCATGCTGATTATTGTATATTATATGTGACTTCAAAGTAATCCGTTCAAATAAAACGGTTCCCTTCATTTAATTTAATCTACCAAATCTTTCAAACGTCAAGAAATAAACTTATAATTTATTTGTTTTCTTACGACTGAATCATCACATTTTGTTTGCTTTCTTTTTTTTCATTTCCAAGAATTAATCCCACCAGGAGGGAGGGTTCAATATCATATTTTTCAGTTCCTATCTACTGAAAGAATACATTCTTCCTTTTAGTCTATAATCTAATCCATGGTAAAACACCGGACGCCATCATAGCAAAGGTATACACCAACTCCTTTCACTGGTATTGAATGTTTCATTCAGTGATATGTCACTTTATTCTTTCCACATGTCGACGTTCTTTTTTCCGTTTAAGAATACAATCTGAGGTACCCATTAATGGCACCCATGTGTGCCACCGAAGCAGATTAGGAGTCACACAGGGTAGGCTGCCATATGCGAGCAGTACGGCATACAAGGAAGGTAGTGTGGCCCGCACTACGCTTCAGCCGCCCATTATTATCCCCAGGATGTTAGAGGTACCCATTAAGAATCTGATTTCTATTGATGGATCTTGCCCATGTCTCACTAATTATATTACTGTCGGAACACTTCACTTTGTAGAACTTATAGCGATTGATATTACCGGTACATTCTCAAAAAGATATTTGCTCTCTTAGTAACTAGTTGAATAAATAAATAAATTGTATGCATTTATGTAAAAATGTGTAAATAAGTGGAATATATTTTACATACACTTTTGTAGCAATTTAATATTCTTACTTACCGAAAATGATTAAAACCAAGATCTGTCCACTAACCTGAAACAGAAAGATGATAGTTAAGTGAACGTATGTAAGAATGTAAATATAAACACATCCATCCTTCTCTGTTTATCCTTCACACACACACGCGAGCGAGCACACACACACACAGATTTCATATTTCAAAGCTGCCAGATGCAGCCAAAGTGTAGGTTCGTATAAATATCATTAAAACTACAAGTTTCACAAAGTTAATATAAAGTAACGTACAAAAGTCATAATGTAAGCTTCAACCACAAATTACATAAGTTAACAGCTGAGCGTCATAAAGCATAATCGGTCTCCAACAAGTACATACATTTTTGCAGTTGTTAATTCTCTGTGGTCACTTATTTTTCTTTGACTGAATTGCTTGAAGACTTATGGGAGAACGTTGTTAAATATCATTCTCTACCCAGAGAATCTGTAATTTTCTCAATATCAAAAAACAGCTCCTTGCTCTTGTATTCACTTGTTGTTGAAGCTATCGGTGTTAAACCTTTACATCTTAACGGATGCGTTCCTTAAATAAGGATATTAGAAACTGGTGAATGCCTTACTTTATACCACAAGCAATCTCGTTAACTTTATTACAATCTTTATATAGTTTCGTCGCTTCCTGTAAGTTCCAAATCAATCCATTTTTAGCTTTACTCCACACTTGAAGACATTTTCAGAGTATCATTTATAAATTCACCAACAGTACAAAGCTTCAGTACAACGTATTCTAGAGAAATATACTCACCACAGAAAAATGAAGTGGGTCCATCTTAAGTGGCATTGATCGACTGCACTAGCGTTAGTTCTACAGGAGCTACAGAAGTTCAGGAACTGCAGGAGTTGGTAGGATCGCTTTGTGCCAGTATGATGCCAGTTGCCATACCATGCGATAGTTACTATCACGTGGTCTACATCCATATTCTCCTCCCGTTCTACATGCGGTATGTAAATATCATCGTAAAAAAATGAATAGTCTTGTTGAAAATAATTTTTTTCGTAATCGTCAGAGCATAGTCTTTCAAAATTAAGCCACTCTTCAACACGCGTATTACAACACAAGTTCGTGTATACAAGACCAAATTTATTAAAATGAAAAAATATTTATGAAAATAAGACCTTGACATTTGTTAAATGAAATTAGTATATTGAAAATTGTAAGACCCTTTTTCTGTTGTTATGTTTGTAGATTATCTTAACGTACGTTTATGATTTCGGTGAATACAACCATCGTATCTTAGCATCAGTGGATGCTTTGTGTATCGTGTTCCCTAAAATGAGATTAAATTTAATTAATTAAGAAAATGTAGGAAAACAAGACCATGACATAGGCATATATTAAATAAAAGTAGTCTACTGAAAGTTGCAAGATACGCGTTCGCTTCCGTTATGTTTGTAGACTACGAAAATAAGTTGGTTATTTCAGTAGATACTAGTACAACCAATTTAGGCCTACGCGTCACAGTGAGGTTTATTTAAAACTATAGTCATATAGTATATTATGACAAAAAAGCTTGCTTTTAGAAAAGTAGGCTAGACAGATCAGGAAATTATATCTTAATGTTCGTCTAACAATAACAATCACATTAATCTGAAACCTACCGTAACCTTTTAGACTTTGTTATACTTAAATTTCCTATTACGACATATTATATTTTTACACACAATGTACGTCAAGATAGAGAATTAAAGTTCTGCAAGGTTATGGCAGTCCCTATGGGTGTGAATTATGGACAACAACCAAGAAACAAGACGGTAAAATACGGACCACGAAAATAGTGTTCTTCAGAGAAGGTACATGGTGTTCCAAACTCGACCGTATAAAGAATGAGGCCGTAAGAGAAGAGTTACAAGTTTTTACTTGAACGAAAAAATTTTTAAAGATTACAAACAATGGTGGCTGGAACACTTAGAAGGAATTTCAGACTTTAGACTGATCAAACAAGTCAGAAAATACAAACTTACAGGACACAGGTGTGTGGGTAACCCAGGAAGTGATGGCAGGAGGATCGTTGAAGGCGGAACAGGCAGCACCTTGCCTACGCCGTGTTGTGAAGATGATGATTATATTTTTCCTTAATACGTAACATAGTAACGCAACACCATTTACTTCCTTCAGCTTATATTTTAGAACTGTCGTTTAATAAATATTTGTTAGTACGTACCGCATACTCAATGTGCAAAGTCTACATACGGGGAAATGCAGCTAGGTCATACATACGCCTGTGTAGTGCAAAAGCTATTGTAGAACTCGAAAGGCGAGGAGCATATGTTTGTATAACATTATGTTCTAGACTTATACTGAGTGTGTGTATGTGTGTGTGTACGTAAACATGTAACTTATATTCTATGAAAGTAGATAGATGCCGACGAGACACTGTTGATAGAATAAAGCAAATTTATGCTACAGACGTAAACAGTATATAACGCTGTGTTGTTATGCAGCTTGGGCAGTACTTAACATAACCAGATAACAATTAATTATACACGTCACTAGTGTTCCTACAAATTCTATCACAACCTCCGACTACATAAATTATTTTTATAGTATTCTCCAAAGTAAACGACTTTTTAAATATTCCTTGTCCTACTTACTTGCAATTGGCAGAGAGATCTGAAGTTTTATAAATAAAGAACACTGTGATTTTAATTTAAAAAACTGAAATTGTATTTTAATTTTAATGATAGTAAAAAACGACTTCTGCTTTTAATAATCACTTTAGAGTCTCGAATATATACCGATTGTATTTAAAACTAAATGGTTTAGGAATAAAGGTGAAATAAAATCTTCACAATTTAAAATATTACGTTCTACAAAAAAAATTGCCTTTACACAGGAATAAAGTAATCCCAATAATTATACAGACAACTTTATAAACGGATTCTCACTGCCTACTTTACGGTAAAATAATAAACTATTAATTATTTGAATTACAGTTAACTAATCATTTTAAAATTGTTATAAGTACATTTGTATCTTCCAAAAAAAAAATATTAAATTTACAATTCTTGCTCATGGTATTTAAAACTTTAAATATTTAAATTTTATTAATAAGGTATTGTCGTCTGAAATAATATTTTGATCATTAGGTCTATGCCTAAAAGAATGTTGAGTGAGTCAACTCTAAGAAAAATTTTGAAAATAATATTTAACATTTAGTTACTATCATATCTTTAGTTAACATCATATCTTATTACTAACGCTCAAAGGCATTGCACTTGACAATGTCGGTTTATCGTCAGAACTGGCTGTGGGGATTGTAGTACCTGATGATGTTTTGAACACCCGAGTTTGCATCATTAAGTCTGAATCTGCATGACTTCACACATTTCTTAAGAAGCATGTATAAGAATTTTCGTGTGTGCAACGATAAAATAGTTAATAAAATGATTGCCTATATACACATGATATTTGCATTTGCCTGTCGTTAAGACTACTATTTCTCAATTAAAAAAAAATTAAAATATTATCGAAATATCTCAATAATCGTTTTCAATTTTCTCAATTTATTCCGTCGTGAGAACATTTCTATGCTCTAACAGTCAAAAATGATCTTACACAGCTTCTTTACCGTAAGCCGTCTGTAGGCTGAAAAATGGATCCTTTACATAGAGCGCCAGGTATCCAGATCGTGACGCTACCATGTTACCTTCTTGCCACCACATCAAAGGTAGCTGCGGTCAGAAAATTTCTATAACCGAATACAAGACATCAAGGTGTGGCTCAACCTCCTTGGTATTTGTGGAATAAAATGTTCAATTTCCTGTATTAATGATTGCCAGAAAAATTTTCTACAGTCTTAAATGTTTACAGTCTTGGATGGTGTCGGGATGATGACGTTTAGTTTTGCAGTTTGTAAATATGTTTCTTGACAGTAAACAATTATATCATTTATAACAGGGGTATTCTACATTTTTGGGAGATACACATTTATTGCTAATGAATAAATATCATCTAACGAACCATGTCAATATTCACACAACAAACATCAAGGAACTGACTAACGACACTAGTTTTATTTATATAAAAATATTATAGACAAAGATTGTAAAAATAAATTTTATATACGTTGTCAAGCAATAGAAAATTCGTAATATCTAAAGTACCGTAGGACTTCATACGTCTGAAGACTTTTCCCAATATAGAAAGGCGCATAATCAATCAGTAGTAAATAATTTTGTGTAAATTATTTTAAATTTTCTTTCCGCTATGTCTGTGTATGACAATCTGCAAAAACATTGTATCTAGAGTGTATGTCGGCTACTACGCATTCGTTGCCCATAGTATGTGTTTTTACTATTGTAAAGTAGATATTTCTACTAAATATTTATAGTCATTCTACACCATACCTATGGTCTGAGACACAAAACTGAGGACACTAGCAGAAAACTATCACAACATTACAGGCTCAAAAATTAAAGATAAACTTTGTTACTGGTTGGGGAAAGTAATTTGACATGACTGACTGGAACAAAGCCCGACCTACTACGCAGAGTTCATCACTGATTGTAAGCTGGTCTGATCCTCAGTATATTGAACGTTCCAAGCGACGCGTGAGCAGTGGCTGACATGCACGTTTTCCTTAACCATTTACGAAACACTATATAACGCATACATGTTCTCCGCGAGCAAATCAGGTGACATATGTATGTATGCGTGTATGCTCAGGTGTAAATCTTTGCCTCTCTAGGCCACACGTCACACACAGTCCATATTTGACTAAGAGCCGCGCGTTCTATCTACCATTCATTCATGGGTAATGTTACCCATAGTAATATTATTATATTATTTATTTTATACCTTATGTAATTGATTGTATTTCGTATTAATTTTTTTTTATTTTTTAAATAATTTGTACCAGATTTACTAAATAGAACTAGAAATATAAATAATTATACAAGTGAGCTTGTTTTAAATGACAGGAATGGATCTGATTTAATTCATGTACTTCATTACTCTAACACAATTTAAATTATTTCTAAAGAAACTGAGAATTACTTAAATTTTTTCTTATGCTTTATTACAGTTTAAGGAATTTTAAAATCCATATTCTATTTCTATAAAAAAACATGGTTACATGAATGTTAATTGAAATGGAGCAATTTTTTCTTTAGAGGTTAGAATCATAATTTTTTAAATTTAGCACAAACACGTAACTAATCTATTTTCAAATGCGATGACCAAAAACTGTAGCGCCATACACAGCTTCCGGTTCCTTTAGTTTTATAATTCCTTAAGTTTTAAATTTGCCAAAATACAGTGTTCCTGAAAAACGAATATCTTAATAACATACTTTTCATTGTCTAACACAGACTCCCACATACACTTGACTAATGAAAGCACTTGTCACAATACTAACATGAAAACTTAATAATAATCAAAATATGTAATAAGTGATACAAAACTTATAAAATTAAGTGAATAATGTGTTAATATAGAGCTGTTCACGATTTGTTATTTTAATGAAAAGGACGTCAGATAACTTTTTTCAGATGAGTTTTTGATGTAACATTATAGTGACCCACAATCTTTGAAAGCCTTAAAAAATTTAATGCCGTAAAGGAGATGTTACGTCTGTCTAGGTATTCACCATTCTTGATGCTTCTTGGTTCTAATATTCCCAATAGCTTAAATCCAATAACAGCCATACAAAGACGTATGTGAGTTTGTGTGTGTGTGCGTCTGTCTGTGTATCTGCGGGTGTCTGTGTTTTATGCCTTTACACCAAATCATATTGTAAGATGATTTAGTTACAGTATGAAACGTTCACGTCTTTCCACCTATTTCGGCAAAAGGAAAGCTAAAGGAAAGAAATTCCTTCGTCTTTCCTACTATTCTGTATAAAGATAACAGATTTTATAATTTCAAAGAGAACAACTTTCGAGTTTATTACATACTTTGTTAACATTCAGTCTTTTCCCGATTTTAATATTCCTGGAAATGTGTTATGCTTCAAAGAATTCAAAGGATAAAAACTCATTTCTACCATCGTACTGAATATAATTCTTAACTCGTTATATGACAAACGTTCTGTTCACAATTAATAGGAATTAAGAATTAAATATTTCTTGTAAGCTGAATCAAATGAAAATTTTAGTGTGTTATTGCGCACAGGGAAAACTGTGTTCCAGGAAACTCCTACGCCTGCACGTATTAGGCTACTCTATCATCACACTCTATCACCCATTTCGCGCGAAACCCACTGTATTTTGTATGTACCGTGGCCTGATTTATAGAGAGCAAATGAGTAGTCATCTCACACTGGAAGAAAAAGGGAGTAGATCGAAAACAGCATGAACAAAGAACATGAAGGAGGTAAAGCTGGATGCGTCGAATGTCAGAGTTTCCCCGAAATATATATAAATATATGTAATAATATTAAAAATTTAATATTTATTTTGTAAAAAATTTTAGTAATGTTTTTGGGAAAAAGGCGATGAAAAAATATTTTTGAAAACAAATCAGTGTAGTAACCCAGAACAAGCAGTAGGTCCCATAAAAGAATTCAAATACTGGTATGATATGGGATACCCAAAAATTTATTATTCTGTTCTGTCAGTTCTTTCCTTATGTCCTATACTTTATTTGATTCTTGTTAACTAGATAACGTCTGTTATATTAGGCCTATCTAATATGAAACATTAGACCTAATGTAACTCACTATTTTGTGGTTTGACGACTTTCAAGCAGTACCTACTCTGACCTGGAAATTACATTTGTACGTGTTGAGAAGTTTTGACTATAAGTGACACAAACTATACGTGTAAGAAACTGAAACAAAGTAGATCTATAATAACGGTGGATGGAGTTTTAATGTCAATTTAAGATCAAGTAAACAATTCTAAAGTTTCATTGGCTTTATTACCTAACTTGTCTGCCAACAAATTACCAACAAATCAACAAACTGCTAAAGTTAGGCACTTGACGAAAAAAGTATAAAAGTTTCTATTAAATTATACCAAAAAACTACGTTGAATTGTGTTTTATAGAAAACATAGAATTTCTATTTTTTTTTGTAATTTAGCAAGACGGCAAAATATTTATGTATAAAAAACTTTTAGAGATAATAAATAATAGCCATATAGACATAGTAATTTCTGGAATTGCCCGCTTACCGTTTGATTGTGTTTCTGATGTCTATAGTTTTTTATATGTTGCCTATGTCAAAGTTTTAGCATTATTTATGGTTGAAAAATACGAGATAGTAGCAAAGAAGTCTAAAAAAATACAACACTAACTTGATTAACCATTTAATAATATTTTCTTCATATCTACATCGGCTTTAATAAGCCGAAAGACATACAGGAATAATTATAAAGAATTGTTTGTATTCGTAACTTCTTCTCAGCTAACACAAGTTATGAAACTTCCTTGGGTTTGTTAACGTTCGTTTTATAGAGCTTTTATTTTAGGATTTTTCAGTTTTACAGTGTGTAATCTTAGTCACGTAAAGAATCGAATGGCATTTATTAAAATGTTATTAATAATTTCACGAAACCCATTAAGTAATCCTTATTATATTTTTGATACCATAAAATTGAAATTTTATTACAATGCATATATAATAAGCTAAAATTCCAAGTTCATTTACATTTATATTTAACTGATATGCATTATTCATGGTCTGACTTCCTGAAGAAATCTTTTATGAATTAATAAAAAGTAAACAATAGCAAATGTCGTTTATACATGTCAAATAGTTTAAGGATAGGAGTATAACCCTTCCTTGTACTAGAAAGCTTTACTTTTATAGTACATTCCCTAAATTAGAATGTTAAATAAATAATGTAATATAAAGTAAAACTATTAAAAGAAACAAAACTGTAGACATTAAAGAAACTACAATAGGTTAAATGGATATAACTAACTGGTCATTGGGCTGTAGGCGCGAAGTGTATATTGATTAAATACATTATCTAAAAATAATCAAAAGCTTGTCGAAAAAATGTTCAATATTTTATCATATCTTTTTTCTCGTTTTACTTATTATGAGGTAACCATAACTCTTCTAATCTAAAGCAAATCAGATGGAGAGATAATAAATAAGAAGGAACGTTGGTTCCATCTTAAATCAACATAAGTACAGGTAAGTATTCACAAAATATTGAGAAAGTTATAATTATCGACAGTACTTGAAAGCAAAGATATTTAGGAACTAATGAAGTTTACAGGTAGTAAAGTAAGTATTACGTGCTTACTAATAATAGCACTACGAAATTATTAAAATGTTTAATTGACGGCAAAATTACATGGTTCAGAGAGGCTACTAAAACAAAGCACTATAAGCCACCTTTGACAAATTATTTTAATGAGACTATAAACAAGAGAATATTTCATTATACTGAGAGTTATAAAATTCAATTTTCGTTATTTAATCTTGTCATTTAATTTACAGTATATTAGATAATAAATTAACTTCTCAAGCCCTTAGACCTGAAACACCGACTGGCACTTTACCTGCGTTTTCTATTCTGTGTGGGAGCTAAGCCATCTACCCGCTTTATGGAATTTTTCCGTCGTGTCTGCATGTTTATCTAAGTTCTCCTCCTTGGTTAAGTATTGTCGTACTCCCGCTTCACCACAATGTTTGTATTTTTTCTTTTGTACTGTGAATTTTGTAATTTTTCCTATATATAAAGACAGGAAAAGACAGGAGCAGCACTAGGACCTTATATATCAACACCAAGGTCCTAGTGCGCCCAGTACTGACTTATGCATGGGCGCTGCCTGGATAAGATGAGAGATAACTAAATATATTTGAAACGAGGATCCTCAGGCAAATTTTTGATCCAGTGGAAGAGGGGGAAGCCTGAAGGAAAAGATATAATTTAGAGATTGATAATTTGTATGATGAACCTGATGTCGTCCCTTTTTTAAACAAAAATGTTGGAATGAGCTAGATGCTTTGTACATGCTTGTGAAAGCCGAGTTGTTGGAAAGATGTTTGATGCAAAGTAAGTGGGTAAAAGGAAAGTTAGAAGGCAAAAACTGAGACGGATAAACGGGGTAAGTCAGGACATCACGACTCTTGAAATTAGAAATTGGACGAGTGTGACTAAGAAAATAGAAGAATGGCGAAATCTTCTGAAGAAGGCCAGGACACGCAAAGGCCTGTCGAGCCAATGATGATGATGATGAAGATAAGAGCAGCCCTTAAAAAAACTAAAATTGAGTCAGTAGTAAACTTTGTGATTTCTGTAATCATTGACATAATAAAATTAAAGCCACTGTCAAGTAACGATTTAATGTAGCTTCACGTACACTATACCGTTGAACACAGCAAACGGCGTTGTAACCATAGCCATAATCCTAACTTATACGGTAGAAATTTCTGATCAGTTTACATGTAGCGCGCGCGCACACACACACACACACACACACACACACACACACACACACACACACACATTTTCTATATAAGTAACTCGACGTTTCTTCCAGTAATTATAATTTAAAATTATAGTTAATAATATTATAATTTGTATATTTTCTACATAAATAACTCGACGTTTGTAACTTTAATTTGTTATTAATTAAAGAAGAAACCCAAATAAAAACAAAACAAGACGATCTATTTAAAATTATAAATTTACTAAAAAACAAAAATGAATAAAATATAAGCAACAAATTTTCAAATATAACCGAGAAAACAGCTGTTGAAGAAAATAAACATTAAAACAATCGTTAACTAATAGACCTAAATTTATTATCAGTTATTTTACATTAAAATCGATACGAATTCGATTATTCGTTAATTTTATATCAATAGAATTATTTCGATTGTTATTAATTTACTTACAAACCTCTGATTATACTGATATTTTTCAGTGAAACGTGCGTCAGGTGTTAAAAAGAATATACGAAATTATACTACTTGCAGAAGAAACAAATTGAATAACATCACAAATTATATATATATATAATATTTATTTATAATAACTTTACCTCAAGATGTTTATTCCTTATTTGGAACGTGTTTCGGGACACTTAGTGTTCCAATCCCCACCCTTCTTAATTTTGAATCTTGTGGAGTACTTGTGTGTTGGTTAGTTGTTGTTATTGTTTCCTGTTGGTTTTTTGTATTTTAAATTGGTATTACTGTGTGATTGTGGTGTATATATTAGTATTTTGTGTATTTTCTATGTTGAGTGCTTTGGAAATTGTGTCATATTCTGTATTTACTTGTATTTGTTCATGTATTAGTTTGTTTTGTGTTTTGTGTTTGTATATTTGAAAATTTTCCAAAATGCTCATTATGGTGCTTTTGTATGGTGTGTGTGTGTGTGTGTGTGTGTGTGTGTGTGTGTGTGTGTGTGTGTGTGTGTGTTTAGGCTTATATATAAAATTTATTTACGAAAATCCAGATTGTCTAATTACACAGGTGTACACCATAATTTTTAGCAAGTAACAACGTCGAATCTACATGCTCTATCTTTTTCGATCCAAATTAGAAATGCTCCTTTGCCCACTGTTCAATTCTGAACCAGATCATTTTGCTTCTTGCAAAAGGCTTGCTTGTTTATATTGCAACAGTACATATATTTGCATATATGCCCATGGCGGTATGTTTTATATTGTAATTAGTATAAAAGAATAAGGAACACTTTTGTACAATTTTGTGCAGGAATTGACAATATCTGACCTGTCGAGAGGGACACCTGCTATGGTAGCGTAAGTTACAGCGTGTGTGTGTTTGTGTGTGTGAGCACGCTACGACATGAAAATATGGGGTGATGCGAACGACTTATTGTTTTGTCTGTAATCATGTCTTAACAGGATTATAATAAACTAATTACTTGTGTTAAACCTGTAAACAAAGACTTACGCCAATTATAAAAACACAATTGCATTAAGGGATTTTTAAAGAATGGAGTGATATAACAATATTGCAGAAATTTGCAATATTAATGACGCTAAGAGTTTAATGTTAATTACTAGTATAATTAAAGAGTAATTAACATGTGTGTTATATGTGCGTGAAAAGAAAAATGTTACGCAAACAATGATATCGCGCATGCTAAAAGTGTGTTTACGAAATCGCTAAAATGAACAAAAAAGTGATTCGTAATTAAAAGGACGCTTTGCATGAAAGTTACAATTTCTAACATGTCAAGAGCAATCCTGGACATGTCAGATTGAGTCCAGTATAAATACGACAGACAATTTTGGGGCATTCTCATACTCAAAGAATCTCTACACGAGGACACTATGTCCGTTTGATAAGCTATTTCCAAAGGACGTCACGCTGCTGGTCTGCCGATCTACTGAACACACTTTTACCACACACACAAGACGTATGGAAGAACTCAGGATTAACAACAACAACAACCCATAGAGACAGAGAACACAGCATCATCATCAAATTCTCAGGATTCAGGACGCACACACACACACAACGGTAACGGGAGCAGTATGCAGGTGATGACTAAATATTTATAATTTTTTTGTGAAAAGTACTTTCAGAAAGACAATTTTACATGAACAGTAAGAGACTTAAAAAATTTTAAATGTAAATAATAGTTAAAGTCAATAATTTAAATTTATAAGAAAATTTGAAACTTACTAAATCTTTTGGTTGTATGTTAAAAATTTGGGTCTGTCAATAGAGTTAAATAATAGTTTGAAAGTAAATGTAATTAGTTTATTTTGTTTATAGCAACTAGTAATTTTATTCTTAAGTTTAATATTATTTTTGTTTTTCTTTTAATGAGTTGCTGTTAGCATTTGAAGATTGAATCAAAGTCAAACACACACAAAAAATGAAATAATTTAGATGACTTATTTAACATGTCTGTTTAGTTAATAAGAGTATATGATTGTTTAGTTTGTAGATGTTATGAACAGCCTAATATGTGTGAAACTTATAAAAGTGGATATTTGATCTATCTTATGTTTGAATTTTTTAATATTGGAATATTTTTCTATTAATGAATAAATCTTAGGATGATTATTTTTAAATAGTTTTAAATAATTATTTCATGTCAACAACATCTCACTTCTCTTTAAAATTTATTTAATTATTGTGCAACTACATATACTTGACGCAACGAGAAACAAAAATCCTGCGACCTGGCCGGTGTACTACACTTAATAGTTGCGTTGAGTACATGGTTCTGTATTTGTGTGAATTTATGAAATAATCGTAACGTTGCAATATATTTCGGCTTTTTATCTAGTGTCCCCAGTCATATCTAAAACTTTCTTGGTTTGCCAAATAGGCTGCCCATAACTCTTTTATTTTCCTAAATTTGTAACAGATACCATTATCTTTGTATAATAAATTATATATATATATATATATTATAACAAAATTATACTATTAATTTAGTTATGGAATTATTTAATTGATATTCTGTCTCTCTCTGTTATTCCACGCCGTATGAAATCATCACTTTTATTATCGTGTATTGTCTAGATATGCTTTGTCAGTTTCCTGACCCCAAGTGATTGTACTTTTCACACACTGATTTATAAAATTTCCTTTTAAAACATAATGCTAATAGTTTTTTAAATTATGATTCTTAATAAATATGATACACTATCGTCTGTTAATATTCTACGGCATTAGCACTAAAATAACAAGTAGAACAGCGTTGTTATTAAGATTTATCGAGCTTTTACAACAGTTGTCATCTTGTCAACATTAGTCTTTCCTTAGCCCATGTAACAACTCCTAGTGTGAGTTGGAAGCAAATGTGTTTACGTTCAACACATTTTATTATCAGTCTTGTAGCTGGATAGTTTAGCAGTAAGTGAGCGTTGCTATACAGCGGTTTCTCTTAGATTAATAAAGTTAACTGTGGCATAGTTAACATCAAAGAGAAAGAAAAAACACCACTTGCACGCAATGAACTGTTGATTTCATTTACTCCTGCTATGTAGAGTGGACAGAAGCGGTGCTATAGTTAGTAGTAGTAGTAGTAGTAGTAGTAGTAGTTGTTGTACTAGTATGGATACCAGATTCCATGGTTACGGTGGGATGATTCTTCATTGCCCCATTGGCGACAGCGAAACTAATTGTTGTCGTCTTTGTTTATAATTATTAGTTCAAAGTCACTTGAGACTTAGAAAAATGAACATATTTTAATTATTTTAATTGTTTCAATAATATTTAATTACTCGATTATATTTTTATTTACAAGGGTTTATTTTTCAGGTTGCCACCGAAGGTTTACTGTTTCATTATATTTTACTTTATTTAGACGCGGTTTCATCCCTCACAATAAATTGCAGGCACACGCGCGCGCGCGCACACACACACACACACACACACACACACATACACACAGGCACTCGACTTAGATTACGGACTCATAAACCAACTACGATAATACATAGGTTTTTTTCTCTTTGATAATACAGGGAAAGCAAGATTTCACTATTAGATGGATAAGTCAGTATAAGTTATGAAATAACTCAATCTGTTCTGTTAATAACGCGAATCCATCACTAATTTGACGTAAGGCAACTTACTCAACCTACAGCCACATATCCAACACACGAATCATCATTTCTACGTAAATACACTGCTGCACATACAGGCCCAAATTGTCAGAAAAAATATGATTGACTATTGAAATACATAAAAAATAAAAGAGAGAGAGAGAGAGAGAGAGAGAGAGAGAGAGAGAGAGAGAGAGAGAGAGAGAGAGAGAGAGAGAAAGAGAGAGAGAGAATTTGGGAGACAGACGTATGACATCAATATCTTCAAGGGCCTTTTCTGTCTCCATGTATCAGTTTGAGGATAAGTATTGAATATGCTTCGGACTTCCTTGTATTCAGTGATAAACTAGATTTAAGAATGGTACACATATACAAATATTTTGTTCCTTTTTATCTGAGTTTGATTTAATGAAAGAAAAAATATATGAGCGAATTATGGGGCAATTAAAAGTGGGTTTCTACTTATTAAAATTTACTTAATAAGTGTGTTTCTACTTATTAAATTGAAGTAAAATGCTGCACTAACAAATGTGTATGTAATATTATTCAATGTAGGAGGCCTACGGATGTTACAATAGCTGCAGTTTTTCGAACGTTTCGAAATCATTAGTAACTTACTTCTACACCGAAACAATCATAAGAACAGAAACAGGAGAGACTTTTTCATATGCATTCAGATATAATTATAATTACTTAGTTCTTGTTGAGAAGTATAAATTTAATGCACATGTATATTTTTTAGAACTCACTAGATAACATGAAGAACGTTTTAGAATACTTACCTTCCTTTAATTTATTGTTTCTTATTAGTGTGAAGGATTTGAAATGAACTAGAAATAGGTATTATACAAAGAGAGCAATTTCCATTCTCACAACAGGTTTTTGTTTTATCGTTTCGTTTTCACTCACACGAAAAACAAATGCAACCTAATTAAGCCATAAATTATATACTAAACTCCGCTAGTCATGAGATAACAGAAAAGGGAGCCACTTCAATAATTTTCTTTACACTGTACAGTGTAGATCAATTTTTTAACAGAAGCAAAGGTCTTTTAATATATTAATGAATCCATTAGCTTTTAATTAAACTAATTTTTAATCCACTGTTTTTGGTTTATAATTTGTCTTTTTATTATTTTTCCAAAGCATTAGTGACACCATTTTATTTTTCCCTCTAACGAGTTTTGCTCATTCTATGACGTGGCAACCTCAGTGGCTCCCCTGATAGATGAAGAATAATACTGGAACCAGTACGGATTGAAACATGTGATGTCATATTTTATCGTCAGTGAGGGAATAATATTTAGAAACATGTAAAAAGTACGAGGACTGTTCAATAGAAACAAGTTTGATCTGCGCAGCAGTGACTTCGTCGCCATATCAACGAAATTCATTTGTTTATATTGTCTGTTTAAGTATTAGTGACGCGTCTGTCAAAAATATTTGCAGTTTGCTCTTTTCTAAGCGTTGTGACTGGGTTCAAAAATAGCATCTATGATAGAAAATTCGTCCAAAGATAATCTACGTGCCGTTATTCAGTTTTTGGCCGCTGAGGGGTGTCAGCCAATGAAAATTTATACAGAATGAAAGCTGTATATGTTGACTATAGTTATTCTCATACGGCAGTCGTTGAATGGTGCAATAGATTTTGACAAGAAAGATAATCCACTAAAGATTTGGCCCGTTCCGGACCTGCACGTGTTGCAGAGTAAGATGAAAATGTGAGACAGCTCAAACTGCTTTCCGCGCAAATAGGGGCATCAAAGTTAGAGAACTTTCTCAAATGTTGAGCTCAATGTTTCAACAAATGTTGTTGAAACTGTTCATTCCATCATTCATCTATCACAAAGTTTCTGCTCAGTGGATTCAACGACTGCTTACTGATGAGCAGAAAACTTTGAGTTCGGCCTTATCATTACAGCATTTGATGCGCTATTAACAACAAGGTAATTCCTTTGTACAGCAAATAGTTGCCGGTGATGAGTCTTTGTTTTATCACTACGAACCAGAATCCAAACGTCAGAGTATGCAGTGGAAGCATGCACAATCTTCGAAGGCGAAAAAATGTCGGTCCCAACATTCGGCAGGAAAAGTAATGGTGACCGTATTTTTTTATTATCAGTGTGTGGTGCTCTTATATTTTAAAGAAACTGGTGTCAACATCAACGCTGAGCAACATGGAGACAGCTTAAAACGCTTACGAGTCAGCATCAACAATAAACGTCCCGGAAAGCTCACAAATGGTGTCATTCTTCTCCATGATAATGCTCGACCCCATGTAGCCCAGACGATTCAAGATCTGCTTGGCCGTACGAAGTGGGAAGTCTCACAACATCCACCTTACAGTACCGACTTGTCCCCGTGCTATTATGTTTTCGGCCCATTAAAGAAATCACTAAAAGTACGGCGGTTCAAATCGGACGCTGTGGAAGAGTTTGCTGTTAGCGAATGTTTCCGCAAACAGCCTCAAGAATTTTACCAGCAGGGAATCTATAGATTAGTGCAACAGTGGGACTCATGCCTTAATGTTAGTGGAGACTTCTTTTAAAATCGTTGAATAAAAATGCTTTCCAAGAATCTTTTGAACAATCCTCGAATGTTCATTCACTTATGTGCCCTTAAAATTTGTAATCTTAGTTAACTGCCAGTAGGTTTAAAAGTAAAAAAAATAATCCGACTAAAACAATATCGCTGCACTTTGCTCTAGCACACAAAAATATTTACCATCTTCTCAGCTGAGATTATTTTAGTTTCTTAGCTATACTCAAAAATTAACTTGACAATTTTATTGATAAACCAAAACTTTTTTTTAGTTTTTAATATAGGATTAATAACTTTTTTCCTGTATTTAATGTAGGGTTAAACACATATAATCCTCAGTGACATTAAAAATACAGAAAAATATCCATTGCAAGGTAATAGGGATAGTTTTATTTATTGTTCAGAATTTCCTATTTTCCACAGCTGGTGGAGTAGACATGTTCTGTACATGTAGCCTATATTGTTTCATGTGCAAAAATACTGAAGCTACATAGATTGGTTTGTTCGTCCACATGATCCAATTCAGGAGTGGGTACAACAAAATATCTGTACTTAGATTTGGAGGCTACATACATTCTCTGCACGTGCTGAACAAATATTTCCATTTTTGTACACACTCCCTTTATGGGAATTTATAACGAAAGATAATCGCTTTCAAAACTGTATTACGTTACGTACCTACCCTTTACTTAAGCTTTTAATTTTTAAAAATAGTATTACTAAGTATATTTTATTGATAATGTAAATAGTATTATGTGCGACAAGAAATTTTAAAATTTATTTTTAACTTGAAAAATTTTAATTTTGTTAACTTTTTATTCATCTCAAACCCTTTAGAATTTTTATATCGTATATTTGATTGTTTAAAAGCTATAAATAATAATGACGCATGGGAACAATAATTAATCGTATACACGCAAGTAAACACAATTTAGAAATAACATAGGCCTGGATAAAAACAGTTACTTCCAATACTTACATACTGCACGGTATGTTTACGTCACGCAGTGTTCAGATTTCACAGAATTGAATCATTCATTTTGATCTAATACAAAAACTAAAATTGAGTTTATCAGTTTGTTTTGAAGATTTTGAAGAAATCTACATACATTGTCCACCCTTCCCATTTGTGTTGTAATTTGGCCACATACCACATTGGTTTTCGCGTTTACCATAATTTATTTCCCAATGCTGTCAAATCTATTATCAAATCACTCGTTCAAATTCTTATTATATAGAATTAATTGAATTATATTATAATAATATAGAATTACTGCCGTGTAAGTTACCTTCACTGAAAAAATTAAAGAGTTTTACAAACTTAATTGACTTAATAGAATTTTAATACAAAATCATAATTACCTTAATTATAGGCAAGATTTAATGACTAAATTGATATTACAGCAAACTGTTTTAGTGGGGAAACCATAAATTGTTTTCATGACCCTCTAAGTAGAAATTCAGAAAATATATGTAGTCCTCCGGAGAAAATAATGGCTGCAAGTGAGTAAAGTTTTGTATCTGTAACAATGTTAATTACAGCATTGCTGATATAAAGTAAACCGTACTACTCAAGTCTATCTCAAATGATTTTTTTTGGGTGGATGATGAACTTTATAGGGACTTTCTTTCGTATTATTCCTACGGAAGTTTTGCTTGTTGTACAGTTAACTTGCCAAATACCGATTATATATTTCAAGATAATATTATACCTCTAATATCACTTTAGTTGTATAATAATATTTGCTTAGGATAAATATTAATTTACACTATTATAATGTCTGTTTCTGAAAGTTCCTTGTAAACAGAAATATAATTCTTCTGTTGGAACGATCGCATACGTACACGTGTTAGAATTACCAGCCGGTTAAGATAATTAAAAACATAATTGGTCCTGCCCGCTGTAGGTAAGTGTATTAATTGCGTTAGTTGACCTGCTGTCTAGTAACTTTGCTGTCAGTATGTGAACCTTTTAACCACAGTAACAGAGCACAAATAACATACATACAAGTTACAAGCGATGTCATTATAATGATGATATTACGTCATTTTTGTTATCATTTTGCAGGAGTACTGTCATAATTTACCTTGAGTACAAAAGTTTTGTATACTTCAGGGAAAGATAATCGTAGCGAGAGTTAGTATGTTTATACGAGGGCCATTTTTTTCAAAATTCCTTTAAAGTAGGAATAAAAACGAGAATAATTATAAAAAATGTATTACATTTAATATTTATAATGAATTTACCTCAAGATATACCTTTTTTTTTCCTTATTAGGAACATGTTTCGGGTACCATCGTGTACCCATCCTCAGACTTCCGGTTTTTGAGTCTGGTGAAGTACATATGTGTTTGTTGACTATTATTATTGTGGCTTCCTGTTGGCTTCTGGTACTTCAAATTAGTTTTATTGTGTGTGATCAATACAAATCAATACAAATCAATACAAAACATGACACAATATTCAAAACACTCAACATCGAAAATACACAACAAACTAACACATACACCACAATCACACACAATAAAATTAATTTGAAGTACCAGAAGCCAACAGGAAGCCACAATAATAATAGTCAGCCAACACATATGTAGTTCACCAGACACAAAAACCGGAAGGCTGAGGATGGGTACAAGATGGTACCCGAAACATGTTCCTAATAAGAAAAAAAAAAGGTATATCTTGAGGTAAATTCATTATAAATATTAAATGTATTATATACATCAAGAAACGGACTGTAGCAGAAAGTGATTGAAAAAGTGTATTATATACAAAATATTTGTACATCTCTCAGCTACTTTTCTACATAATCGCCATTTCTATTTAGGCACTTATCATAACGTGGCACGAGTTTTCCTATGCCCTCATCAAAGGAAGCTGCATCACACAGCTTCATTTGGGTGAAAAGATGAAAGTCGCTCGGCCCTAAATCCGGGCTATATGGCGGATGTTTAAACACCTCCCATTTGAACTTCCGGAGGAGATCCTGTGTCTGTGCTGCAGTGTGAGGACGAGCGTTGTCGTGAAGGAAGACAATACCCGATGACAACATTACTCTTCTCTTGTTCTGTATTGCTCTTCGTAGTCGCTGAAGAGTGTCACAGTACGAGGTTGAAGTGACGGTCGTCCCCCACTCATTAAATTCAGTCAATAATACGCCTGTTCGGTCCCAAAACACAGTAGCCATAAGATTTTTGTTGCCAAACGTTCGCTTGAACTTTACCGGTCTGCCTGGGGACTCAATATGCTTCCACTGTTTGGAGTGCTCTTTCGTCTCGACATTTTCATATTGCACCCATGTCTCATCTCCCGTCACAATCTTGTCCAGAAAAACCTGCCCTTTCTAGTAATAGTGTTGCAAAAATTCTAAGGTTGTGGCTATTCTCTGAGTCTTATGGTTGTCATTGACCATTTTCGGCACCCACCGTGCACAGATTTTTCTGTAGCCAAGCTTCACGCTTACACTGTCATACAGAACTGATCTTGAGATTTCAGGAAATTCGATAGACAGCTCAGAAATTGTGAATCCACGCCTTTTCCGAACTACTTGATTCACTTTTTTAACAATTTCTTCCGTCGCTACAGATTTCCTCCCTTGACCGCCCTCATCATGGATGTCAGTTGGTCCTTCTTTAAACTTTCTCCACCATTCTCGTACACAACCATCACTCATAAAATTGTCGCCATAAACATTACTCATTCGACGATGAATTTCGGCTCATTACGCCCTTCGGCGAGAAGAAAGCGAATTAAGGCGCACACTTCACACTTGGAGGGCGATTCGATTACATTAAACATGTAATCACACTTGTTACTCAACAATGACTCAAGGGAGGAAGTGCACCTATTGGTGTGTGGTGCAATAGTCTAATGCGCATGCGCTGTGTATCTCCATTCCAATACATCGCATGTGGGTCTCATCGGGTGGCATCTCGGAGGTTGAAAAAAAATATCCCTCGTACATAAGACAAAATTTTTAAATATGCACTTAATTAAACACAAATTTTTTTGTTATTTGTTTGTTATTTTTTATTACACCTTCCTGCTTTTATAATGTAAAAATTTAATCTGAAATGTTGCGTCGACGACAACGACAATAATGATGATGATTGGAAGAGAGGGTGTGTGTGTGTGTGAGCGAGAGTGAGAGCATTAAAGCTTGCAGTGCACGTGCACAATGACAGATTTTAGCACGCCACATCAGCTTATTGGTATTGGTCGCCCAACCGAAATGCTTAGTATTCAGTTCATGATGCGCATTATCCTTTCTCTCCTTCTGCTAAACAGACATTACGATGGGATATCAAGAATAGATAAAATCCCGAGATATTTATTAGCTTACAGATTTCGAGCAATTTGTTGTTGGATACACTACACACAGCTCAGGGAAGTATACAGTGTTTTAGCAGAAACGAATTTGTAAGTTGTATATTATGTTAAATTACCAAGGATAGCTTTATTAAAAAATCTAATTGGGACACATCTACATCGCTCCTTTAAAGTATGTTGGAACATATGTTACGACTCTTATATTAATAAGAATAAATATCATGTGCCATAAATAATAACATTTGTTATATGTGCTTTAATTATTTTAGTATTGCTTATATACAAGTCGTGATTAAGACAATACATTTCTAGCCTCGACAATAAAGTGTCAAAGTGTCAACGCATATGTTTTCTAAATCATTTCAAAATAATGATAACACCTTACAATGGAAGTTATCCAAAAATATGTTTTGGCAAGCGACCTATAGCTCACGTTGTAGCCTATTTAATTCCCTTATTTACTGGAGTTTTAGAGCTGTCTCATCTACATTGATCAACAACTGCATCTAATTTGCACGCCTTCTAGCTCTTGGATTCATCACATTTTGTCGATCCACGACCATTGTAGCGTCCCACTTTTTATTAATAATTGAAACGTAGTCGGTGAAGTTGGGCTTCTATGTAATAGACTTTTAGTGTTTCAAATTAGTTACGGTTGTATTTCCTGATTCTATGTAACTTTTTTTCTTATTATATAGGTTCTTTCCTCCTTTCTCCAGAACTACCAGCTCTCCACCCTTCCAAAGCTTCAAAGAATTGAATAAATACGGTGTTTAAGTTTTCTAAATGCCCTTAAATCTTAAATTAACCTGCTGGCAGTGGGTTTCTCTTCTTTATCACCTGTTGACAAAGTAGACGGGATTTACGCACGAAGTTCCTGGTGTGAAACTTCCTTGCTCTTTGCAGATTTTTCCCTTCTACATTATTTTCTTCTTCTCCCATCGAGTATTAAACCTTCGGTCTGTTGCGCCTCATGCGATGGTACAACTCACGTTCCAGCACCGCTAATCTGAAATAAACCGTCTTGTAACTGAGTGCGGTGTCGAGCTCACGATAGAAAATGTGTGTGTGTGCGTGTGCGCGCGTGAGAGAGCGCGGGTGTGTGAGTGTTTGCGCGCGCGTAAGTAGTGCATGTGCATCAACTTATCTAGTGCAGGTGTGCCAGACAAGACCGCTGTACTGTTTATCCAGTGACAGGAGAGGCAGGCAGACCTTGAGGGCGGCACAGCCTGTGCCTTTGAGTATTGCAAACAATACTACCACGCCGGCTCGAGCCACACTGTTTCTTTGTTATCATCCATATTATTTCCTAACATTCACATTATCGTTGCAATAACACTGATTTCTCTAACAATTTTGACAGCCCTTCCTCTCTACTACCTCAAACATCGTTACACACAAGCCTATTTCCATTAACTGGGCAGATTGTCACGGTTTATTGCCTTCTCAAACATTCGTGGTATTATCCTTCTCAACTTCTGCTAGTCGTACCTAACTAATTGCGACACAGTACATCCTTGTCCTTCTATTTTGTTGGTATTAATTGATGGCACTGCCTTACTTATTTTTGCTCTTGTTGCGGCAACTTTCTCTTCTGAATTTGTTGAATTTTCTGCGTTACTAAAGTAAAATTCTGGGCTATGCTCTAAAAGTAAGTTTTTTTGAAAAAAAACCATGTGAGAGTTACTAATCACCGAATTGGCGCCTTCCCAGTTGGCGAATAGGAGAATGCCTCCTTTAAAAGAATAGACCGGAGAAACGAAGTAGGGGAAACTAAAAGTGGACCAAGTCAAGCAAACTGCAGCTTCTGATTCAATTTGCAAACAGTGTCGAAACGCAGAATGTCTGAGCACAAAGACTCCCCATATAGCTTGTAGCGTTCAGTATTAAACAACTAAACATGGATAAAAAATAATGTAATGTGTGATTTACATCGAGTGAAGTGGGACGCAATGGGGCAGTTATGCTAAAGTTTTAGATCCACTTACCCCAATGAAGCAGGACTGAAATCTGTGGTACTTCATTTACAAAAAGTGCAGCTATTAAGATAACGAAGCACAAAATTATTATTTAGGCTCAAAATAGCTAATCATTATTTTGGTAGACATGACTACGAATGTAGAATCACTATCTAGATCACTTTGTCAAGCGTGCAGCACACTCCATTAGTATTAGTAAATTGTAGAAATAAAACACATTTCTTGATGCAAATTTAGTATAGGCCTATACACAAAACACAATCATATTTTTAAATACTGTTTCGTGCATTATTCTGTGGTTTCATTGCATATTGTGTGTAAACAACTCATGTTTGCTAAATTTAAATAATATAAAACTCGAAAACGAAAAATACCACGCATCATTATCCGAATTAAGCTAATCAAAAAGATTTATGGAATAGTAAGAAAATGGACGTAAACAAAGAAGCGCTTGTACGAGGGATATCCAGAAAGTAAGTTCATTTTTTAAATATTGCCACGGTATCGATACGATCACACTGTTACGGTCAGTTTGTTGATACGTTGGAAAAAACCCCATTTGTAAACAACTGTGCAATAAGTAAGCTCCGTTGGATGTGTTTGTAACGTCGAAGAAATTCGAAACGCCCCCTCCGCGTGGGAATTACGTAGGTATGTGAATCGGTTCTTGAATGCAAAAGGCATTACAACAATTGAAATTCACCGACAAATTTTCGATGTTTATGGAGGAGACGTAGTGAGCGTTTCAATGGTACCAAGATGGATACGACCTTTTAATAAATTACGCAGTAATCTTCGCGACAGTGAAAGGAGCAGGCTACCGCATTTAGTGAATGACGACATGGTGCGGGCCGTTGAAGTGAATATCACAGACGAGAATAGACGATTCACTATGACGTCGTTCTCCCTGTATTTTCAAGAAGTTTTTCGTTCATTTCTTCATGAAATTGTGTCTCAAAAACCGAACTACTCAAAATTGTCTGCGCGCTGCGTTCGAAACGTGCTTACGGATCAACAGAAAATGAAAGGGTGGAAAAGTCCATTTCCTTTTTCGACACGATTCAGATAGCAAAGGGAGGACTACTGAGCCGTATAGTTACCTGGAACGAGACACGGGTGTCTCACACAACCTATGAATAAAAACAATAATCCACAGCGTGGAGACACACTTAATCGATTACAAAGAAAAAAACTCAAGTCAATATTTTCCTCTTGCAAAATCATCTGCACAATCTTTATTGACAGAACAGGGATTTTGCTTACGGAGTTCTTGCCTCAAGGCCCCACAATCAACTCGGATATCTACTGTAAAACGCTTAAGAGATTGCGTCGCTTAAGAAATTGCGTAGTCCGATCCAGAGTAAATGACGTAGGATACCTACCCAAGACATTGTCATGAATCATAGCAATGTCCTCCCGCACACTACCGCTGCAACGCAACATCTCCTTAAAAAGTTTAGCTGGCAATAATTTCTTCATACGACTTATAACCCAGACCTTACACCAAGCAAATATCACCTTTTCAAATAATCCTTCATAAATCCTTCTTTGGTGGCCTGCGCTTCATAACGACGAAGATATCAAACAGCTGTTAATACATGGTTAAAATCACAGGCGGGAAATGTCGACGACGGAGGTACACAACACCTTGCTATGAAAACTGTTTCAAAAATGACGAGAACTAAATACAAAAGTATGTAACGTGTGTATTACAAATAGCAATAAAAATGTTTTGTAAAAATATTCTTAGTTTCCTTCAATACCCTATCAGAACTTACTTTCTGGATATCCCTTGTACTTGAAAATTTGTTATGTAGTAAATAAACTAATTAATGAATTAACATTGAAAGTTAGCATAAAATTAATTATTGTAAACTTAAAAATTATCTTGAAATTGCCTTTATTTACTGTTATAACACTTACAATAATTCCCAGAAAACTGACTGGGGGCAGCAGCTACAGATACCCCAGAGCCACGTGAAAGACGTCGTATCTCTTGCTTCCACGCCACCGAGACTACTGACATGTTTGTATAACACTGACACGGGACACACAGCAAGTCACAGCGACAATTACTCATTCTACGCGGTATCAGACATGCCAAGCAATAGATACTTTTTATTATGGGATGTATAAACATCTCTTTCAGTTTTGTCTTTGTCGTTCTCAAAGCCCGCTTTGGAAACACTTGGCGCAGTGAAGTTTAAAAATTCAATCAATTAACAACGCCTCTTCTAAGTAGGTTTTGACAACGTAGTAAGACAAAGAGCACAAGAATCCTACGGAAATCATACATTTGTAAACTACAAAAAAAACTTTAAATTCGTTTGTATCCGAAATAACGTTAGAGAAATACAGAAAAGTGTAAGCTATACTAAAAATGTATACTACATTATTGTGCCATGTTAGGTAGCTGTAAATATATTATTATTAGTACACGTTATGAAAAGATTAACTTTATGAAACCTGTGCAAATAATGCATTTGTTACAAGTACTTGTGCGGATACATATTTCCTATTCAACACAATAGATTTATGACCTCTTGAATAACTCGTGTTCCATCAAGATGGCCAAGTAATGACGAGTATTATTATGAAGCGTCGTATTAAGGCTTGAAGCATGGTTTGTTACACTCACGCACCGTAGGCCATAAACGCTTGACGATATCGAAGGCCATTCAGTCATGTTATATATAATTAATTAGTAAGGTAACACATCATGCAAAAATAAAATTTTCAGTCCCACATTTTACCATTTTTCCATAACAATTTTTACGTTAACGAATTCTTTTGTAAACCTATTACTATGTTATTTATCAAAGTACTTAACTGTTTTATGTACGTAATATTCTAAAATATCTATTCTTTTATATATGCCATATATAAAGATGTTAAATATACACTACTTACTACTTGTATTTATTTAATTTAATAAATTTTACTTTTTGTATCGCAAACGTAAGCTAATAAAGCATGTCTATTGGTTACGGAATCAGGGCACAGTCTGTAACACCTTAACTTAAACATTAATGAATGTAAACAAATATTGAAGAGAAATGAATGAACTTTTTGTACCCAATTAAAACAGTTTTTAAATTTTCCGAAATTAACCGATACAGTAAGAAAAACTCATGAAACGCACTTTATATGGATAAACAAATCTATACCATAGGAAACTTTTTTGTTCAATTCACAAGACCGAATTTGTTATTGTTTTGACTGCATTGTTTTAACTCTACAGAAAGTAGAGTTCCAAATGTCTCTTATTTTTGTTACAATTTTTGGAAAGACGACATAAGAGTACAAGCAAAATGTCAAGAAGACAACAATACATGAGGAAAAGGTAAACAAAAGAGGAAATGTATAATGTTTAGAAAAATAAGATCCCAGTTTCATGAGTCGCCTACCTTGTCGAATCTTAAAAAGTTCCTTAAATATATGTGAGGTGCACTAAGGATAATCTTGAGAACAATTACTGTCTGATAACCGGAGTAAGTAACGCTAATTTATGATTATAAATTACGAGTATTTCAAAGTTACTTTTTTGAAACTCAAATACAGTAGGCTATATGGCTAAAACTATATAGCGAGGAGATGACCAGTAAACAATCGCTATGTTAAGGCGATATTTATCGATAGAATAAATAAATAACTCTAATTACTACGAAAAAGTAAATGCTAATCGCGATTACTAAATTTCAATCGCGGTTGCATTACGCCTACCTAGACCTGACCTCTGAAAGATAAGTAAGGTCTAATAGAAATCGTAAAGACCAACCTATAGTCCCCAATATAAAAAAATAACGTTTTAAACTGATTATTTATTCTAAGTAACTTTACAAGAAAAAAATATAATTTTTTAGTAATGTATAATAAACAATTACTCTCATACTTTAAATGTTAGTGCAAAATAGTCCTTTGGTAGCCACAATTCAACATATGGGTTTCCAATAGTTGTAACTTAATATTGCTGCACTTTTGCCTAATCTTGTTTATATGAAATACTGTAATACATATAATACGTATCTTTGTACGACATGCTGAATAATGTTGATAATCATTAAACAAAATTACTTATCCAAATTATAAAATCAATTAAACAATCTGTCAAAATAGTCCTAATTGGAAACGTTATCCAAAACATATCAGAATCACAGTTACTTACTACATTCTGGACTTACATAGGTTACTTTATAGCGTCACTTCTCACCGATTCCTAAGGTAATTATGTCATACACCAACAGTTTTATGTAACATAAGAAAATTTTATTTTTCGAAAATGCTGTATTCGTTTTTTAAGTTACTTCTATGTGAAAAGCCATTCACTATTTTATAGTGAACTTAAAAAAACCAACGTCGTTCCAAATAGATAAAAAATATATTACAATGGGATTGCAAGACGGTTAAAACACCGATATTGATCAAAGTGTGGTCAACGGGATACGTCGGTTACGGGAGCATATGCTGTAGGCTTAGTGGGCTTAGTTTTCATCCCTGTTATAGGGACGAACCTCTGCAGAAACGTGACCCTTGTAAGATGGAAAAATATGCACCCCGTTCTAACTGCAAAAGTAACTAGAATCACAGAGAACCTACAATACTAATCCAAGATTAAAATTTAATTAACTAAACGAAGTAATTTTAGCATGTGTACCACCACGTTTAGGTGTAAGCTTAGTTTTAAGTTAAGTATGCATTCTAAATAGTCTTTGTACCATTTAAAGCAATACGTATACAAAAAATATCATTTTCACTTACTTACTTTTATTATGCTAGTTATAAATTTGCTAAGAGTATTCAGGTCTCAAAAAATATGTGTTTTTAATACGATATAACGTAATTACTGCAGATTACCGAAGAACTCAGCGAGTAATGTGAATTGTTTGTTTACGTGAACACTAGAAACGTTTACATTTGCCTACGTTAAATGCAAATAACAGTTAGAAATGTACACGAAAAGCCAATAATGACCTGAGGGAAACGTCTGATTTTTAAAAACAAACAAGCGACTGATTTTACTGTATGTAAAACATCTCTCGTTTATTTTACGGTCTGGATAATAAAATACTTAGTCTCAGTAGCGTGTGTGTAGAGTAACCTCTGGACTATACCTTTAGACGTCGCAAGTTGGAACACTTGTTGACCCTTCTTTACAAGACGATTTTCTCCATTTCCCATAGAAAAAATGGCTTCTAAAACACTAAAGGATGGCATTAAACACCTGGAATAATAACAGGCAGATTATTACCTTTTCATTCTGAGCAAGCTGGACAATCACACCATTGGATACTTAATATACACCATTTCGATAGTCGCAATCACAATTAAATAACTTATTTATGAGCTATTTTAATACTCAGAGAAAGAACCAACTGACCAAGTAAGGTCTGATCCAATTAAAAACTTTGAATATTGTAGTGGCATCACAGTGTACTATTATAATAGTAGTTACGAGGTATATAACAATAATAGAAATCGCTATGGATGTTTCAGTTTGTAAAGCGTGTTTTTAACACAACTTTTGCAAATTCGGACTGGCAGAGTTTTACTGAAGCAATTCGCAGACTTGGGTAACAAAACTCATGACAGCTACAGCAGAGTTGAACTACTTTTTGACAATATTACTCTTCACTTAGCATAAGATACGCGAATAAATACTTTAAGTTGCAGAGTGCCGTGTGCTAACAGTTTCAAACATGAGCGTCTCGGGATTCTACTCTGTAAGTAGAGTATCTGAGGCTTCTATAAGCTTAGGATTCAAATACTGGGAAATAACCAAGTATCACATGAATAATACTCGTTCTTCCTGAAGCGAAATACAGAATAAAAGTTAAGGTTTTTTTCTTTATCAGCAGTCTTTTCAAGGGATCACAAAAAACACGTAAACCCCTCCCAATGGCCCAAAAGTATAGTGGATAAAATTATTTTGACAAGGACTTTAAGAATGACAATTTATAATCCTTTCAGTTACTCACAAATTAATATCTCACCCAGAAGTATGTTGGCAAAGTACTAAACCAAAGGATTTTCTGTAACGATTGCCTAGTACCTTACCTCAATTAATGATGAAACTACTGATATTTCTACTAACAAACAGCGATTGTCAATTTGCGTTCTGTATTATAATGTGCCTTTTGAGAGTGAGGAAGATTTCATAAAGTTTATTGACTTATCACAATTACAGTCGAGAAAGCCACTGCGAACTGATAAGAACTTAGTCTCTCTCTGCAGTCGTCTACCTTATACCACAAATTACACACAGAATGTTTAATCGTTGAGTCAAGAACTGAAGATGGCAGAAGTAAATATGTCGGAACATTATATAAACTATATTTGTAAGGACACACTTCACGTGGGGCTCACTCAAAACAACGACACATTGCATCATTCTTAAAGGAAAAATATTTTTATCCATTTTTAGATATCAAACAGTAAATTTTATATAAGTGACTTAAAATCTGTAATTCCAATTCCAGGAAACCACTTGCATCCATACCACTGTATTTGTAAAAATGATATTAATGAGTTTCTTCTGGCAGGAAAGCGTTATGCGTTAATTTTTCTAGCGCACACAAGCTTATACACAAATATTACAATTTTAAGACGCACAGTAATAGTCCTAATGTTCTGGGAGATTTTATGTTTATTGAAAGCGTACAACACTTTCACAGAATGAAGATACAAAAAAAATATTCATTCAAACACACGAGGACGCATTCACGTTACAAAATTAAAATAACACACGAAACAAAGACAGAACATAACTAAACGCAAACAAGGTGATTAAAGTTAATATTTTTTTATTGTAATATATTGACCTGATGATGGAGAAGACCGCTCTGTTTAACGTAATTCCTACGCTACAATTCTGACAAACTGATATTTGTGTGTGTGTGTGTGTGTGTGTGTGTGTGTGTGTGTGTGTGTGTGTGTGTGTGTGTGTGTGTGTGTGTGTGTGTTGTTACGACGATCTACTGACCGTCGTATGCTACAGTGGGAAAAAAAATACAAGACACCAATTACGTCACTAAGCACCAGCTTTAATTATCACAATCAAACAGTTTGTAATCAACAAGGTAGTCTCTTACAAAAAAATCAAATGAAAATTGTTCACACGCAAGAAAAAATGTCAACTAATATAAAACACAATTGTCCCGCACAATTATAAAATACATAACATTTCGCCACAATACTACGAACTACACTCGAATAAATCGGAACTCAAATTGAAACTGAGCGTCGCTGAGTACTTGTATTTATACCACGCCGAAATGCCAGAAACATCCATACTACGCATCAGCGCTACACTAGTACGTAATTGATTGCGGCCTTGACACAGTGCGCGCGGCTGGCGAAGTATAGAAAAGTCTCGCTAATGCATGTTGAGATCACGTACGCACACAACAGCCGGATTCCACTGGAATATCCAAGAAACACGTAGAATGTTTTGTAATGGTGTAACATTTTTTCCGCATTAAGTAACAATGTAATTATTAAAATGTTAATTATATATAGACTATATATAATTATTAAAACATTAATTTACACACACACACACACACACACACACACACACACACACACACACACACACACACACACACACACACACACACACACACACACACACACACATTGTTCCGACGGTTTCACTCATCGTCCTATTCTGCGTATGGTTCAGTGAAAAACAATATACAAAACAAAAATGAAGTCACTAAAAACCAGTTTTAATTATCACAATTAACAGTTTATAATCAACAAGTTATTCAACAAGATTGTTGTCGTACAAAATTCAAGTTAATCTGTTTACACAAATGTTAATGTGAACTACAAATAATTCCGTACTATAATCACTTTACACTAATACACCACTTCAGACGCACTGTGTAAATCGCCCGACAATAACTCAGAAACTCAATGTAATAAATCGCCATTTATACTAAAACTACGCGTCGCTGAATACTTATATTTATACCCCGCTGAGATTCCAGAATAATTCATACTGCGCGTCAACACTACTAGAAAAACCTAGAGCGTAATTGCTTGCCGCCTTGAACACACTGCGCGCGGACCGGTGAACTCTGGAACAGCCTCGGCTGCGGACGCGTAATCAGTGTCACGTAATTTTCCTTCCTCTCAAAGTAGCAGCAATGTGTACGCACACACACACACACAGCCGGGTTCCGCTGGGCTAGCCGAGAATCACGTGGAATGTTCTGTAATGGCATAACAATAATCGTTTTAGTAATAGTTCTAGTCTACAGTTACATGATGTATGGTACATGATACAAATACGTGTACGATATTTCTAAACTTTCACAGGTGGGATATGAGCTCCATTTTAAGTCATGCAGAGCGAACACGTCTTAATATTGAAGAAATGGATCTAACGAAATGTTGCAGCAAGAACAAAATACGGTACAATGATACAATGCGGAACTCAACCAGGAAAATGATGCATCGTATGTTGGGCGTGTTCAAAAATATACTTTCGAAGGGTTGATTCCAAAAACCAGACAAGTCCGAAACTGACCTTTTTGTGATAATGCCACCTGCAGCTTCTCCATGACTAGTGCTACATAATGGTGTAATTTGATTCTTCAAATAACAGTCTAGTCCTGAGATATAAGGTGGTAATATATTAAGACAAGTCCAGCGTCTTTTTAGCAAAAACCAGATTAGTCCTGGACCTGTCTGGTTCTTTCCAGAAATGTGCGGTAGAGCGCATTACTGTGCTACTCTAACTAGTAGTTTATTGTTTGAGTAGCATTCAGAGAGTGAGGTTAGTTTGTATTATTACATAGATGTCTTCAAAATTAAACAGTTTTGTTCAACGATGGAAGATAATAATCACTGTGAGTGGCCAAATAAAACAACAGAAAATGATGAAAAAAGAGAGCATTATAAGAGATGCAAAAGTGCGAGGTGAAGAACATATAAACCACGTGGGAAATCTTGTTCCAACACGAGTGACTGGTGAAGATTGCAAGTAAGTTGTTCAATATATTTTTTACGTTATTTTTAATGAATGTTTTAAACTTTAATGTTACCTGAACTTTGATATAGGCTTACAGTTCGAAATATTTGTAAACCCTGAAAGGTTAGTTCTCAAACGTTTATAAATGCCATAAACGTAATTATAAAATGCCTACTGATAATGTGATGTATTTATAACATACACACACTTATTGTTTACTAATGGTACCTGCCTTTTAAGTCTTTACACACGACCACTAGATGGCGCTAGTGAGATGTGACATTATCATTGTTGAAAAATTTGTCATATGTTATTTGTAAAACAATTGCAGCTCCGATATTGGCCGAGTAGTTTGTTTACAGTGAGCGTTTAAAACAAAAGTGTTTGTGAAAAAATGGAAATTTCATGTGAAGGTTGTCGTTGGATGAGTTTATCGATTTTAATAAAGGCCTAACTCAACAACAATGCCTCGAATCGCTTCGTACAACTTTTGGTAATCAATCACCATCAGAAAAGACTGTTTACAATTGGTTTGCGCAATTTCGCCGTGGTCGTGCTTCAGTCAGCGATGAATTTCGTGAAGGTCGACCTAAATCGGTTGTTGTTCCCAAAAACATCGATGCTGTGCACAATATGATTAAAGAAGATCGGCATGTGACTTACCGTGAGATAGAGGCATCCTTAGGCATATCGAAGACTGCAGTACATTCGATTTTACATGAACATTTAGCTGTTAAAAAGATCTGTTCCCGATGGATTCCGCATAATTTGACCGAAACTCAAAAACAGGCTCGTGTCAATTGGTGTAAGGAAATGATCCAAAAATTCGACTGAGGAAATGCAAAATCCGTATACAACATCGTAACAGGAGACGAAACTTTTATATATTCGTACGAGCCGGAAACTAAGCAACAATCAACTGTTTGGGTGTTCCAAGATGAACCGAAGCCAACAAAAGTGGTTCGTTCACGAATCACTTCCAAGAAAATGATCGCTTGTTTCTTGCTTACACTGGACATGTCGCGACCATTGCTTTAGAGGATCGAAGAACAGTTAATGCTGAATGGTATACAACAATTTGTTTGTCACAAGTCATCGATGAAATCAGGAAACACAACAGAAAACATCGCATCATTCTTCATCACGACAATGCCAGCTCTCACACAGCAAGTCAAACAATTGATTATTTGAGGGAGGAAAACATCGACTTAATGTCTCATTGCCCGTATTCACCTGATTTATCGCCAAACGACTTCTTTTTGTTTGCGAATGTCAAACAAAAAATGCGTGGACAGCGATTTTCATGACCTCAAGAAGCTGTTGAATCCTTCCAAAACCATATTTCTGAGGTACCAACATCAGAGTGGAAAAAATGTTTCGAGACTTGGTTCGAACGCATGCAAAAGTGTGTAAATCTCAAAGGCGAATATTTTGAGAAACAATAAAACGATTTGTATCAAAAAATGTTTTTTCTTTCATTGTCTTTGTAAAAACTTAAAAAGTAGCCCTCGTAATCTCAATTTTCTATTGTATTGTATTTATTGTTCATAGCCTAAAGGTACCATACATACGATTTGCAATAAATTTTTTTTTTATTACTCACATTCTTAAAAACGATCGATTTCGGTCACAGACCATCGTCAGGTCATATACAGCACACATGCGGCCACAATATCGTAAAACAGCCTCTATTTACAAAAACGTATTCATAGACATTGATTAATGAACGTGATACGTACGTCGTTGTCCAAAGTTTCCCGAGTTACCGAGTGATACAACTACGTACGTATCACGCTCATTAATCAATGTCTACGAATTCGTTTTTGTAAATAGTGGCTGTTTTACGATATTGTGACCGCAAGTGTGCTGTATATGACCTGACGATGGTATGTGACCTAAATCGATCGTTTTTAAGAACGTGAGTAATAAAAATTTTATTGCAAATTTTATGTACGTTTAGGCTATGAACAATAAATACACTACAATAGAAAAAAAATGCTGTAAGTAATAAGCTGAAATTCAGATGTTGTATCAGATTTTTTTTCTTCAAATATGCTGCAATATGCATTGTAGTCTTAACAGAGGCTGGCATGTTATGATTTAGGCCTACTGCAATAGGTGGTAACATTAGACTCATCTTTTTGTCATTATAAGATACAGAATGCATTATTGGATCAATAAAAGTTTAATGAAATATATCAAATGAAAAAATAACAATATTTAACGCAATGGTGCACCCAGGGTGGGGTTTTGGGAGCAAAAATCCCTCCCGAAACATGTAAAAAATTAAAAAAGTACGTACAAAAAATAAGCTGTAATTTTTACTTTCACATTTTTATACAATATGAACTCCTAATATAGAAAACGTCTTCCTTATAAGAAAAGAATAACAGAAATCAGTGTTGTGCACCTCGTTCTTAAGTTTTTAAAACCCCTCCTGCGAAAAAATATCCTGGATGCGCCACTGGCTTAACATAAAGAATCAAAACTAAAATTATGTACTTATTTTGATTTTTTATTTAAGTAAATTTCTAACCAATGTCATTTCATTATTTCAGATGTTCGAGGTTTCAGTGCTTCAGCAAAGTAGATGTTGACAACAGCAGAAGATTTTTTAAGATTTCAACAATCTAAGTACAAAGAATGGCCAAGACTCACATCGCTGTGGACTAATAGCTATTTGCCTCATTGCAAGAAAGCGGCCGCGGATCACTGACTGGATGCAAGGAGATACCGTGCAGCTGTCTATTCTTACAAACTCCGTATCGAAGGTAAAGACATTCGTATGTGTCAAAAAGCATTCTTAAGTTTCCACGGTATTTCTAAGAACAGGCTCAATAGATTACAACATAATTTATTGGAAACTGGAAAGTCGCCAAAAATCAAACAAGGTATTCATAAGTCTAGGCCTAGGAAGCTTCCTGATAGTGTTCAATATCTTGTAGAACATCACATTAATTCGTACCAGGCTAGAAAATCGCACTACTCGAATTAGGAATAATCCCAACCGGAGGTACCTCCCTGAGGAGTTGACTGTTGCTGACATGCATTAACATTTTCTGGGCCTGTACCACATAAACATACCTTACAAATCATACTGGTCAATTTTCAGTATCTTTAACATACACTTTGGGTACCCAAGATCAGATACATGTGCAACATGTGACTCACTTCAGCAAAAGATTAATTCAGCTACAGATGAAGGTATAAAATCCCAATATACTTTAGAGAAAACCCTCCACCTAAAAACAGCCGATGCTTTTTTTAAAAAAAAAAGAAAGTTTATTATGAAAGCTAAGGAAGGAGTTATAACATGCATTTCCTTTGACTTCATGCGAAACCTTCCTCTTCCGCAGTTTCAGAGTGGTCCTGTTTACTATTCAAGACAGTTGTGGTATAATGTTTTTGGTGTTCATGACTTGTCAGATGATTCTGTGACAATTTATTGGTACCTAGAGCATGAGGCTAATAAGGGACCAAATCAAGTCACATCTATGCTCTTAGATGCAATAAATAACCTTCCGGATGGCAAACGGCATGATGAGCTTGTTTTGTTTTCAGACAGTTGCCCTGTTCAAAATAAGAACAAGACAATGGTCCAGTTTCTTTACTGCTTAGTCCACGTTTTGAAACTTTTCAAAAAAGTCACGTACCTCTTTCCCATCAGAGGGCATAGTTACCTTCCATATGACCTGGATTTTAGCCTAATAGGCAAGAAGAAAAAGTCAACAACTAAAGTGGAAATTCCAAAAATGTGGGACAAAAGAGTAGATGTAGCAAGGAAGCATCCTTCACCGTTTCACCTGAAGATTATGACTCATGAAGATTTCATTAAGATGAAGAATGCTGTGGAGTCTTTCTTCTTGAAAACACCTAAGCCCCCTCTGAAATTTCATGAAGTTAGGATGATGTTGTTTCAGAAAGAAGACAAACACATTTACCTCCAGAAATCATACTATGGGCCATGGGAAAGACATATTGTGATAAACAAGCATTACCATGGAGACGTTAGCAGCATTGATCTGTCAAAACTGTACAAGTCTCCAACTGGACTGAAGCCTGCTAAGCTAAACAACGTGATTTGCTGAAACTTATACAGTATCTTGAAGACCCGACACATCGCCAATACTACGAGTTGTTACTGCAGAACATGACATTGATGAATGAAGTTCCAACCGCAGAGGAAAATGTTGAGATTGACACTGACGACAATTCTGATGGCTGTGATGATAATTAGAAACAATATACAGCACCAAGTCAAAACATGTATTTTTTAATTTTTGTATTTATTACATAATGATCAATAAAACTGAGACATAATGCAATTTTCGTCTTTTAATTCTGGAAAAATCAGACAAGTCCAAAAGTTTTTTAATTTTTTCTCAAAATATACTTTCTTTATAACAATTTTATTAACATTTATGCAAAGATATATAGTAGCCAGAGTTACAAATAAACTTTCACTTCATTCCACACAGCAGAAAACAAGCTACACTATTTTTTCCGGTTCCTGAAAATTTACATTTTTGGACATGACTGTTTTTTGGAATCAACCCATTACTTGGAAAGAAGTTTCATTCTAACAGGCCTAATAATTTTACGATTTTCATTACTCAATAAGTAAATAAAAAAACTCAGTAACTATATACATCTCGCTAAAATTATTACAATTTTTTTTAATTTCGCTAGTTTTAATTACCGTCTTGGAATATATGTATGAACGTATGTATGTGTGTGTGTGTGTGTGTGTGTGTGTGTGTGTGTGTGTGTGTGTGTGTAGCAACAATACATTTATTTGAATCTTTATCCAGGGCAGAATATTTAAATAATTAGTGTAAAGAGAGTAGAATAAATAGTTCGTGAAAGTACAGGCGTGTACATGCGAGACCCTGTGGAAAATGTATACCTGTCCGACAGCATAAGTCATTGTATGTGTGTCTGTGTGTGTGAACCAGCACGAACCTGCATTGTACTACGGAGGGGTAGACGTCTTTGTGTACGTGTAAATTGTTGGTTTGTATTATTAAATCAGATATTGACATGATTAAAATAAATAAATAAATATGTTTTCAACGTGGTATGAAAGACATTCTAAAAACACCATTAGAATAAGGACATTTAAAAGCGTGTGGTGATGCAAAATTATTGCAGAAAAGTGCAATTATGAAGACGTTATACAAATTAAAGTTATTTACTACCACAGTTAGCTAGTAATTAACGAGCGTGTTATATGGAAATGTCGAGTAAAAAATTGCAAAGACAATGCAATCACTTGCCTAAGAATCAAGTTTACGTAATCGCGAAAACAGACTAAAAAGTGATCAGTTAAATGGCAGAATTGCTGTCTACTATAAATTCCTCCGGCAATTTTTGGACGAGAAACAGACTTATGGAGGAAGTTTCATAAGAGGTCACTATGTCCGTTTGCTAATCGACTTGAACTCACCATCGTCTGCAATACACCACGTTTGATGGAGGAGCACAGGACCACAATTAACAATAGGCCATAGAATACTGAAGAAGGGTCATCAGCATCACTTTCATTATTAACGTCATTGTCATCATTCAGGAGACGCACGTGCGCGCGCCCACACACACACACACACACACGCACGTACACACACAACAGTAACTTCAACAATATGCAGTTGATAAATGAACAATTGTATTTATTTGTTAAACAAAGAACTCGTAAAGAACAGAATATGAGATGTAGTAATTATAAATACTTAAATGTAAATAGTGTAAATATTCAGTGTAAAGACGTAAATGTAAGTTAATGTAAAAAAATAATTTTATTTCTTCAATTTATAAATTGGATGCATAAATCATTATTATTCTTAAAGTAAATAAGAATAATATTTTATTTTTATTAAAATGTTAAAGCAAACTTTCAATTTGTATTTGATAAAGTTAATATTATTTTTATTAATAATTTGCTATGATTTCAAATTATAATAACGATTCAAAGTCAGACACCCAAGCAATATAAAAGAAACAATTATGGGTTTATATACCCAAATCCAAGCAAAATAATGAACAATTTTTATAAATTGTTCATTATGTTTGTTTAAATATTTATGACTACATGTTGTTAATGTGTGCTGAATAGGAAATGTTTGTTATGTTTTCAGAGTAAAACCTTATAAAAGAAAATATTTTGATTTTTATAGTTTCAAATTTTAATAATTAATTAATTTTCTTTGCAATATTTAATAAACCGATGATTGGGGTTCTTTTACTATGTTTTAATTAATTATTTCATGTAATCAACGTCTTACGCCTCAACTTAACTATTTAAAAATAAGTTTACTGTGCAACCACATATACTTAACCCATGGAACAAACAAAAACCCTACGACCTAGCCGGTGTTTAACACTTCACAGTTGCGTTTGTTATATGGACAGAAGTGTATTCATTTTATGTAACGTCGCAATACACACACATGCACGCACGCGTACGCACACACACACACACACACACACACATATATATTTATATATACATACATATTTAAACATGTGGGTGTGCGCATCATGGAGGCGGCGCACTGGATGCTTAAGTGATAATGTAAAAATTTAAGGCTGTTGATATTAGCATTGAAAAAACAGAAAATTGCTGTCTGAATGCCGCCCGCTTCATGAAGGCCACACCAGATGTGCGCTGAACGCTTTCCGCTCGTGGATTGTATAACGCCTGTTTGAACAGTTTGATGCCACGCTACCCAGCGTAAATATGATACAAATATGCGTTCGCTCACCAACACAGTTATCAATATTACAATCTGCACAACTGCAGGATTATATTTTTTAAATCTAACATTTTGTAAATTACGGATATTCGGAAGGTCTTGTGTTATCAGTATTAATAAAACCACTAATTTATTGCCATCTTTAGATTCATTGACTTCATCAATATTTGTGTTAATTTTACGTATAAAATTGTTGAAGTTACTGAAAACAAAGAACCTAATTTACAAATTAACGTCGGTTTTGTGATAATTTTCATCTACCAATCAACTCTTTTTAGTAGCCTACAGTATTCATCGGAGTCAATCCAAGCCCTAATTTAGGAAATGAAGACCATAGATCTGGAAAATCCAATATCCCTTGCTATGTGGTGTGACATACTTTGTGGTGTAGTACTTCACCATACAGCTTTATCTTCATTGTTCCGTAACCGGTGTCCTTCCCATAGGGATCGCTTGCTTCTAATGGTAAAGCATACTACCGGTATACAATTGTTAGGTACCGAAAATATTTGTGTCCGCATATATTGCTAATAATATTACAAAAACACTACAGTATTTAAACTTATTTCAGATAATAATCGCAATTCAAACTGCCCTGTCCTAAAGCAGAAAAATGTGTGTGTAATTTACATGATAACTCACCGAATATATACAACTAAAATAATTTGCAGTCAGCAGTAGGTTGGCTGTAGCTAGAATTTTTCCCTGTCTTGCTTAGAAAGAAACGACTAAGTAGCTTGTGTGTCTAAATTATATATTCTTAGCTGTTAGCAGATTAGTTGTCTTGGTAAAAAGGTGTTTGGAGAAGTCTCTTCTAATTGAAATGAACCTACTTTTTTAATTATCCCGATTTATCTTCTACATCTTTTTTTTTAATTTCAAGTGAAACCATTCACTACTATACGTAAACGTAATTCTCAATTGATACTAAATACTTTATTCACGTAATTTATGTTACTAAAGATGCAAGGGATGATAGCGACTTTATCTTACTTGGAAATAATGTTCACACATTACAGAATTTTTTTTTTAAGAATAACTATTTTCTCTTGAACTGTTTTTTTATATTATACTTTATAATATTTTTGAATTTTCTAGATAATCTGTCACGTTGTAGCAGACGAACCGTAAATAAGATTTACATGCCATCAGACCATATTAAGAAATCTTTTGTTCGGCCTTTAGGAAATCACTGTGTTAATTAAGGGTAATACAGACTACTGATTATATTCGGTTTATTTAGGTATTTAACTATGAATAGACAAATAACTATAAATTACTTATTATACGTATAAGTATTGGAAATAAATCGTTAGGGAATTAAATATCGGTAAGCCCCATGTTGTTTATTCACAAAGACAGAAAGGAGTAAAATAGACACTGTTATTTAAATAATAACAGTATGTACGTATGTGTAGGCTATATATGTGTATGTATGTGTGTATATATATATATATATTTATATATATTGCAACAGAACAGGATGTAAGTTTCATATAATAGATATACTAATGCTGTAGCACATTCTCTGACGGCCATAGACATGTTATAAATTGATTTTGTTCCTTTCTTTGTAAAGGAATCATACGTTTTGAATCAGGGTATGTTTGAAAACGTATGTTATGTCAAAATATGCATAATTTTATACTGTTTTATGTTAAGTGAAATATTGGTGTGTAAGTGCGCGAGTGCGCGTAAGATTCACATTTTATTTAATAACTTCGTTGATAATTGGCATTTATTTTTGAAACTTGGACAGAGTGAGCTCATGGTTATAAGCTACATTTTCCATACACTCAATTCTCCACAACTTTAATTTTTATATGTTTTTGTATGAAATCGGTTCTTCTTTTATTTCGTTATCTGCTAGAAAGTAATAAAATTTGTAGATTAAATCTAGACAGCATTTGCAGAACGGACAGAGTTTTAACCTGAAGTCTGTCTGTCACTAAAAATATCTATGACATTGCTAGATTTTCCACCAATCAGAAGATCTAAAAATTATCTGAGACGGTCTGTTGCAGAGAACACATCGTTCAGCTCGCTCTGAAGTCTTGTCATAGAAGGACGTACTCACTGTCGCGAGTTTTTCGTGTCAGGACAACTCGATTTCTATAAGACTTAGTAGTTGGCAGACGGTACGAGTTCATCGTAGTCGTAGCCACATCATAGAACTCAAATAATTTTATAAAGATCTTATTTTAGTGCTTTTTTGCGAAGAGTGGAAGATTTCCGGTCTAGGGGCAGAATACATATCGTGGTATTCTGAGTTAACGCGAGAACACTTGAAGAAGCAAGAATTGTGTAAGCCAATACACACGATCTATTTATACCCAGTTTGATCCCTGGGATTAAAGTATAAACAATAGTTTGATTTCGCAGTGCGTGAGTGGACGAGACGTGAATATTCAGGGTGGTGGTCTTCGAACGACGCGCACCGGAGCAGCGAGAGCGGAGCGCCTAGTGTCTACGTAACCAGTGGAATTCTACGCACAAGTAACTTTGAGCCGCTCATCACCAATGACATCACAACACAATTTTCAACTTTCCGAATTTAACACATTTCACAAGTTTGACTTCCTTAAAAAAAAATATAAAAACCTACAACTTACCTAGATGACCGGCTCACTCGCTCACTTAAAACAGGAGAGGCCTCCTGGTGGAAGAATGGCCACATGCTGGGGAACCATTAGGCAATTGGACCAATGAGGTGACCTCAATTTTTTAAAATTCAGCAAATAACAATTTATTGATTCTATAAATTTTTATTCTTCTTACAATGAGAGATTTCATAATATACAGGCTGTGAAAGTATTCCATTAGAATTATATAAAATATATAAAATATTCGAAATATATTACATGGTATTCAATATAACCATGACCTGCAACAAGCCTCGACAGTACATTTTTAACCTTCACCAAATAGAATTTCCCTATTTGGAAATAATTACATTAACATTAATAAATACAAAGAGTAAATCCAGAGGATTTCGAAATACAATACATTTAGTAACCATAAGTCTTTTTTTTTCCAGTCCCCCTCTGGTTGTACTATAAACACTTTTAATAATATAAACCTTTTTTATAAATCATTTAACGAACACTTTTACCCTACAACAATTATTACAGCCACAACAATTTAAACAATTATCTTACACAACAACATGCGCCCTCTGAAATCTAAATCAAAAGCTAGAAAGGAGAATCATATGATTAGTAAGGTATAACGTAAACATAAGCTAGGTAATTATATACTCTGTGTGGAATTCACAAGTGCGGGTGTGCTCACTTTTCCTTACACTTGTATAAACCTGTGTAGCACAATGGCTTACTGATTTCAGAGTGCACCATTATTAAAAAAAACTATCAAATAATCAGGTATATATCTCTCAAAATGTAAAAATGTTTTGTGCATAAAATTATGAGTATATACGTATACAAAGGAATTTTCACAGTGCCTGTACATTGATAGAGAATTAAAATAAATATGAGTATATACATCTACAAAAGAATTGTAACAGTGACTGTACATTGATAGAGAATTAAAATAAATATGAGCATATACATATACAAAAGAATTTTAACAGTGACTGTACATTGATAGAGAATTTAAAATAAATACTAAATCCCAAGTGGGAATTTCATCTTGTACAAAAGTTCAGTCATCCCCATTAACATGACGAATCCTTCCGAATTACAGTTATACCACATATTATGGCAATTGCATGCGATCCGCAGCTCTTCTCATAAACAAATTTATACGTTCTAATACAAGGCAGACACAATATAACTTCAACACAGATTATAGACAAAATGTATACTGGACACTACATGCTTTTCACAATTCAAACACAAGACATCCATATGAACACCACTGAATAATACTGAGAGAGATCAAGGAACTCGGCCAGATTTTGCTTCACTAGGCACATAAGCACACGGCCGGATCCCAACACATTTTCTTAAGTTTTTTTTTTTTTTTAATGTAAAAAAAGGTTTTGCACATAAGTCACTACTGTCACTACTAGCAGCATGATAAGCCAGTCAAGTTCAACAGACTTTTCTTTTTAAAAAAACTTGCGTTCAGGAACGAAATTGCAATGGCTAGTGTAACCGGATATTCCAGTTATACAGTGAAGTGAAAAAAACACATCCAGAATTAAAGCAACTGTTTTACTTTTTTTTTTGTGTTAAGAACCAGCCAGGCCCACACTTGACCCGAAGCACAAGTACCGCGAAAGCAACTCCTAGGAAAACTTTAACAAATCTCATTTTAGCATACCTGTTCGATTTTGGCCGAGCACAAGCTCGGACCGAGTTCCTCACACATTACTTACACATCACATCTTGGCCTCCACAGGATCACAGTTGCCAGGCCCCAGAGACCCCCCGGCAACCCTTTTTCTTAGCCTTCCATAATAAATTTACAAAACCCCGGCATTAAAAGTGAAACAAAACTTTTCAGACCTGTAAGACAGCTCGTGGCGTGAACAGCTGACCAGGACCAAAAAACAGCCGGCAAGCCAGCACACAGCTGACCAAACCATCCCAGTCAAACCAGCTTCTCTCTACTCAACGACAAACAGCTGGCAACCCACCACTCGAGTCAAACCAGCTGCTATCTACTCAACGACAAACACCGCTCCAAGCTGCGGGAACGAAAAGTCAAGTTGTCCGAAGTCCCACATAGATAGCGTGAGTGTCCACATTCGTAGCGAGAGCAACAAACAAATTCGTAAGTTGCCGTAACGACTCATAGGTGGCGTGAGCGTCCACGGCAGCGTGAACTACACAGATGAATGAATCTATTGCCCAGATTCGATATAAACAACATTCGTATGTCGCCGTAAATAGTTACGGCACAACTTTATATGTAAAACAAACCAATAGACTCATTTATTTAAAGACAATTCAATAATAAACGATTGTATGTTATAACGCAATAAGACAATAGTAAATTTTAATGTGTAATTAATAAATGTTTCCTACCTCAATATATAGACTCTGTTGTAGTAATTTCAATTAACCTATCTATGCAGTTATAATTTGTATTGTTGCATCGTTATATATATGTTTATACATAACCGAAAAAATTTAGTACTCGTTTTGTTTTTTGAATACGTGAACTATTAAGTTGTTAAACATTTCATTTTGTTTATGTCTATACAGTTTGGCACATTTATTTTCAAAATTGCATATTTCAAAATCGAGTAAATGCACCATTTCATATTGAGTAATTCGTAATATTTGCGTCAGAACAATAAAGTAGGAATAACAACGTTGTTGTGTGTAGTGCAACGGCTGTCATCCGGGAACTGACCCATTAATTAACTGTTGCTACGCGCAAGTTGCAAGTACCGGCCGCTCAAATTATTATTTTACCGTGGAGAAGTGACGTTTAAAGTGAATGCTATTGTTATTCGGTTTAAAACGTAGTAATAAAGCTAAAAAATATTTCAACATATGAATATATTTTTATACTTTACTATATGACTTAGGTACAATTTTTATCTTTTTTTGTGTTCCGAAACAGATGTCGTGATGAAAAAGTAATTAGAGAATGTAAATTTCTTGTTTAAGCATAACATGTATTATTAAAACGGAATTTGTTTACATTTTTGTGACATTCTTTCTCGTTTTTTTGTTAATACAGATCGCTCTTCTTTCATCACTTTCTCTCTCCCTCCCTCTCTCTCTCTCTCTCTCCCTCACACACACACACACACACACACACACACACACACACACACACACACACACACACACACACACACACACACACACACACACACACACACACACACACACACAGAGGCTTCTGTTTCCGTAATTGATCTAAAAAAAAATCCTGCAGCCCGAATGCAAATCTCGACTTCTGTCTCCATTACGATACTTCATCAGTAAAGGGGCACTGGTGCTGATCAACAGGTACTGTCCGACTGGTGCTGTCGTTATTTCATAAAACAACTGCGTTTGTTTCTGAGTTTTCTCTTAAAGCATTCGTCCAATAACTCTACACACAGCTTCAAATTTACGCAGTTATTTGGAAGTTGTCATTTTCGCATTGTCATTTTTGTTACTAAAATGCGATTAAATTACTAAATTTAAATACTAAAATTACTAAATAATTAAAATTTGTAACCTGATCTACAGGACCTTTATCAAGGATACCATTAAAAATCTCTAGGCTTTGGCGAGTAATGACACGGAATTAGACACAATCGTGGAAGTTTTGAATAAATAGGCGATAATTCTTTAGTTCAATTTGTAAAAGGTAAGCTAAACATTGGCTGCGTGTCTTATATTTTAATACTTTATTAGCATTTCTGTAACTATGGTTAATTATTGTTGAGCAGCTCTTGTGTGCTGTATCAGCTATATTAATACGCACGTGGTTAGTGCAGTCACTGCCTCTGGCCTTCTTGAATATCGGTGTAACTTGAACTGATCTACTAGCACATTGTGATATCTTCAACACACACACACAACTGTAATGGTCAAATTTTTAGGAGACTATCATTACATATGTTTAGATCTTTATTTCGTTTTGCCTTACTGCTTTCCGTTTTTACTTCCATATTCTTTAAGGAAATGGAAGTATGGTGATGGCAAAAAAAATCGTGTTCGAGATTATTGCAGATTCTGATTGTACTACACTCAAAACATGAAAAAAAGTCGTTTTCCGAAAAGTGTCTGTGTGTGTGTGTGTGTGTGTGTGTGTGTGTGTGTGTGTGTAGATTTTTTTCTATGGCAAACGATAACTGCCGCAAATTCAAACAGAATCAAATAATTTTTTGCATACAGCCCTGATTTGTAGAGTACTCACGACCTATTGTTTTTGGTGAAGATCGGTTGAGGGAAAGGGGTAGTTTACCTGCAACGGTTTTTTTTTATCAAGGAAAATTTTTTTTTGGCAAACGATAACAGCCGCAAATTCAAACAGAATTAAATAATGTTTCGCATACAGCCCTAAATTGTAGAGTTCTCAAGACCTGTTGTTTTTGGTGAAGATCGGTTAAGGGGAAGGGGTAGTTTACCAGCAACGTTTTATGTTTTAACAAGGGTATTTCCTATGGCAAACGATAACAGACGCAAATTTAAACAGAATCAAAAGATTATTTGCAAACAGCCCTGAATTGTAGAGTTCTCAAGACCTATTGTTTTTGGTGAAGATCGGTTAAGGGAAAGGGTAGTTTACCTGCAACGTTTTTTTAACAAGGGTATTTTTTATGGCAAACGATAACAGCCGCAAATTCAAACAGAATCAAATAATGTTTTGCATACAGCCCTGATTGGTAGAGTACTCAAGACCTATTGTTTTTGGTGAAGATCGGTTAAGGGGAAGGGGTAGTTTACTGGCAACGTTTTTTTATCAAGCGTATTTTCTATGCCAACCGATAACAGCCGCAAATTCAAACAGAATCAAATACTTTTTTGCATATGACCCTCAATTGTAGAGGTCTCAAGGACTTTCGATTTTGGTAAAGATCGGTTAAGGGGAAGGGGTAGTTTACCGGCGACCTTTTACGTTTTAACAACAGTAAAGTACTTGAAAATTCATTTAAAATTTTTGAAACAATGGTAATTGTTAAAAATAAAATAATTTTGTTGCCAGGCAATAAAATTATAATTTTTTCATTTTAATGTAAATTATGTATGAGTTAATAGCTTTATATATACAATTCTTCTGTACGTGTGTATGTCACTGAACTCCTCCATGTATAAAATAATATATCGTTCGTGGCATGTAAGCATATCTCAGTTATGTAATGTTTACGTTTCCATTTTATTATTATGCCTACAGCAATAAAAAGGCAGGTAAGACACACACACACACACACACACACACAATTCACGTTATTTCTGGCCTCACTCATGTTTATTTTCTTACATTTGCACGCTTTTTAAATGGAAAGTGCCGAAACCCACACCAACATAACGCGTGCAAGCCGAAAAAATTGACATCAATTTGCTTCCTGTGGATCGCTGGGCAATGTAACTGCACGTGTTTACAGAGGAACGATTCATAGACAGAATTTTCGTCTTTAGGGAATGAACCATCTGCAAGATGCTGAGGGTCCATGAGTGACTTCGGAGCGCTCCTTCTTTTTCGCGTGTTGTTTCTGTGAAACATACACTGTAGATTCGCAGCTTTACTCTAAGCAACGCTCAATAGGAAATGTTGAAAATTTTTGTCCACAGTGTACCCTCATTCACACTAAACCTGCTCTGATGTTTTAATTACGGACATCATAATATTAAAACTTTGGAAACTTGAGCACTACTTAATGGAGATCAATCATTAACTTATACAAGCCATTAATTTTAGCATATATTTTATATATATGTGTACAACGTTATCGGCAACAAAGAAATAGTTTTTGTTAAAATTCCTTCCCGGGATATTTGGCCGTAGTCCAATGTTTTCTACAAAACCAGACGTTTCGGCAATGCCATCGACTTCCAACATCAGTGAAAATCGAGTGCGATAACGTGAGGTGGTATACGTTAGTGACCACAGTACTGTGGTTAAGGCTGAAGCAGTAAGTAGAAAGAAGCAGTTTCTATGGTAATATTTCATTTCGAAAATGATTTTAAATATAAATCTTAGAATATGGAAGTCATGTATGGTTCTCCATACCGATATTTTTGTTCAGTCAGAACAAAAAACGTTTTTAAATTCGTGGATTGTTTTGCAGTCACCTTGCAGGCTTTGTGATCCTAGATAGTGAATCAGACGATTTTATAGCGGTGCCCTAAGTCACTGCATTCAAGGTTGCAGTTTTGTATACTATTATACTATATGTTGTCAATGTATGTATGTTACAAAGTGCTCCGGCTGCTCTGTAACATGTCACATACGAAACTGTCGTAAGATTCGCGATTTGTTTCTTTTGAATGTGCATAATACGTGATCAATTCAAGATATATACCCTGTGTAGGTTAGGGACCATGGTCAGTTGCGACCCAATCGTATAAATCCCGGTCAGTTGGGACCGAGGTGGAAATTTAAACCCGGTCAGTTGCGATCAATTGCATTTTCATGTTATTATAATAACACTGTTTCATTTAACGTTGCTGTAAGTAGCTATCTCATTAATCACTTTGGAAGTTACAGTTATAAGGGAAAGGAAAAGAAGTAAGTATTTTTTATCTAGTTTTAAATACGTTATTTACTAAAGAGTGTTGCCTGTATTTCTGCCTAGGTTCTAAAGCTGATAGAGGACGCCTTAATTTCTATTTAGCCAATACAAGCTACGAGTTTTGTATCACCGAAAAAACAGTCACAATACACAATACAGACATACAGACACACAGACGCACGCGCGCATGTGTGTGTGTGTGTGTGTGTGTGCTCGCATTTAAAATTTTAGAACAGTACGTTTTAAAAATAAAAGTAAGTTATTTTTTGCTAATGGTATCGGTAATCGGTCAGCAGAACTATTTTTGATAACTTACACGCTAGAATAAATAAAGCAAGAAGTCGTATAAATATTCTATGTACATCTACATGTGTGCGCATTCGAATATTCCTTTCCTTACCTAACACCTGTTACTCGTCTGCTCCACATATCACTCTAGTTGAAACACAATCCACCAAAGTGATCGAATGACATTTTTATTTTATATTTTGTACTTTAGTTTTAGTTTCCATTATCTGATATATATTACGTTGAATAAAACTATCATTGTTACTTTTAGCAAGTATTAGTACTTACCTCTTATGATATTAAGGTATGTGCATTGTGACGTAGCCAGGCGATCTGCTCTCGGCGCCAGCCGAGACGTGACACGAGAAGGCGAGGCGAGCCAATCAAGGATCAGCAGCAGCTTGATTGGCCTCGACGCGACCATCTAACGTGCTCGAGGCGAGCCAACCAGGGACCAGCGGCACTCTGATAGGTTCGTGGCACACGACCTGTCAGGGCATAAAAAGAGCGCCGCTAGAATTTTTGGCGCGTAAAGGTGCATCAACTGCGGCGGGAGTCACCCCGCCAACTACCGGGCATGTCCGGTGTTTCAGCAGGAGCTCGAGCGGCGAAAGCCAAAAGGGCGCCTGCCACCACCGAGGCATCCGGTAGCTGGTTCAAGACCTGCAACCGAGCAGCCAGGCCCTGCGCCTCCTGCTACGGCTGCCGTGTCTTCCGCCCCAGTCACTAACAGGCAACAAAAACGCTCAAAAGGCCCGAAGCAATCACCTGCAGCACAGGCAACCCCAACTCAGGCTCCTTCACAGGCCCCTGTCCCGCCTCAGGCGAAAAAGCGCCGTAACCTCGTGGCATCTAAAAGTGAGACCACCCAGCCAACAGAAAACATCTCGGTTGTGGAGCCTCAGCCTTCTCAATCCCCCCCAGCAACGGAGAATCCTGCCCCTGCTTTAGAAGCAGCCTCGCCTGACCTCCCGCCCCCGCGGTTTCCCAACGCAGGCAAAAAGAAGCGGCATAGAAAGCCCCGTGGCGCTAGATCCCGGGCTCCTGCCAACCCGGCCGCACAGTCCAGACAGCCTGCACAGCGCGCGAAGTCCGACGCAATCGCATCTGTCCCTCTTCCTAGCACCTCCGCTAGAGGTGCTACACCTGGCCCCAAGAAACCCCTGGCTTCCACCAATCCCCCGATTGATAAGCCTCGGCGCTCTTATGCGCACGCAGTCTCCGGGCAATCTGCCTCAAGAACCGTTCCTGACGACTACCAGGTCGTCAAAGACTTCCTTGCTGAGTTCGACCTCAGCAAAGTCGCCCAGACCTTCAGGTCCATCCGCTCCCGCTTGGAGACTGCTGACATAACTGAGAGATTCATGCTCTTGGTGGAAGCCGCCACTTGTGTAGGTCTTCTATGAGTCGGGTCCTCAAACGAGATCTCTCGATTCTTTCCTGGAACGCCAACGGGTTGTCCAACAAGATCCAGGAACTCCAAGAATTACTGGCCCGACTCAAACCCGATGTAGTACTTCTCAATGAGACCCACTTGACTCCTGCGAGTCGGTTACGACTGGCCAACTATGTGTGCTATCGAAACGACAGACCGGGCACTGCTGGTGGCGGTACTGCCGTCGCGGTGAGGCTCACTCTCGAGCATCACCGAGTCGTCTTGCCTGCAATGACTCACCTCGAAGGCACCGCTGTGGAGTTGTTAAACACTCTAGGCGGTGTACAGATGGTAGCGGCGTATAAACCGCCGCAAAAAGAGCTCCTTCACCCCGATCTAGCTGTCGCGTTCGATGCACACAGGAGGGTCATCATGGCCGGCGATCTGAACTGTAAACATCGCGATTGGAACAGTCGCTTGACTGCCCCAAACGGGAAACGTTTACGCAGGTTTGCCGATTCTCGCAGGATACAAGTGATTGGGCCTACCCAACCTACGTTCTACCCCTCACAACGCAACGCGGCTCCCGATGTCTTGGACATAGCGGTGATTCAAGGAATTGACTGTCCGGTCCATGTGTCCGCGCTAACAGAACTATCGTCCGATCATCTCCCCATCCTGATACACGTCGCTACCCAGCACGTCGTACGCAGAGATGTCCGGAAGGTGGTAGAATGGGATCGCTATGGCCCGGCGTTAAGTCGCCGATTGCCAGACGCGGGACCACTCGAAACCTTCCGCCAAGTCGACGAGGCAGTTGCCGCGTTTGACGAGGCAGTCGTATCTGCGATCGACGCGTCTTCCAGAATGAAGCCTGGCGTCACGCCCCACTGGCAGCGGATCCCAGAGGAGACGAGTGCTCTCGCTTGCGAGAGAAATCGCCTCCGGAGACGCTGGCAGCGGACCCGTGATCCGGCCGACAAGGCAGCGTACAACCGGGCGACCGGCATTTTACGTCGTGAAATGCAGGCCTACCGGAGACGCTGTTGGGAACTCGCCGTGGCCCAGGCAGGGGACGGATCGGACGAAAGTAGCCCTTACCGGATACCTTCGGCGTTGGTAGGGAAGAGGCGCCGGCCTCGCATCCCGGCCATTGCTGGACCTTTCGGCCAAATCCTGGCTCGCCCGGAGGCGAAGGCCGAGTACTTGGGCGCGTGTTTTGAGCGACAGTTCGCACCTAACCCGCCCATGGACTGGGACTTCGACGAAGAAGTCGAGAACGAAGTGGAAGACTTTCTGTCTCTTCCGATCACTACGGAGCCCGAACCCATTACTAGGGAAGAGGTCACAGATCGGCTCGTTGAACTCGTGCCAAGAAAAGCTCCTGGCCCGGACGGCGTCTCGAACGCCGCTCTTACTCGACTCCCGGAGCGAGGAGTACTTTTCTTGGTCGCGCTGTTCAACGCGTGTCTTAGACTGGCCTATTTTCCCCAGAAATGGCGTAAGGCGACGGTTATAGTGATCCCGAAGCAGGGAAAGGACGCTTCCCGTCCCGGCAACCTCCGGCCAATTAGTCTACTGTCAGCCACGTCAAAGGTCCTCGAACGTCTCGTACAACGGAGAGTACTAGATCATCTACGAAATTTCGATGTACTGGTCCCCGAACAGTTCGGCTTCCGTGTGGGGCATTCCACCACTCATCAACTGATGAGACTGGTGGAATACATCACGGACGCCGGGTGTCGGAAAGAGCAGACTGTCGCCTGTTTCCTAGATGTGGAAAAGGCCTTTGATAGTGTCTGGCACGACGGGCTCTTGTTCAAGCTCCGGGAAATCCAGCTCCCAGATTGCTACCTTCGCTTGATTGCTAGCTTTCTGACGGAGAGGACTTTCTGCGTGCGAATAGACGACCACGTCTCTTCCGAGAGACGTATCACAGCCGGGGTACCTCAAGGTAGCGTGCTAGGGCCTCTCCTGTTCTCCGTGTATGTCAACGACGCACCCAGAGAGCCTGGAGTCCAGATGGCTTTGTTTGCCGACGACACGGCGGTCTATACCGCCGATCGGAACGCAGACTTTGCTATCCCACGACTTCAGCGCGCACTCGATGCGTATTCGACGTGGACGGAAAGCTGGAAGGTTGCCGTCAACGAAACCAAGAGCTCCGCGGTGCTATTCACGAAGCGCCGGAAAGAACCACGAGGCCGAGTGAGACTCGGTAGAACGTACCTGCCCTGGTCGAGGGAAGTTAAGTACCTCGGTGTCCACCTTGATCGTCGGCTCACCTGGCGTACCCACGCTGAGACGATGCGAAAGAAAGCGTCCGCTCGTCTCGGTCAACTGTTTCCGATACTTGCCAACAAGGCTATGACCCGCAAGCTGGGTAAGTTGATTGTCAACGCGTATCTGTTGCCGATCATTACCTACGCTCTTCCCGTCTGGGGTTACCTCGCAACCGTTCATAAAAGAAGGTTGCAAAGCGTTCTCGATAGAGGGCTTCGGCTAGCGGCCAAAGTCCCCTATCGGTTTTCTTCTCGTCTCCTGAGAAGAGGACTCGGTGTCCGCTCCTTGGATGACACCGCAAGGCGACTTGCACGTAAATTTTACGTCCGAGCTGCGAGGACCCAGACAAACCCACTCATAGCTGGCCTTGGCAGGTACCGAATACGTCCAGGTGAATCTTGGAAACGGCCTCGACAAATACTGTACTAGTCGACCTAGTACGAGCATGTCGTTGAAACGACCAATAAAATTTAATTAATCAATATTCCGTCTGGACAGGACCACTAGGCAGGAGCCCCTCATAGGAGGCTCGGTACTAGGATACCATTGGGTCGTCTCACGACGCACAACCCAACAGCTCTGACCACTTTTTGGCGCGTCCAACTGTCCGTCATACTACTTCGCTTCAGCTTCTGGACAAGGAAGGATCTCTCCTTTGGACTGCTATCTCCAGCTTGGACGCTGAAGTTTTCGCTGTTCTCAGCCGCTGCCCTACTGCCTTCTGCCGCCGTTGGACAGTAACATTTTGGCCCTCTTGCTGCTCGCCAACAAGAAGAAAGAAGACTTCAACTCAGCTGGCTGGTGAACTGAGTAGCCAGCACATACAGCTGAGTTCGTCGGACCTTCTCAGGGCCACCAGCCAAGTGACCCTTTTCAGGACCACCATTGAAGAGGAAGCTTATAGCCTGCCAGAGCTGTTGTAAGTTGCGCAGCGCATCTAGCCCGCTGACGCTCAGGCTCTTAGGTAGCGCTGCCTAGGACGATCCTTGCGAGCCCGCACCAGTGGTAAGCGAGCTTGGATATCGCCTAGGTAAAGAGGCCGGTGGACACCTCTCTTGGTAAGGGGAGGTATCTAACGAAGCCGGTCATTTGCCCAGCTCGTAGCAAGCCTGAGCGTTCCAGAAATCCCGCAAGCGATCCGGCTCGGGCCGGACCCTAGGTCCCTGGTTACCGCCGGAGGCAGCCTGGCTGCCTCTGGTCGGCGAACCTCCCGCTCGATGGCGGAAATGCCCGCTTCGGGCGCGTCATCGAGCACGCAGTCGCTCGCCACTGCCCCGCCCCACACGAGCGATTCGCCGAGTTCTCCGCTGATGGAAGCGGACCAAGTCGATCCCCGGTCGGTTCCGCTGCCCGGTGACGAGACCGACGCTTTCGTGGCGGTTGGGCCACGGGGGCGCCCGGTTAAGAAACCGAGGCGGAATCGATCCTCCTCAACCTCTTCCTCGGCGTCTGCCATGGAAGTTGTCCCCGCCGATGGCGAATCCGGCCCGGGGCCGACTGTGTCCGGCGGTGCCCAAGCTCCGCCGGCCTCTGGTCGCATCCCGCCTGTATACGTTCACGGCGTGAACAACGTCACCGGTTTTTACCGGCGATTGATAGTGGCTCCCGGACTTTCCCCGGCCAACGTTGACCTGAAGCTCCTTGGGGGCGACACAGTCAAGATCGTTGTCCGCGGAATGGACGTGTACCGCAGTGTCGTGGTATACGTTAAATCCCAGCGATTCCAGTACCATACCTTCTCGCCCAAACACGTGAAGCCTCTGTCGCTTGTCCTCAGAGGCTTGGACGTGGAATCCCCTCTAGAGGAAATACTCGATGAGCTGCGCGAGCTGGGCTATCCTGTTCGCGCGGTCCATCGGGTGTTTACTCCTGCCGGACCAAGGGGTCCAATTCCTCTGGTCCGCATCCTGGTGGAGAATAGCGAGGCAGGCACTAGCCTACTCTCACTTACGCGGCTTTTTGGTTTCCGCGTAAAAGTGGAAAGAAGCCGCGCTCCCGGGGCTCTGCCTCAGTGTCACAGGTGCCAACGCTTCGGGCACCACTGTTCTAACGCTCCGGCGAGCGTGAGGTGTTCTCTCCCTCACGCCTCCAAACTTTGCGATGCACCTGCATTCAAAAGATGCATCAACTGCGGCGGGAGTCACCCCGCCAACTACCGGGCATGTCCGGTGTTTCAGCAGGAGCTCGAGCGGCGAAAGCCGAAAGGGCGCCTGCCAACACCGAGGCATCCGGTAGCTGGTTCCAGACCTGCAACCGAGCAGCCAGGCCCTGCGCCTCCTGCTACGGCTGCCGTGTCTTCCGCCCCAGCTTCAAACAGGCAAAAAAAGCGATCTAAAGGCCCGAAGCAAACACCTGTAGCACAGGCAACTCCACCTCAGGCTCCTTCACAGGCCCCTGTCCCGCCTATGGCGAAAAAGCGCCGTAACCTCGTGGCATCTAAAAGTGAGACCACCCAGCCAACAGAAAACATCTCGGTTGTGGAGCCTGAGACTACTCAACCCTCCCCAGCACCGGAGAATCCCGCCCCTGCTTTAGAAGCAGCCTCGCCAGACCTCCCGCCCCCGCGGTTTCCCAACGCAGGCAAAAAGAAGCGGCAAAGAAAGCCCCGTGGCGCTAGATCCCGGGCTCCTGCCAACCCGGCAGCACAGTCCAGACAGCCTGCACAGCACGCGAAGTCCGACGCAATCGCATCTGTCCCTCTTCCTAGCACCTCCGCTAGAGGCGCTACACCTGGCCCTAAGAAACCCCTGGCTTCCACCAATCCCCCGATTGACAAGCCTCGGCGCTCTTATGCGCACGCAGTCTCCAGGCAATCTGCCTCAAAAACCGTACCTGACGACTACCAGGTCGTCAAAGACTTCCTTGCTGAGTTCGATCTCAACAAAGTCGCCCAGACCTTCAGGTCCATCCGCTCCCGCTTGGAGTCTGCCGACATAACCGAGAGATTCATGCTCTTGGTGGAAGCCGCCACTTGTGTAGGTCTTCTATGAGTCGGGTCCTCAAACGAGATCTCTCGATTCTTTCCTGGAACGCCAACGGGTTGTCCAATAAGATCCAGGAACTCCAAGAATTACTGGCCCGACTCAAACCCGATGTAGAGCTTCTCAATGAGACCCACTTGACTCCTGCGAGTCGGTTACGACTGGCCAACTATGTGTGCTATCGAAACGACAGGCCGGGCACTGCTGGTGGCGGCACTGCCGTCGCGGTGAGGCTCAATCTCGAGCATCACCGAGTCGTCTTGCCTGCAATGACTCACCTCGAAGGCACCGCTGTGGAGTTGTTGAACACTCTAGGCGGTGTACAGATGGTCGCGGCGTATAAACCGCCGCAAAAAGAGCTCCTTCACCCCGATCTAGCGGTCGCGTTCGATGCACACAGGAGGGTCATCATGGCCGGCGACCTGAACTGCAAACATCGCGATTGGAACAGTCGCTCGACTGCCCCAAACGGGAAACGTTTGCGCAGGTTTGCCGATTCTCGCAGGATTCAAGTGATTGGGCCTACCCAACTTACGTTCTACCCCTCACAACGCAACGCGGCTCCCGATGTCTTGGACATACCGGTGATTCAAGGAATTGACTGTCCGGTCCATGTGTCCGTGCTAACGGAACTATCGTCCGATCATCTCCCCATCCTGATACACGTCGCTACCCAGCACGTCGTACGCAGAGATGTCAGGAAGGTGGTAGAATGGGATCGCTATGGCCCGGCGTTAAGTCGCCGATTGCCAGACGCGGGACCACTCGAAACCTTCCGCCAAGTCGACGAGGCAGTTGCCGCGTTTGACGAGGCTGTCGTATCTGCGATCGACGCGTCTTCCAGAATGAAGCCTGGCGTCACGCCCCACTGGCAGCGGATCCCAGAGGAGACGAGTGCTCTCGCTTGCGAGAGAAATCGCCTCCGGAGACGCTGGCAGCGGACCCGTGATCCGGCCGACAAGGCAGCGTACAACCGGGCGACCGGCATTTTACGTCGTGAAATGCAGGCCTACCGGAGACGCTGTTGGGAACTCGCCGTGGCCCAGGCAGGGGACGGATCGGACGAAAGTAGCCCTTACCGGATACCTTCGGCGTTGGTAGGGAAGAGGCGCCGGCCTCGCATCCCGGCCATTGCTGGACCTTTCGGTCAAATCCTGGCTCGCCCGGAGGCGAAGGCCGAGTACTTGGGCGCGTGTTTTGAGCGACAGTTCGCACCTAACCCGCCCATGGACTGGGACTTCGACAAAGAAGTCGAGAACGAAGTGGAAGACTTTCTGTCTCTTCCGATCACTACGGAGCCCGAACCCATTACTAGGGAAGAGGTCACAGATCGGCTCGTTGAACTCGTGCCAAGAAAAGCTCCTGGCCCGGACGGCGTCTCGAACGCCGCTCTTACTCGACTCCCGGAGCGAGGAGTACTTTTCTTGGTCGCGCTGTTCAACGCGTGTCTTAGACTGGCCTATTTTCCCCAGAAATGGCGTAAGGCGACGGTTATAGTGATCCCGAAGCAGGGAAAGGACGCTTCCCGTCCCGGCAAACTCCGGCCCATTAGTCTACTGTCAGCCACGTCAAAGGTCCTCGAACGTCTCGTACAACGGAGAGTACTAGATCATCTACGAAATTTTGATGTACTGGTCCCCGAACAGTTCGGCTTCCGTGTGGGGCATTCCACCACGCATCAACTGATGAGACTGGTGGAATACATCACGGACGCCGGGTGTCGGAAAGAGCAGACTGTCGCCTGTTTCCTAGATGTGGAAAAGGCCTTTGATAGTGTCTGGCACGACGGGCTCTTGTTCAAGCTCCGGGAAATCCAGCTCCCAGATTGCTACCTTCGCTTGATTGCTAGCTTTCTGACGGAGAGGACTTTCTGCGTGCGAATAGACGACCACGTCTCTTCCGAGAGACGTATCACAGCCGGGGTACCTCAAGGTAGCGTGCTAGGGCCTCTCCTGTTCTCCGTGTATGTCAACGACGCACCCAGAGAGCCTGGAGTCCAGATGGCTTTGTTTGCCGACGACACGGCGGTCTATACCGCCGATCGGAACGCAGACTTTGCTATCCCACGACTTCAGCGCGCACTCGATGCGTATTCGACGTGGACGGAAAGCTGGAAAGTTGCCGTCAACGAAACCAAGAGCTCCGCGGTGCTATTCACAAAGCGCCGGAAAGAACCACGAGGCCGAGTGAGACTCGGTAGAACGTACCTGCCCTGGTCGAGGGAAGTTAAGTACCTCGGTGTCCACCTTGATCGTCGGCTCACCTGGCGTACCCACGCTGAGACGATGCGAAAGAAAGCGTCCGCTCGTCTAGCGCAACTGTTTCCGATACTTGCCAACAAGGCTATGACCCGCAAGCTGGGTAAGTTGATTGTCAACGCGTATCTGTTGCCGGTCATTACCTACGCTCTTCCCGTCTGGGGTTACCTCGCAACCGTTCATAAAAGAAGGTTGCAAAGCGTTCTCGATAGAGGGCTTCGGCTAGCGGCCAAAGTCCCCTATCGGTTTTCTTCTCGTCTCCAGAGAAGAGGACTCGGTGTCCGCTCCTTGGATGACACCGCAAGGCGACTTGCACGTACATTTTACGTCCGAGCTGCGAGGACCCAGACAAACCCACTCATAGCTGGCCTTGGCAAGTACCGAATACGTCCAGGTGAATCTTGGAAACGGCCTCGACAAATACTGTACTAGTCGACCTAGTACGAGCATGTCGTTGTAACGACCAATAAAAATTAATTAATTAATATTCCGTCTGGACAGGACCACTAGGCAGGAGCCCCTCATAGGAGGCTCGGTACTAGGATACCATTGGGTCGTCTCACGACGCGCAACCCAACAGCTCTGACCTGGTTGGTTTTTGGCGCGTCCGTTGCTCACTTCTGCTCCAGCTTCGGACTGAACAGGACTGCTCTTCTTGGACCTGCTCTCTTCAGCTCTTCGCTGGACGATCTACGGCTTTGCTGCCTTCGCCCACCTCGCCTTCGGACGAGGAATATTTCTTCTCTTCGTGGGAACAAAAAGAAGCCAGCTGCTGCCGGTGAACTAAGTAGCTGGTACAAGTGGCAGCTGGCAGAAGACCTTTTTAGGACCACCTTCGCCGGATACCAACTGCTGGCGAAGAATAGAAGAGGATTGCTCTGGGCTCACCTGGTGAGTGCCGCATCAGTGCATAAACCCTAACTTGCTCACGACTGTTAGGTAGCGCTGCCCCGGACGATCCTTGCAAGCCCCCACCAGTGGTAAGCGAGCTAGGATATCGCCGGGGTAAAGGGACCAGTGGACACCAGTCTTGGTAAGGACTGGTATTCAACGAAGCTGGTCGTTAGCCCAGCTCCTCCCGCATCGTCGTGAGCAGGGAAGACGCGCGGGTAATCCGGCTTCGGCCGGAACCGAGATCTATGGCGTCTGGCAGTGACTGCCTAGCAGTCTCTGCCCGGCAGCCGCCGCACCTGGCCAGCATGCCTTCTACAGGCAACGGCTCAAGTGCCGAGTCGCTCGGCTCTGCCTTGCCCCATCTGGGCGACTCGCCTGAATCGCCTCGGGCGATGGAGACGGACGATCCTCTCCCGAACCCACTACCCCCTCTCCCGGCGGACGAGTCGGGCGAATTCGCGACCGTTGGTCGGCGTAATCGTCCGGCTAAGAAGCCGAAGAGGACCCACACACCCGGATCCACTTCCTCTCAGACCTCGGCCATGGACATCGGACCTTCTCAGGGCCGACAGGACGTGGCTCCGACTGCTTCGGCAACAGCTCCGGCTGCTGCCGCTGTTGGTCGTGCGCCGCCCCTGTACGTCCACAGTGTGTCCAATGTCGCCGCCTTATACAGACGGCTGATCGCGGCCCACGGCCTGTCGGCCGACAAGCTTGACCTGAAGCTGCTTGGCAGTGATAAGGTCAAGATTGTCGTCCGCCAGCTCGAGGACCATCGCTTGGTCGAGGCCTTCCACCAGGCGCACAACCTCCAGTATCACACCTTTTCTCCTAAGCGAGTCAAGCCCTTGTCTGTAATTTTGCGACGGCTTGATGCGCACACCGATCCACAGGAGATCCTCATGGAACTCCGAGACCTCGGGTACCCAGTGCAGGCAATTTTTCGCCTGTTCACGCACTCAGAAACCCGAGTACCTCTCCCGCTCATCCGTCTCCAGCTCCAGAAGGGCGAGGCTGCAGACAAAATATTCCAACTGACGCGGCTGTTTGGCTTCCGCGTCAGGGTGGAATCCAGTCGTCCCCAGGGCAAGCTCGCGCAGTGCCACCGGTGCCAGAGGTTCGGCCATCATACCGACGTCTGCCGCAATGCCCCGGCCTGTCTACGTTGTTCGTTGGGACATTCAACTCAGGCCTGCACTGTGGCAAACAAGTCAAAGTTCCGCTGCATTAATTGTGGCCTAGGCCACGCAGCCAATAACGTAAACTGCCCGGTCTACAAGGCGGAGCTCCTGCGGAAGCAAAAGCCGCAGGGGCCCCTCCCGAAGCCAAGGCAGCCAGCTATGCAGCCCCAACCTCAGGGACAGCCTAAAACACAAGCAAAGCCGCAACCGAAGGCACAACCGGCACGGCGCGCGCCCTCTCCGGCTCCACCTCCAGCCCCTGCAAAGGCAAACAAACGTACCGCGTCTCCTTCCGAAGCAGAGACAAGCCCAGTAGCCGTCATCTCGGTTATGGAGCCGGAGAATCAACCCTCCACCTCCGCGGAACCTCCAACTCCCGCCTCTGAACCAGAAGTAGCCTCGCCACCACTGCCACCTCCGCGATTTCCGCGAGCAGGCATCACAAAACCCAGGAACAAAGGGATAACCACACCGGATGCTCGGCCCCGAGCTCCTGCCTGCCCACAGCCCAAGAAAAGTCCTGCTTCCCGGTATAAGTCCGACGAAGCGCGACAGCGTACTTTTCCTGCCGCTGATTCAAAACCGTCTGCCCCTGGTCCTGTGGCTTCCACCACGACCCGATCTGCCGTTAAACCTGGTCGCTCTTACGCGGCCTCAGTTTCCAGGCAAACCGCCCAGTCCGTCATTTCCGATGACGCACAGTTCGTCCGCGACTTTCTGTCTGGCTACGACCTCAAGAAAGTCGCATCCACCTTCAGGTCCATCCGAGACCGCCTGGAAACTGCCGACCCAACTGAGAGATTTATGCTCTTGGTGGAAGCCTGCGAAGTAATAGGTCTTCTATGAACCGAGCCCTTAGACGAGATCTCTCGCTCGTAGCCTGGAATGCTAACAACATCGGTTCCAAGCATTCCGACCTTCTTGAATTCCTGGCTCGGTTCAAACCCGACGTACTTCTCCTCCGGGAAACCCACCTGACCCCGGCGAACCGGTTTCGATTACCAAATTACTTGGTCTATCGGGATGACCGAGTTGGCCAACGAGGAGGCGGCACGGCGATCGCGGTGAGGACCTCCATAGGTCATCATCGTGTCGCTTTGCCGCAGCTTACCAACCTAGAGGCCACCGCCATTGAGGTCCACGGAGCTCTTGGCGGCGTCCTCGTGGTTTCAGCATACAAGCCCCCACGAGCTGAACTCCTTTTTGGCGACCTGGACGTCATCTTCGATTCCCATCGAAGGGTAATCTTGGCCGGCGATCTGAATTGCAAGCATCGCGTTTGGAATAGTTGCCTGACTACTCCGAACGGGAGGCGCTTGCTTAGTTTTGTTGAATCGCGCCGGGCGATGGTGTTTGGTCCAGCGCAACCCACGTTCTTTCCGTCAAGGCCTAACGCGGCTCCCGATGTTCTGAATATCGCGGTGACCCAAGGAGTTGTCTGTCCGGTCGAGGTATTCTCACTTACGGAGCTGACATCCGAACACAACCCTATCTTGGTCCACGTCGCTACCCAGCACGCCTATGCACGTTCTGACCAGAAGAAGGTTATCGATTGGGATAATCGATAATATGGAGCTACCAATCTACCTTATGCCGTAGATTGCCGCCAGCGGCCCCACTCGATTCCGTTCGCCTCCAAGACGAAGCAGTTGCGGGAATCGAAGAGGCAATCATCTCGGCTATAGGCGTGTCTTCACGTACGCGAACTGGTTTCACGCCTGACTACCAACGCATCCCTGAGGAAGTCTCTCTTCTCGCTCGCGAGAGGAATTACTTCCGGAAACGTTGGCAGAGGACCCGTGATCCGGCCGATAAGGCAGCATACAATCGGCTCACCGGACGACTGCGTGGCAGTCTGAAGGCGTTCCGACGTAGCTGTTGGGAACTCGACGTGGCCCGAACGGGGGATGCGGACCCGCTAAGTCACCCGTACAGAATACCTACCGCATTGACGGGACGGAGGCGCCGACCTCCACTTCCCGCCATTGTTGGACCGTTCGGTCGACCCCTGGGTCGCCCGGAGGAGACGGCCGAGTACTTGGGCTTGTGTTTCGAGCGACAGTTCGCTCCCAACCCGCCCATGGACTGGGACTTCGACGAACAAGTCGAGATGGCTGTGGAAGACTTTCTGTCTCTTCCGATCACGGCGGAGCCCGAACCCTTCTCTTTGGAAAAGGTCTCAGATCGGCTCGCTGAACTTCAGCCAAGAAAAGCTCCAGGCCCGGACGGTGTTACCAACACCGCTCTACGACTTCTTCCCGAGCCTGGAGTTCAATTCTTGACTGATTTTTTCAACGCGTGTCAGACTGGCCTACTTTCCCAAGAAATGGAGAAAGGCGACGGTTATCGTGATCCCGAAGCCGGGAAAGGATACCACCCGCTCGGAAAACCTCCGGCCTATCAGCCTACTCTCCGCTACGTCCAAGGTTTTTGAGCGCCTCGTACAGCGTCGTGTACGAGAACATCTAACGAACTTTGACGTGCTGGTCCCCGAACAGTTCGGCTTTCGTGTGGGGCATTCGACCACTCATCAACTGATGAGACTGGTGGAAAGCATCACGGAAGCCGGGTGTCGGAGAGAACGGACCGTTGGCTGTTTCTTAGATGTTGAGAAAGCCTTCGACAGCGTATGGCATGATGGCCTGTTAATCAAACTTAGGGAAGTCCAGCTCCCGGACTGCTACCTCCATCTGGTTGCTACCTTTCTGACGGAGAGGACCTTCTGCGTGAGAGTTGGCGATTCAGTCTCTTCCGAGAGACGAATCACAGCCGGCGTCCCTCAAGGTAGTGTTCTAGGCCCCCTTCTGTTCTCGATCTACGTCAACGACGTGCCGAGACAGCCTGGAGTCCAGATGGCCCTCTTCGCTGACGACACGGCCGTATTTACGGCCGATCGTCATGAGGAAAGGGCCGTCCTACGACTGCAGCGCCAGCTCGACACGCTCGTGGACTGGACTGAGAATTGGAGAGTGCTCCTCAACGCCACCAAGAGTGTAGCCGTCGAATTATCTAAGCGACGGAAGAACCCCGTTAGGCAGCTACGTATCGGCAGAACGTACTTGCGCTGGTCCAACGAGGTCAAGTACCTCGGCTTACACCTTGACCGTCTGCGCACCTGGCGTACCCACGCACAGACAGTTCTTAAGCGAGCATCCACTCGCCTGTGCTCACTGTTTCCACTCCTGATCAGCTCAGCCATGACCAGGAAATTGGGTAGGATGATCGTCGGCGCGTATCTGCTGCCGGTCATTACCTACGCCTGCCCGGTCTGGGGTTACCTCGCCGCAATGCATAAAAAGAAGTTGCAGAGCGTCCTCGACAGGGGGCTTCGGCTAGCGGCCAAAGCCCCCGTCGCTTCTCATCTCGCCTTCTAAGGAGAGGACTTGGCGTCCGCTCCTTAGACGACACTTTCAGGCGGCTTGCACGCAAATTTTATGCACGTGCGGCGAGGTTCCCAGACAATCCTCTAGTGACTGGGCTGGGAAGGTACCGTATACGCCCAGGTGATTCGTGGAAACGCCCTCGGTGTATATTGCGCTAGTGTAGGCTAGCACAACAGCCGAGAATCGGCCTGCTATAGAGCACACGCCCTACTTGGGCAGGGCCACGAGGCAGGAGCTCCAGAAGGTAGCTCAGAACTCAGTTCCCGTGCGGTTCGTCTCTGCGACGCACAACCGCAAAGCCCAGAGCAAAAAAAAAAAAAAAAAAAAAAATTTTTGGCGCACTCCATCGGACGCCTTGAAGACAGCCGGAAGAAGAGTAAGAAGGAAGGATGGAGAGCCAGTGATCGAAATCGACTGGGACAGCAGCGGGCTCTACATACCGCTGCGGAAATAAGAGGACAGCTGTACGCCCGGAACAGCGGACGCAGCCGCCGAACATCACAGCGCGGCTCGGGCGGCGTACGCAAATGATGTAGCGTCCTCGACAAACGTTCCTTTTAAGGACCACAAAAACGATAGTGTGTACGATTGGCGCCATTTGTCCGGTGACAAGTGGCGCCCAACGTGGGGCGACGATCATCTTGCGGATGCAAGATCCAGCTACGCCAGAGAGCTACTAGCCGGCACACAAAACAACATGGCGCCCAACAGCTACACCCAGCGGGACACCGGGTTCGAGGTACAGCAAGGCTTTGCGCCATTAGCCGCAGCTCTGAGGTGCACGTTGCCACCGGTGATCACCGCTACATACCATGGCCTCAAGTACGAAGATCCAGAACGATATCTTCAACAGCTGCGGGACTACAGAGTCCCACCTGAACAGTGTTCAGATTACGCAGTGCGGCAGCTCCGAGGAGAAGCTGCCACGTGGGCAGAGAGATACACGGGATTGCAGATAAATTGGCCCGAGTTCTGCGACCGCTTCCGGCATCACTTCTGCGGGATGCAACGTGACGCAGAGCTGCTGGCCGAGCTGTACGAACGGACAAACGCAGCGGCAGCAATCGGCGGAAATCTTTATCCTGAGAAAAATCAAGCTGTTTCGCCGTCTGTACCCCGGAGGTGACGAGAGGACGAGCATAGCCATGCTTACACAACAGCTGCAGCCACGCCTCCGACCCGCGCTGAGGTTCCCGCCGCCTACGACTTTAGAGGAACTTTTCCAACGGGCAATGAGCATCGAGGCGGACTTGGATCAAGATAGTCGTGGGCGAGGTCGGGATGACTCTGCTGAAAACTCCCTGGATCGAGTAGGGGGGTCGAAGCAGTGTCGATCGGCCTCAAGCACGAAAGAGGAACAAAGATTGAACAGCCTAACGCCCAAGTGCCGCTACTGCCCGGGAAGACACTTCCATCGGGACTGCCCTGTGAAGAACCGGCAGGGAAACGACCAAGCGCCCCGGTAAATAGCCCACCGGGGCGCGTGAACCAACTAGGTGCGGACATACCGCGCATTCCGATAGAGATCGCCGGCCGAAAACTGACCGCAGCCTTGCACTCTGCCGCAAACTACGACTTCGTACGAGCCGGTCTGCTGCTCAGAGGAAGGAAGACGGAGCCCCGAGTTGTCCAGCTAGCGCTACACGGTCAGCAATGTCACTTAACGGCCGCCGTCGTCGCAGACATTATAATTGGAAGTCTCGCGACCACCACCAGTCTGCTAGAAGTGCCCTGACTGCAAGAAGAAGTTTTACTGGGCCACCACTGGCTCACGGCCAACCAAGCAGTGGTGGACTACCGACGGGGCTGCCTTCACATTGGCAGCGAGAACCGGCAGACGGTCTTCTGGAATGACCGCGCGGAGCCCGAGGAAGAGGACATTGACGAAGCTAGCCTTCAAACGTCAGCAGGTGGCCAACACCATAAACGGCTTCTGGAAATGTTACACCGTCATCGCAGTTTGTTCTCCCGTGGCCCGCTCCGCACTACATCTGCGGCCAAACACGAGATCCGGCTGAAAGAAGGTAGCCAGCCATTCCGGCTCCCAATGTACCGGTACTCCGACGAGAAGAAACGCACCATCCGGGAACAGGTAGAAGAGATGCTGAGGCAGCGTATCATTGAACCGGCCACCTCGCCATACAGCTCTCCGGTGGTGATTGTGAAGAAGAAGGACAGCACACCCCGGTTCTGCGTAGACTTCCGGAGGCTGAACGATCAGACCGAGGATGTGGACTCACCACTGCCGCTGATATACGAAACAATCAAGGACCTCAGCGGGGCCCAAGTCTTCTCGACCCTAGATCTGAAGAGCGGCTACTGGCAAATCCCGCTGGAGGAAGAAGCAAAGAAGTACACAGCATTCTCGGTGCCCGACTGAGGTCGCTACCAGTTCCGGGTGATGTGCTTTGGGCTGAAGAACGCGCCCAGCACCTTCCAACGGCTGATGCAGGATGTTCTCACGGGACTATTACGGCAGTGCTGCCTCGTCTATCTGGACGACATCATTGTCTACTCCCCCGACTGGGAAACGCACCTGGATCAAGTCTTGGAAAGGCTGCAGATGCACCAGCTGACCTGTTCGCTCAACAAGTGTCACTTCGGCCGGGAAGAAGTCGCCTTTCTGGGCCACGAGATTACATCGGACGGCAACCTCCCACAGCAGCATCATCTCAGAGCGATTGAAGACCAGCCGGCCCCCAGCAACAAGAAAGAGCTGCAACGCTTCCTGGGAACCTGCAACTGGCTGCGAGAGTACATTCCCTGCTTCGCCATGATTTCGGAACCGTTAACGGACCTGCTGCGGACAAGAAAGTGGCATTGGGACGACACAACTCAGCGAGCCTTCGAAGAGGTTAAGGCCGCTTTCCGGCAGCCGTTAAAACTCTCACGACCGGATCGAGACTTGCCGATGTTTCTGCAGACCGACGCCAGCCAAAAGGGACTTGGAACGGTGCTTTATCAATGCGCCGAAGCCGGAGAGAGGCGTATCATCTCGTACGCCAGTGCCAAGTTCCACGAGGCGGAGAAGAACTACCACTCCAACGAACTGGAGTGTTTGGCAGTCGTCGTCTGGGCCATCAAAAAATACCGGCCATACTTGGAGGATTGCCATTTCACCCTAAGGACCGACAACAAGGCGCTAACTTGGCTGAAGCAGGCGACGGGGCATAAGACGAAGTACGCTCGCTGGGCTCTACTGATACGGAGCTTCAAATTCACCGTCGTCCACTGCCCGGGCAAGGAGAACGAGTTGCCGGACTTCCTCTCGAGGGAACCTGGGCTTGAAGATACTGCCGGCGTCCAAGAAGAACCACGGATGCAGCCGGAAGAGAGGTCACTTCGCAGTCTTGCGGCAGCTGCACCGCGACTACAAGAAATCACAGCTGTCGGCATCCATCAGGCAGTGCAGGAGGCGCAAGAAGACGACCAGGAGTGCCAAGCGTGGAGAAACGACCCTGCGGCGGCTACAGCGAGAGGATACCGGGTGGACAACGGCCTGGTTTGGAAGGACAGAAGCAACCAGGAACCAGGATTGTACGTGCCGCCGAGTGTCCGCATGGAGGTCATCAGGCACTTCCACGACTCCCCTGAAGCCGGTCATCCGGGAGCCGAAGAAACGTTTCGGGCCATCGGCAAGGACTTCGTCTGGACCGGCCTAACCATTGATGTCCGCAGATACGTCCGGAGTTGCAGAATATGCGCCCTACACAAGCGCGGCGCAAATCCGGAACAGGACCAACAGCGACCTCACCGACCCAGGAGATGTTGGAATACTGTCGCCCTGGACGTCATGGGACCATATCCGCTGACTCGAGCTGGCAACCGGTACATCGTAGTGGTCACTGATATGATGTCGAGATGGGTGGAAGCAAAGGCCGTGCGCAAGGCGGATGCCGACACCATTATCCGCTACCTGGAGGAAGAAGTGTTCCCTCGTTGGGGATACCCAGAGGCGTTGCTCACCGAAAACGGGAAGCCGCTCACGGGCCACAAGTGGAAGCAGATGTGCGACAAGCTGCACATACGACCGTGGACTACAGCCAACTACCATCCCAGGGCGAACCCGACCGAGCGGCGCAACGGCGAGATCAAGAAGGCGCTACGGATCCAGCTCCATGACTGCCCAGCTCCATGACTGCAAGGTCCATGGCGACTGGGACAAGCGTTTGCCGGCGGTTCTGTTCTCGCTGCGGAATCGTGCAAACGCCGCCACTGGAGTGACACCGAGCGAGCTTCTGCTGGGCAGAGACCTACGCCGACCCGGCGACTGGAGTCGGCCACGCGCAGAACAGGACGTCCGGCCAATTGAGGAACGAGAAGAGGCAGCCAGGTCACACCAGACCAAGTATCAGCAACGGCGGTATCCGGAACGGAGGACACAGGATCCTACACTGTCCGTAGGGCAGCTGGTGTACGTCAAGAGCCACGCCGGACCAGCCAAAGGACAGAGGTACCCTGGATGGGAGCCAGCCTGGGCAGGTCCCTTTAGCGTTGCCGCAACCCTCGGCGGCCAGATTTACACAGTGGAGAAGGACGGACGCCCATACAAGGTTCACCGCCAACGGCTCAAACCCGCCGGAGAAGAACAATGGGCTGGCCACCGGAGAGCATTCAAGACCCGGGGGAGTTGTGACGTAGCCAGTCCAGTGGTCCAGTGGTGTACGGAGCAGCAGCTAGTCGTGCTCCGGTGGTCGCAGTGTCCGGGTGATACCCGATGACTGCATGTCGCCTGTTTGTTACCTTGGCTAGCGATCTCGCGCTTTCAAAGGAATGGAGCCTCCATCAATTTTATTTTGGATGGACAGGATGTTACGATTTGTCTTGGACCCTGGGACCTCGAAGAGACCCGTGACGGCTGAATGGGGGAGACCTCGAAGACCTTTCGCTTGAGAAGCAGAAATTACCCTCCCACAACGGGTAGGGCGCCCCTAGCCGCTCAGGAAAAGTCTCCGAGGGCTGCCAAGCGGCAATGTCGGCGCACGGGAGAGAGCGTAGGAGGAGGCAGCGTCCACGAGAGGTGGCACCTAGCACACCTAGGGCGAGCGCAGACCCCGCTCTAGTCTGCCACCGAGCGCCAGCACGGACAAGAGAAAGAAGGAAGGAGGAGGAGCGTGAAAATACTCAAGGTCGGGGGGATTGGGCAGATGTTCTGTAACTGCTTATTGGGGGTCGTCGAGCAAAGCTCGGGGGCGTTTGTGTCGTCTAGGTGGTGGGCCGACATCTGTGCTTAGTCGACGGATGTGGGGATGGGTCGAGACATAGGCTTGGGAGAATAGGTTGAGGGCTAGGGACCGAACGAATTCGGTAAGTGATGGAACGTTCAACCCTCGCCTGATGGCATCATTTCTGACAAACCAGGGAGAGTTGGAGATGTAGCGGAGGGTTCGGGATTGGAAAGCTTCCAAACGGGCGACAACGGATGGGCTGAGTAGTACCCAAAAGGCGGGGGCTGCGTAAGTCAGGATTGCCCTAAGAAAGAGCAAGTAGATGGTGAGTTTAGTGCCCACAGGCACTGAACCCCGATGAGAGAGAAAGGGAAACAGTTTGGCTCTGACGCCTCTGGCGCGCTGGAGACTCAGAGAGACATGAGGTGCAAAGCTTAGGCGTCGGTCAAGAGTGACGCCCAAGTACTTTACAGTCCGTTTCCACTCGATTGGGCTCCCTTCAAGGGAGAGGGACTGGCAGCGGGAAGTTAATTTATGAGAAAAGGCGATCGCCTCGGATTTCTCCTCATTGACCGCCATCCTCCACTTCCTTAGCCAGTCCGGAAGTACGGCGAGCTGACGTTGCACTAGGCCAGCTGCGAAATCAAGACTCGCTGAGCTGGCGTGGTACATAGCGTCATCCGCATAGAGCGAGAGAGTGACTCCAGGCTTAACAGGCTGGTCGTTCGTGTACACGAGGTACAGAACGGGGCCAAGGACAGATCATTGAGGTATACCTGCGGCGACTGGTCGGACGGATGAGTACGACCCATCGACGCAGACCCTAAAGATACGATCGCACAAGTACGGCCGGAGAAAATGAACGAATGAGGCACGGAGGGGGGAGTGGTCCAGTTTGTAGAGAAGGCCTTCGTGCCAGACTCGATCGATGGCCTTACTCACGTCGAGCAATACAGCGACGGAGGACAGATGCTTGTTGTAGGCGTCCGTCAAATGGGTAACAACCCGGACGAGTTGAAGGGTCGTCGAGTGCTCTCTGCGAAAGCCGAACTGCTCCTGCCGAATGAAACCATCCAGCAGAAGCGCGTACCGACCGTGCCGGAGGCGCTCGAGTACCTTCGATATGACTGGCAACAGTGAGATGGGTCGATGGTTTGAGGGGTCAATACGCAGCTTGCGAGGCTTGGGGATCATGATGATTTTTGCACGCTTCCACAGGTTGGGGAAGTAATGAAGCCGGAGACATCCTTTGAACAGCTCGTGGACCAAGTTGATGAGGCTAGGGGGAGCGTGTTGTAGCGCCGCCGCTGCGATACGATCATCGCCGGGCGCCCTCTTAGGGCGAAGTCGACCAATAGCCGAGACAACATCGGCCCGGTCGAACGGGTCAGGGATGTCAGCTGGAGGGCGGGAAAAATATCCAGATAGGAAGTCTGCGACCTCGGCCGAGTGGGCGGGGTCGCAGACGCCTCCGTGGACGGTGAATTGCTCCTCCATGGTTGCGGCAAAGACTTCAGCTTTGCCGGCCGCGGAGTACACAATGCCGTCCGGTGATCTGAGGGGATGGCGGGTCCTTTTGTCGCCATTAAGTCGACTCGCAGCCTGCCAGACAGACTCGGGCCGGACTTCAAGAGACTCGAGATACGAGTCCCAACGATGTGCAGTGGCCTCAAGCAGAAGCTGCTTGACAAGGTCAGATTGGGCGTTTAACCTGCGTTTGATAGCAGGATCCCGGGTTTGTTGCCATCTCCGACGGAGTTGGCGCCGAGTTTGGATGGCGAGGACTACTTCAGGTAGTTGAGACCGGCGATTTGTCTCTGGGACAAGATAGGTGTGTGTGTCCATAGCGGACGTAACGACTTCTTGAAGGTAGTCGGCCATACGGTCCGCATCAGCCGTAGAGGCGATGAGGGCCGGGGGGTCAGATGGCACTGTTCGTAGGAGTTCGTCATGATGGGAGCGCCAGTTGACTCTCCGTGGACGAGAGGGGGTTTGGAGAGGTGTGACCAACAGGGGACGAACAGTGATAAGTACCGGGTCGTGGTCGGACGAGAGGTCCGATACAGCACTTACAGTGATAGGAGTGGCCAGGTCCTTGACAATGACAATGTCAAGGACATCCGGAAGGCCCCTAGTGGGCACGTGGGTCGGTGAGTCAGGACCAATAACTGAGACCTGTAGATGACGCTGAACGTAGCTGTAGAGCGAGCGGCCACGCGGGTTCGTGACACGGCTGTTCTAAGAGGGATGCTTGGAGTTGAAGTCTCCGGCAGCTATAGTAGGTAGTTCGTGATCGAGGAGGGCGTCCCACTCCTCAGGCGGCGGGGACCCCCCGGGCCCGGGAGGGAGGTACGCCGAAATTAGGCGAACCTCCCGATCCCCGATCCAGAGGGCCACCGCCGTCGTCTCCAAATACCTAGTATCTGGAGGGGGTAAGAGACGATGGGCAATGCGCCTGTGGACGAGAATGGCAGTACCCCCGCTGGGACGAGCGGGGGGTGGTAGCCGAGGCCTATCCGTGCGATATGTAGTGTACGCCGGAAGCTGAAAGGAAGCAGCAGGGGTAAGGAAAGTTTCGGAGAGGAGGATGACATCTAAGTCATACTCAGTGGCAAAGTTAGCCAATGCAGCTCGGCGAGACGGAACGCCACACGCGTTCCATGCCACCAGCCGAAGAGGCCTAGACATTGGGAGGCAGGAGAGTCATGAGGGAGGTAAGAATGGTGACTAGCAGAGACTGGACGTCCTTGGCAGCCAAGATTTGAGGGATGAGGGTCTCGACCCAGACACGCAAACGATCGGCAAAGGTCGGGTCCGAGGACCCTTCCTCCGCCGATGGCGCCTGCGGCGTGGGCGGGGGCACTCGATACATGATGCCATTATCGGGCCGAGGTGTAGTTGTAGGCTGCCGAGGCTCTTTGGGAGCTGGGGCAGATGTTGACCTAGTTGCAGCGGGCTTGTGCTGCGTGAGGATGGTGGTCGATGACTTTTTCTTCTTTGGCGCGGGTTGCTTTCGCGACGAGGCCAAAGGAGGGAAAGATGCATCGGAGGCGGCGGCTGCCGCGTAACTGAGCGCTCCGGCAGGCGCTGGGCAGGTCGGGGGAACTACAGCGGCTGCAGGCGCAGACGAGGTAGCCGGAACTGGGGCCGCCGTGGCGGCAGATGCAGGGGCTGAGGGTTTCTTGGGGGCAGGTGGGATAGGCTTTTGGGCCTTCGTGATGCGCTTTAGGGCGTCATGATAGTGTTTACACTGGCGAGAGCTTGCCGGGTGAGGTTCACGACAGTTTCCGCACGTGGCAGTGGCGGTACGTTCACGAGGACAATCGCCCTTGTGATGACCTTCACCACAACGAATGCAGCGTGTCGGGTAGTGACAATAGATACTGCTGTGCCCGTACCGCTGGCAGTTGTAGCACTGCTTGATTCTGGGTCCGGACTCGAAAGCTGAAAACTTTACCCGGAGGTAAAAGAGAGAGTCTACCTGATATATGGCTTGGAAATTCCCTACCTTGAGGATTTTCACAAGGAAGGCATTTCTGGAAATGCGTCTGCCGGGGGAGAAGAGAGGAGTCACTGAGCTGACAGTATAGCCCAAAAGTTCAAGGGCGTGAGAAATTGTAGGCACGGGAACATCTGCGGGGATGCCGATGATCTCGACCTTGAGTTCCCTCTCCTCCGGCAGAGCGTAGGTGTAATAAGGGATACCACGATCAGTCAGCAGTTTCTGGGCGAGCCGGAAACTGTCGATGGTCGTGGTCTCAATTCTGACGGAGCGGCCACCCTGACAAACTGCAGTCAGGGTATTCGCAGGAGCGGCCCGGTGTAGTCGGGCGCACTCGTGTCCCTCAGGGAAGTGTCCTTGGGCCTCTCCTGTTCTCGTTGTTTGTCAACGACACGCCCCGAGTTCCTGGAGTGAAATTGTCGCTGTTCGCGGACGACACTGCGGCTTTTGCCTCAGAGCCGAACGCGAGTTATGCGGCAGTTAAGCTCCAGCGCCAACTCGACGCGTATGTCGGGTGGACCGATGATTGGAGAGTTGCCGTTAACGCTTCCAAGAGCGCCGCGGTAATATTCTCGCGAAAACGTAAGCGGCCTCGGCCGCTTAAAGTAGGCCCCGTCGAGGTGCCCTGGACCAATAGCGTCAAGTACCTCGGGCTCCACGTGGATTCCCGACTCAACTGGCGAACCCATGTACAGTACATCCGACAACGCGCTTCGGCGCAACTCAGTAGACTCTGGCCCGTGCTTTCTAATCCGGCAATGACCCCCCGGCTAGGTAAGCTCATAGTCAACACGTACGTGTTGCCCGTGATTACCTACGCCTGTCCTGTTTGGGGATACCTGGCTCGTGGTCATAGAATTACGCTCCAGCGCGTACTCGACCGGGGACTGAAGCTCGCGTGCGAAGTCCCCCGGAGGTACTCTTCTCGTCTTTTGAGGAGAGGACTCGGTGTCCGCTCTCTTGATGACACCGTGAGACGCCTGGCGCGGCGATTCTATGTTCGTTCCGACAGAGTGACCCACAATTCCCTCATTGCCGGACTTGGTAAATACACCCCGCGACCAGGTGAGTCCTGGAAGCGACCTCGTTTGCTAGTCCCGGTGGTATAATCCACCAATCGCAGGTCGTTTCAGACCCCCCCCCCCATAATTAGATAAAAAGTATAAAACGAACTCAAACAGACCCAGTGGCAGGAGTCCTTTCTGAGACTCGGGACACTGCACTACTCGCGACCCCAGTTGTGTGTTTTTGGCGCACTCCATCGGACGCCTTGAAAACAGCCGGAAGAAGAGTAAGAAGGAAGAATGGAGAGCCAGTGATCGAAATCGACTGGGACAGCAGCGGGCTCTACATACCGCTGCTGAAATAAGAGGACAGCAGTACGCCCGGAACAGCGGACGCAGCCGCCGAACATCACAGCGCGGCTCGGGCGGCGTACGCAAATGATGTAGCGTCCTCGACTAACGGTCCTTTTAAGGACCACAAAAACGATAGTGTGTACGATTGGCGCCATTTGTCCGGTGACAGCATACATGTGTGTGTGTGTGTTAATAATTTTCTTTTTCTGGATATGGTTGCGTTGAGAGACATTGTGAGGGGGAGACGTTCTAAACTTACATTTTACATTGACGTTTTACCTTCCTTATACATTGAAATAATTATTATGGTTCCTAACAGAAAGTAGGATGTCTTATGCGGCTCAAAATGTACCCTTGTAGTCTCATCTGCTACGCCTACCCTATCGAATCTTCTGATCGTATTAGTATCACCCTCCCCAACATTTTTCTTATCAATTATATAATATCCTTAATAAATTTGCCATTTTAATCCGGCATGGTGTAGTATCTTTAGTGGTTGAAGATTTCTAACATTTATTGACCGAGTTAATAGTCACTTAATTTTTAAACGTACTTTATTACTAAGAATGTTAACTCACTTGATTGGCGCAGAGGGTGTTATTCACTAGCTTTCTAACTGATTAACGCAAATTTTATATCAATCCACGCATAAATTAGTAGTACACAAATATTGCATGTAAGTCTACACACACACGTGCGCGCGCGCGCGCGTAAGTTTGCAAGCTTGTGTTCGTCTTTTGTTTTTTATAGACGTAACACACACAAAGTAAGCCACTGACGACATCCCCAACGTCAAAATTCTTCAAGCGAAAAAGGCGATACTTTGCTAACGTCAAACGAGGTCGTCTAATTCCCATAGGTAATGCAAAACGTTTTGATACTGCAGAGAATTAACTGCTGCAGAAAGCAATCGAAACCTGTGATGTGGAGCGTACTGAAATGTTTTGCAAACAACGTGAAATAATTCCCTTGACAACAGTAACTGGAAACTTTTGGTGTTGCACAGCGGTTTGAAAACACGTTATTATGGTTTTATATTAACAACAAAACCGACATCGCTTAGCTTTGTTAATACGTTTGAAAGAACTAAAATCTTGCAAATTTTTTTCTTAAAAAAGTCGTAACTAAAATTAAAAATTCATGAAAGTGAATACAAGTGATTATAGGAAATTAAAAGTGTATAGGTCTATTTTAAAGAATAAAATTAAATTTAATGCAACGTAACATTCATGATGAATGTTCAGCAGTATTAATGTAATAAATATATGTGCATAAATACAGGAGACATAAAAGTAAACAGGCTAATAATATAAATTATTAAATGCATTTGAAGGTTATTTACTAAAAAATTAATAAAGTAATACTATTTACATGAAATAGATATATATTTTGCTCTATAATTATATATATATATATATATAAATATATAAATATTTTTTATTAGAAGTAGATTAATTAGGAATAGTCTTTTTATTTCCATAAAAGTTTATATATTACTGTCATTTATATAATATATAAATGTTGTCGTTAAACAAACATTCACACTTCACATTATGTGTTATTATATGGGGTGTGAAATAAGCCTTACTGGGTGCCCTGTGCAAAGGGACGTGAATGTAAATGTTATAAGACAATTTGTTATTAAAACAAGTATTGCATGTTAGCGTAGTTTCAGATGATAATAAACAATAAAATATACAGAAGTACAGTGTGGAGTGAAATTGAATAAGTATTGTGCCCGTAACGAATTGTGTGAAGTAATTGACAGTAAGCCAATTAACAGACACACAATGAGTCAGTTATATTAGTGTGCAAATTGGAATAACTATTAGAAACTAATTATTTTATTATTAAATACAACTTAATATCACTTATTCAACTGACAATATAACTAATCATAAAATCGCGTCTAGTTGAAAAACGTGGTTTGGAAAAGTCTAGAAACCAGAAGTTCATGTCCAGCAGCACGTGGTCAATTTCCCTAACAATCTAGAACGTTTTAAAGTGTTTAAATGACGTCATGTGTTTAGATCTATAAAATCATGGCTAAGCCGTGAGTTACGCAGTCTGTCATATGGCAGTCTCTAATGAGGAGTCTCTCGCAGTCTCTGGGAGGTCTGAGTGTATCGTCGAGGGAGCGGCTGAATTAGACCACGAAGTCAGGCACGGCGTTCAAGATCTTCAACGACCGGTGGCTGTCAACGAAATGTAAATCAGGAGCAACTTGGACCACAAGTTGACATCCCAAGTTAGGAGGACAACGGCCGGTGTGGAAGCAGAATCAGGTTTGCGAGATCATCCTGACCGATGCAACTTAATCCCAGCAAATCCAGGAAAGTGAAATTATAAAAACTCTTTATAAAGTGTAAAACAATGAAATATTCTCTTTAATTTGCTAACTGTCAAATATTTTAAAATATATATATTTTCAAACTCTAAATTTTTAGATATATCTGTATATGTTTTATAAAAGAAAAGCCTAAACTAATAAGCCTAAATGTATTATTTCACCCAATCGAACTTTTTTTTTCTGCCAGTGCAGTCAGCTACAAACCTGTTAACATTGAAAAAATATATATCCATATGCGCGCTTGTGTGTGTGTGTTTATTGATGTAATTATTGTATAATGTTTCCGATCTTTACGTCTTTACGAGTCTTTTTCCCAATATTTGTTTTGTTATTGTACACTGTTTCGGCAGATCCATTGCATCCATCTTCAGGGAGATTCGTCCTCGATAACTTAAGATGGTATGTTCTTTACATAACCCGGGCCTGTATGTGTACTGAAGTGTGAGTTGAAAGGCGTCTTTCCGCTGGTTGGCTGTAGAAACTGGTATCTGTTAAGCTGCAAACTTGTCTTTTGATGTATTTCTACGGAAATATGATATCAGGTCTGCTTACAGACCCCATCATCGAATTTTTGCTGCAAAGCCCAAATGATAAACTAGCTCTAGATGTACAAGGGATGTATTACGTACAAACTGCTGGTTGCCTCGTGTTGCAGAAACGCGTCAGAAGAGACATTATTGAGATTTAAAAAAAGTGGGATGTTTTCAAAAAATGAGATCCAGCCTGGAAGCCTGTACTTCAGGTTTTCAACAGTCGGATGACACTAAACGGCAAGTTGATACTTGAATTATATAAGAATTATTATATACCAAAAATATAAAATAGTTCGTAAGCAGATCATTTAGGCTCAAAGCTTTATACGTTCTCTTTATCCATATTTTTACTCTTTCAGTCTCTAATAAATTTCCTTTCAAATCCGCCACGAAAATATTCCTCCACCTTCACCGTGATGTTCCCAATTCCCGTTCTGTTGGATTTCAAGTAGCATAAAATTACTCTCTGCACAGCACTTCCCTCTATATATCCTAGCAACTGCAATCTTCTTGCCATATTGCTGGTTCTCCGTAGATATTGCACACCTCCTCATTTGTTCACCCAAAATAATTATCTTTTGTTTTCCTTCCTCGCCGTATTTCTCTTCATGTTTCGTTCATATCGCCCTAGTGTTTCATGTGAATTTTTGTTCATTACCTACCAACGTTTCACATCTATATAGTTATTTCTGAGTGCACTTTTAAAAAATCCTAGTTTTCCGTTTCTAGATAACTGGTTCACCGTTATTAAATGATTAACCTTCCCAACACACTTACTCGCTTTGACCCAATATTCTTCTCTTCTTCACATTTACTTGTTAGTGTTACTCCCAAATATTCAGATTGCTCTACCTCTTCCAACTCCACTTTCCTCAGATGCGTATGGAATTGTAGTTTTGCATCTATCCTTGAGTCTTCTCCTATTCTCATCACCTTACACATCTTTGGGTTCGGCTCCAATCATACCTTTGATCAAAATAAGGTGGTACAACTAAAACCAACTGAACCAGCCACCTATTACAATACTTGGTGTTGTTATTAACAGCACACACTGATCATAGTCTAGTATAGTAAAACAGTCAAGCCTACACCAATGAAAAAAAAGGAAAGAAGTACATTCGTTACCAACTATTGCAGTATTATAATTACTACTTTACTAACCTCAAACAACTAAGTAGACCATAAAGATTTCTTCTCCAATATAAAACACACAATTCATTACATTGTTTTAATTCTTAATTTTAATTTTAGAATTCAGTATACAGGTAAAACGTGTAACAAGTTATTAAAAAATTGACACAAAGTTAACACTCATTCATCGAAAATTCTTATTAGTCAACCTACGTGCTCTGGCTGGTCTCAGACGAACACTTCCCCTTTTATAAATTCATCAAAATTATTTTTCTTAAAATATATTTTTAATTTTCTTTCAAACAATTTAATTCTGTTGATATGCTTTATTTTGGCATGCAATAAATTAAAATGTTATGCTATGAAAAACGTGCTTTGGAACAAAGTCGTATTTCCTGTAATTATATTGAAGTTAAACATAATTATAGCCTAATATTTTATAAATATCTAATACTTTATAGTATACATTTTGACGGCATGAGAACATTATCATAAAGGTCTCAGTTCGTGTGAACTTGTGGCAGAATTGTGCTTCCCAGTTCTTCCCAGTAGACTTGCAGATTAAACACCGTTTCTTCTTATATATATTAACGAGAACCCGAGCGCGTCCTTGCATCAAGCGCGTCCCTCCGCTAATCAAGCAAGTTTAGCATGAGTCAAGGCCGGACACAAGTATGTTCCAGATTATTCACGAACACTTGAGATACACACTTAGCTGACAGACCACATTGAGGATGGAAAATTTTTAGAAGAAGTGCGCTACCTATAAAAATAGGCTACGAGAACCAAACAGGCTTGGACCAGCTAATGGTGTATAGATCATCAGTACCCGACGCAACGGGAGTCATTCCAGCAAAACTAGTGGTTGAGCGGAAGACTCGCATACCTGGGAACTTGATGTTCGGATCACACGAGACTAAATTCGAAGAGCCGGGAAATTATCCTTCGCAAGTACACCAACTATGTAGATCACCTGGCCAAGTATTAATTCAGAGACTGTTTGCCAGTTCTGGACGAACAGGCTTAAAGAGTGGGCCATGTAACGAGAACCTTCTCGAACAACCGAGCGCGTCGTTCCACCCGTCCCCCGGTAGTCAAGCAGGTGTAGCCTCAATCAAGGCCGGACTCAAGTATGTTCCAGAATTTTCAAGAACACTTAAGATATACATTTAGGTGACACACCACATAGAGGATGGAAAATTTCTAGAAAGCGTGCGCTACCTATAATATACTTGTACATTTTATAGATACAGCACTTGGCAGATATGGAGTGCACAAGCGACTAATTTATTAATATAACATTATTAAACTACTTCAAAATTTATTGTCATCTGTTTCGTTTTATGAATTATGGATCGAATAAAATTATGTTTATGATACGTGTGTTACACTTAATATTTATATTTATTAACATGCACTTTTACATTTACGATTACTAATTTAAATGTAAGTGGTATTTAAATCTAACTAGATTACCCTCGCTATATATTATAACAATCTGAAATGAAATGTGTCTTTTGTCGGGTGTTACACTCCGCGCACTTATACTCACCAATTGTCTGTTTCTCTTCGAAGATGTAGTCCTGCAAACACAACTTATGCTAATATATGTGTGTGTGGGCGCCACTTGGATATTTAGTCCAAGAAATTAATTATTATTTAAAATTGATTTTTAAATTGTTAAATTAATGATAGAAAAAATGTAAACAAGACAATTTTAGTTGCAAATAACATATGTTTAATGACTTTTCTTTCATAAAAATCGTTTGAAGGACTAACAGTAAAATTATGTAAAATTGCAGAGTTACAAAAATTATTGACAAGATTTTATTAAGTATAGGCTAATAAAAATTTTATTGCTCAGTTGAATTGCATGAATTTAATCTTTGAAAAACTTTATACTCAGGACGTGACTCCTTTGAACTATCAAGACAAATCAGTGTGATGCTTTACAAAATTTGTGTGAATTGAAGGTGTTTGACATATGTAGTACAATTGTGTGACAAAGATACCAGGTAAAAGGATTTTAATTTTGGACAACTCACGTTCCGGTGGGTAAGTATTTCCTTCACTGGACACTGTTCTTGGGGACGATTCCAATCTTGCGCCTCTTCGTATTTATGTTTCCTCACTCACTTGTAACTATTTAAAAGTCAAATTACGGTTTGAAAACTCCGCACAATTTAAATAAAAATCGTATTGATTCTATGCTTTAAATCGTTGCCGGCGAAAAAACAGCTGACTGCGTGACCTCGCTATACTGCCGTCTCAGCGCTAGTTACCAAACTCGATTCAGGCTTGCGTCAGTAATTTGTTTGGGGGTTTTTGTCAAAGTCTGTTTATGTCGCTAATACCAGCAAAATTTGATTTTTCTCTATTAAAATCGGTCCTTTTCAGGGCCGCTGGATATTTTGGCTGTGTACGTTCTATTAGAATTGGCGTGCTGTTGCTCTATTCAACAAGCACGTTAGCGATTTAGCGATATACTCCTTTTTAGGTTAAGTATGTCTTTCGTCTGGTACGAGGAAAAGCCTTTTTTGAGTTTTCGGGTCGGATTCCTCTTCTTCGAGTTCGCCTTGGATTAGATGTTCGGATTCGTATGTGAAGTGTCTCTCGTGGATTCAAAGCATAAAGTCCTCCTGTGTCGATTTTGGTCTCGCTTATGTACTCTTTGTAAGGTGCAGTGTTTTAATTTTTATTCATGACTTCCGGTATTTTTGAGTAACGTTTTCTTCTGGAACGTTCGAGAATATGCAAATAGAACATCATGGAACAAATTCGACTTCCGTAGAAGCTTTAGAACAAAAACTTCTTGTTCTTCATACTAAAGGATATTACTGAAATTATTCTGGTATTTGTCAAACAATTTTACAGAACTACTTACAATCTGCATGTCATTATTGTTTTTAGATTCTCTGCTTTCAACTGATTAAAATGATACCATTCATGATTGGTTTTAAATAAATTAAATGTAATAAATTAATATAAAATACATATACCTTGTAGTGTATATATAAAATTCTATTTTTCTTATTAATAAAATGTTATTAAGTTCCTCGACTATTACTATAACATTAACACATAATATAATTAGCTTTACATAACAAAACAAACAAATATTAAAGCACATAACATATAATTAATTTCATTTTTCTGTAGGCATAACATATGGCCTAGTTTCTTGTCACTGTTATTTATAGTAATTTGCCTTTTCTGGTATTATTTCTAGGATTTTTTGGGTATTCACTTAGAGTTTGTTATATTGTTTATCTTTGGGAATACCTGGTTTTTCCTAATACATTTTAATTTTATTGTAATCTCAATTAGCATCTCACTGCCTTTGTACAGATGAGCTAGTTCATGTGTGTGACAAATTTCACTTTTATATTTACAAATTCTCTATGAATTAAGCTTGTCTTCAATTGAGCAAGTATGTTTCCATTGTACATTACAGAATTGTATGTTTTTTCTATATTCCTTCTAATATTAAACAATTAATCTCTTAAATATGACTATTTTTGTGACTGTTTTTTGATCTCAGCCTAGTATTGTCTACGTAACTAGTTTCATAACTTGACTGTTAAAGTGTTCTAGGTGGTCATATTTATAGGTATAGTTACTTTATATTGTGGTTCAACTTTAAAATACAAGTTTGTTGCATTTTGATAACTTTAAAGTCATAAATGTTACAATTTTACATGTTCACTACATGCTTTCAGTTTAATACGGTTTTTGATTATTTTTATTGACTTCTAATCAATTTACAGCTTTCTCTATTTGACGTATTTTGTTTGTCTTTGTCTAATTGACATTTACATCTAGTTTTTTCCTTAATTTCATAATAATTGATTTTCACATACATGTGTGTGATTGGTCTCAACTTTAAAACTTTGATTTTCTGTTATAAAATTACATTTATTTTATTTTAATTTACATCCTATTTAATGATGTGTTTAAATCATTTGATACATCTATTTTATATATATCATAAAGTATAATAATAGATCTTGTCTATTATTTCACAATAAATTGATTTTTATGCTCTATTCAGAGTTACATTTCTAACATTTCATGACCTTATTTTGGTCATTTCTGAGATTATTTGTTTCTCTTATTATACAATATCAGTTTTATTCTATTTTTCACTTAAACAATATATAGGGTTTGAGTCTTGGTCAAAGTCTTCGTCGTTTTTACATATTATTGATATTAACTATTGGACAATATTACTAAATTTTTTGGATTACTTGGGTTCGATACTGTTCATTTCACCTTCCTCTTATGATAATTTACTTTTTCAATTAATTTTCTTTATGGAACGTTTTGTGACGTTACAATATATATATATTTTGTAACAAAACTCAAAATTGCCTTATTACAATTAATGTAGATTATTTATTTAATAAAGTCAAACTTTTCCTCCTCAGTATTAATCTTCAGCCCCACTGTTGGGCTCGCCAAATTTGTAATAAAATGTAATTTTTGGATTTTCGGAGTTACAAAAAAAATTGTAATAACAAAAATTTTGTTTGAAAGAAAATTTATTTAATTAATTAATTAATTAATTAATTAATTAATTATTTTTGATGTATTTATGTAATTTTATTTCTTTTAATTTTTAATTTAATCAATTTAATCGCTTAAAATAACAAGGATTGTTTTTCCGCGTTAATCAGATTATCTCCTGTAATAATCAATTAGCGGTCTTTCGTTGTTCTATGAGGGTCCTCCTTCAGTGATGTTATTCTCTTCTTTTCTTGGAGTCCGGGTGTCAAGTATTATCTACAATTCTTTTATTTATATTTCTACCAATAAATGAAACTCAAAATTACAAGATTCAAGGAATTTATTAACATTATTGAGAGTAATTGATTTTGAATCGATTAGTTAATCGACAAATAACAAACTCGTATCTCAGGGCGAGTAAATTCAGTATATAATATATTAATATTAATTTACGGATTCTTTGAACTGTTATTATAATAGTCAGAGAAGAAGGGCAAAGCTGAAAAGTATAATGCTTACAATAAAAACTGCTAAATTATCTAAAATACAAAATATTATTGAATAGACAATGTTAGTAAGATAAATTTCTGGAACCCAATTCGTGATGCTGTTCTGCCGACACCGCACAAGATTCTGGGAATAGTCCAAAATGGCCGCCCCCGTGCTGAATATAAACGAAGCGTCTTCACTGCATAATTCTTCCAAATAAATGTTGGTTATTGGTGTATTCCTCTTCCAAGTAGTAGTGGTTAATTACTCTTCATCACAGTGTAATTATTCGGGAGTCGTGGTCGGTTGTCCGGCACGGCAATCAGTGTTCAACGTGTTCTTGTTCCAATGGAGGTGAAATTTTACAATGTCCAATTTTGTGTCGATATTATTTTGACTTAACGTTCATATAGTTCGGTTATCTGGATGACGACTTCAAATCTTCACAATTAGATTAATTTGGTTGATTCCAGATTAACTCACTGTAGATTAATCATATTTGTCAATTTCTCTGGGTTACTTTTTATAGGTTTAGTTATATCCAAAAATGATCTTCTCTCTTTTAGAATGAATTCATTTGTCTGAGCTCGTTTTGAAGTGTACGTCTCAACGTGTAACAATCAACTAACTCCATTCATTCTTCAAACAATAGGTCTTGGCTGATCTAATATTAATTCCACATCGTTTTAGCCAGATGGCATTTCCGCCTAAATAATTGACTTTTACATTATATAATTAATTACGTTTTTACTATTATTTAATTTTATTAAATACTAATTACATATTCACTTTCTTTAGTTAATTCTGCGTTATTTACTACCAAACATTATATACTTTATAGTATTTTCTAACTCAAAAGGTCATATTTACTGTATATTTGAATGTAGGCTTTAACTGTACTTCCTGTAACATTAAATGGTTTACAATTTCTGTTAGTATCTAATTAACGTTGAACAATATCATTGCTTGAATTAAAATGGTTATTTTTCCTTAATTTCTTGTAATTTTATGATTTAATTAACTAATTTAAACATTATTTTTAGTTTAGGCTTTCCTCTTAGATTCCAGTGTTATTACACTTGCATTTTTCCTAATAATATTTTATACATTTCTTCAATACCTTTACAAAGTATTGTTACAGTTATAAGACACAGTAATTGATTTACTTTATATAATTTTCATAAATTTAAATGATTTCCTTAATTTATTCATTAATTATAAGGTTGTTGAGATGTACCAGTTAGCCTAGATTTTAGATGTGTTCACATACAATGTTTATTATTATTACAGCTTGCTTATACCCTTTCTGACATATTATTCTTATAAAATCTTAATTAAAATTCCCTTACTTAATTACATTAACGTTTAGGATTGATTAATACAATTAAAACATAACAAATATTTTATAATAAAGAATTATACTCAATCTCAGTCATTCAAGCCTTGAGTTCAGTGACCTGTAAATATAAACAAAACACATCTGTTTTTTCATCACCTAAAATATTACTTAAAATTAATTTTCATGCAGTCCTTGCTGTTTTTACTTTATTATAGGGATGTACCCTTCATCACTTCACTATTTAGTGCATTATCTCATCTTATTTTTGTCATATTATCTAATATTGTGAGATAAAATGTAGCACTTATTTGGGATTATCATTAGTATATTTTCCTAATAAAATAACTTGCACTGGTCCACTGTTATTCTTTGATCTTATCTCTATTTAGTTTTCTAGTCTTATAAGATCAAGAATCTTATTTACAGAGGATCATTAAGATTTATTTTTTCATTGTAAAAATAACATTCACTGGTACACTTTTAATTATACCTCTAGACACTTTACTTATACATACTTTACAGTTACTATTATTTTATTGCATTTTACTTTTCTTAATTATTTTCATCTTTTTTGGGGTTTCTAATTTTATTACATGTGGTTGTCCTTCTAATAGCTGTTCTTTTATTATGGATGTTTGTCTATCCTGGGCATATCCTGACATACTCCTATACTACCTGGGTATAATTACTTTATACTTTGGCCTATCATTATTTTTCTACAATTTCTTATATAATGCATGTTTGGTTTTAATTTATCTTATCTCTTCGAACTATTATTTCACTACTCTGTGGGCCTTGACTAATTTTTATAGTAGTTTTCATTGATGTCGTTTTATTTTTATTTTATATCTGATTATTTTTTAAATTAGAACATTTATATCTGATTATTTTTTAAATTAGAACAATGTGGACAATCTTTCATGCTACTATATATATACATATATATATATATATATATATATATATATAATATTCGGGTATTAGTTTGTTTTGTGAACAAATACAAATCAATACAAAATAAGACACAATTTTCAAAGCACTCAGCATCGAAAATACACAAAATACTAATACATACACCACAATCACACACAAAAATACCACTTTGAGATACCAGAAACCAACAGGAGACCACAATGGCGACAGACCAACATATAGGTACTTCACTAGACGCAGAATCGCGAAGGCTGAGGATGAGAGTACAATAGCTCTCGAAACATGTTCCTAGTAAGGAAAATAAAATATTTTGAGGTAATTTCAGTATAAATAATAAATATATTATATAAATCAAGAAACGGACTGTAGCAAAAAGAGTTTGAATATATATTGTAATATATCTATGAGTGGTGCTAGTAATAATAATAAAATGATAAATAATATTTCTGTCGTGTTATTCTGTCCCACGTTGGATACGTCAAATATGTAATAATACGTTGAAGTCCGCCTTATTCAAGCCCCGCGATGGAAGCCAAATTATGTAATATAACTATAATTGAGTGGGTATAATAAAATAAATATCGATGTATGTAGATTGTGCTTACCTGTAAGCCCCACTGGTTGGGCTAGCCAAATTATGTAACATATAATTTATTTATTACAAATTATAATTAAATTTATGAAGTGTTGCTTGTTCTGGTATTCTGCGGTAATCGAGCCCCACAAGTTGGACTCGCCAATTTTGTAATAATACGATAAATATTAAATATAAAAATAAATAAATAGTTGATGTATGAGAATTGTACTCTCACTATTGTGTATAGTAATGTAGTTAATGTCTTCTAATCTTCGTTCGGCTCTCACTACTGGTCTTCACTTTTGTAATATATAATGGTAATTGTAATGGTGTTCTGGTATAGTATTACCCAGAATAATTTTTATGGTGCGTATGTGTAGTAGTGACGTTCCGCTCTGGGAGACGTCGATTTGGTAATGTTCCTGGATAATGTTGTTATCAAATATTCTAGATGTATGTTGCTGTTGCAGCAATTTGAAAGGTGATATAAATTTAAAATTTATATTTATACAAAAAAAATAAATTCTGAAAAAATTGTTTTCGATGTGTTTATATTCTTAAAATTTAGAAATAAATTGAGGTTGTTGATTGTAATTATAAGTATGATGGTATAGTGTGTATGCTAGTAATAATCTTCCCTTTTGTAAATCTGTTAAAAAGACAATCCAGTTAACTTCAAATTAGGCGCAAACGGCTCTCTTCTTCTTACTCTTGAAAGGTTGTAGTTCGCATATACCGCCTTTAAAGGTTATTCAGTTTTCTTGAAGAATTAACTATTATGTCCTTTTATAAGAGGAATGAACTTCAAATTACTAGATAACAATCGTTTATTAAACAGAATAATAAATTTTGGTTGATAAAAATATTGATGTTACAATGCCGTATCGACACGTTCAGGGCCGGTCGATATATGAATTTTACATTGGTATTATAAAAATAGTAGGTTCTTTGAACGGTTAATTATATAAAAAGCCAGAGAAGGTCAGGGTCAGAAAGTATAACACTTACAATTCTAAAAATGTATTAAAATTAAACAATATAATGGTAATTATTAATAATAAAAGTTTATATATAATTTTTATTCACCCCAGTTCAGCAAACAGTTGTCTAGTTGAGATGACGAGATTGGGTCAAAATGGCCGCCTGGCGCATGCGCGGAGTTCACCTTCTAACACTGACAGAGTATTTATGGAATAAATATGTCCCTTCTGCGGTTAAATCTTCTTCGCAATCGTATATTATCTTCTGGTGTATAGTTTAATGTCACTGTAGTAAGATGGACTAATTCACTTGGTGTTAAAATGTTGTTAATTAAGTATATCAATTGGTGTTTATGTGTGTCCGTTTAACCTCGAATATTCACTTGGTATTTGGTGTGATTCCAGTGTTACTTCATTTAAATAGTTATATGTGGTTCTGTTTATTAGTGTTATGTAGTTCGTATGGCAACTTCACCACTTCACAATGATTAGAATAGTTAAAAATTTAATTTTTACACAAAACTGATTCCGAACTCTTGTTATACGTAACCGTCATTAAGTTTGGTTTTATCAAATATTCCTGTCAAGTGCTCTCTTCAATGTATAATAATGAACTGTCTGTATTTCCTTCATCTCATGAAAATCTTAGCCTATATAATATAGTTCAGACATTGTTAAAAATTGCCATAACTTCCGACACGTTTTAAAATTGTACACTATGTCCATAAAATAAATTCGTTATTAGTTAACTGTTTGCAATATAAAATACATATTCGTTTTCACTATTCTATTCTACTTATTTTGATAGTAATTAAGTTAGTATTACATAGTTTTATCAGAAAATCATATTTCTTATAATTTTTTGGGAGGTAGGCCTAAAATTATACTTCCCTGTCTTCTATGTAAATAATAGCCATTTTAACTAATATAATTATTATTCTATGAAATCTGAAATTTGTATAATTATCAATTCTCACTTATTTTATTGCAATTTAGTATACTAATGATGGTTTTTTCACATAATTCAGTTGTATATGATTCCCCTTCTGATAAAGTTAGTGAACCTATTTCAGTTTCAAATGGTATTTCATTAGACAATCAAATAATTTTACTCATATAATGACCATATCTTTAGAAAGCCTTATTTACATAGTATTTAATATGTTGGGTGTATCTTGCCTAAATATTGTGAGTTTGCCTGGTTTATAAGATTAGGTTTATTAATTATTCTGCATTTTAACTTTATTATATTGCCTAGATTTGAATTGTGGCCATTTGCAGAATGTTTTACTAATGTAATTATTTTATTTCCTTCTCTGACTTCTGACTCTGATATATTTGATTACAAATTAGTTCTCTGATCTGGCATAACAGTAATTATAGATTATATAATTAAAATATAACACCCAGATATATAAAACTGGTGTTCTTAATAACATTGTTTTGGTATTTCACCTAATAACATAATAAAAAGTATTTCTACAACATTGGAATGATATCTAATTTTAGATAATGCATTCCTAAATTAACATGAACAATAAAATAACAATTATAATACTAATATCTCTTATGACTAACCCTTACTTATCTAAATGCTATATTTAATTGGAACCCCACATTTGGATCCATATATAATTGTTAATACCTTCTACTACTTCATCATAAACAGTTAGTTCTGTAATTCCCCATTTTATAAGATTTATGCCCCCTCTTAAAGTATAACCCTGGCTATCTAAGTTATATTCCATTCTATGGAATGTTCATACAGTTTTAGTAGCTTTTTATTAGTAAAATTACTACTTCATTATCAAAGTAGGCACTGTTCACAAAACTTAAAGTTTGTTACTTTGTACTGCTACTCATGCACCTTTCTTAAAGTTTATTAGTTATAATTTGATCACTTACACTTTTCCATGGTGAATTATTACTATATTTACTAGTCTTTTTCTAGTTTTTAATATGAAATATTCAACCATGGGGGAACTGTGAAGATTTGTTTATACACATTACACAATAACTTTTTGAATGCACTAATATTTACTACAGCTAACACTTTTAGTTTTTTGTCAGTTTTACAGTGATATGGTTTTTTAATGTGTTATACTTTCTTTTCTGGGCATTCATTGATTTTGGGGTTTTTTGGGGGTTCTTTCCCTATGGGGTTTTTGTTTTATATGGGTCGTCTTAATTATTCTTCTTTCTTCTTGAGTTTGGTTATTCTTCCTTCTTCTGTACTTTTGGAATATCCTTCCTTCTTCTTTCTTCTGTAGTTCTTATTTTTATTCTTCTTCTTTCTTCTTTGAGTTTGGTTCTTCTTTATTCTTCCTTCTTCCTTCTTCAGTAATAGTAGTTTTAATTAGTTCTTCTTTCTTCAGTAACTTTGATTGTTCTTCTTTCTTCGGTCTTCAGTAGTAGTAGTTTTAATTATTCTTCTTTCTTCTGTCTTCTGTATCTTTGATTGTTCTTCTTTCTTCATTCTTCAGTAATAGTAGTTTTAATTAGTTCTTCTTTCTTCTGTCTTCTGTATCTTTGATTGTTCTTCTTTCTTCAGTAATAGTAGTTTTAATTATTCTTCTTTCTTCTGTCTTCTGTATCTTTGATTGTTCTTCTTTCTTCTCTAGTTTTAATTATTCTTCTTTCTTCTGTCTTCTGTATCTTTGATTGTTCTTCTTTCTTCATTCTTCAGTAATAGTAGTTTTAATTAGTTCTTCTTTCTTCTGTCTTCTGTATCTTTGATTGTTCTTCTTTCTTCTCTAGTTTTAATTATTCTTCTTTCTTCTGTCTTCTGTATCTTTGATTGTTCTTCTTTCTTCATTCTTCAGTAATAGTAGTTTTAATTAGTTCTTCTTTCTTCAGTAACTTTGATTGTTCTTCTTTCTTCGGTCTTCAGTAGTAGTAGTTTTAATTATTCTTCTTTCTTCTGTCTTCTGTATCTTTGATTGTTCTCCTTTCTTCGGTCTTCAGTAGTAGTAGTTTTAATTATTCTTCTTTCTTCTGTCTTCTGTATCTTTGATTGTTCTTCTTTCTTCATTCTTCAGTAGTAGTAGTTTTAATTATTCTTCCTTCTTCTGTCTTCAGTAGCTTTGTTTGTTCTTCTTTCTTCAGTAATAGTAGTTTTAATTATTCTTCTTTCTTCTGTCTTCTGTATCTTTGATTGTTCTTCTTTCTTCAGTAATAGTAGTTTTAATTATTCTTCTTTCTTCTGTCTTCTGTATCTTTGTTTTTTCTGGTCTGGTTTCTTTGACGGGGTATATTAATTGCCTGCTTCTATCTTTCCTGGGTAATTTTGTTATTATCATTTTTAGTCTTCTGGGTTTTTAAATTTGTATTATATTATATTATTTGCAGAATTTTTCTTTATTTAACCTTTCTTGTGAATATATTATTAAATATTGCATTTTAATTAGTTCTCATCTGGATATTCCATATATTAGAGCTTTATTAATGATCATTGAGTAATGCATTTGTGTGGATTATCTGTCACGCTACAATATATATGAGGTCTTGTCATTAAATACTTAATTACGTTTTGCTGGTTAGATGCTTACATACTAGCAGTAAAGTCGCAGTACTGAACGTTGAATCACTAAAGGAAACTCCGTCGCATATTTAGTAAAAAGTAATTTAATGTGGCTGGGCGGAGAGCAGACTGACCTACTAAGCAGACCTCATCATTGATTCTAAGCTGTTCTGATCCTCTCTATATTGAACCGTGATGAATGGTGAGTAAATATGTATGTGTCAGCTGACGTGTAGTTTCCGTATGACCGCTTTCAGTTTTCCGACTTTATTTAACACACATTGACATGCACTTGGTATGAAATGGAGCTGTGATTTTATAGCTGAATTTAATACTTTTTCCGTAGTAAAAGATTTAAGTTTTTTTATCAATAATGTTTTCACTTAAAACATTGATACAATTAATTTATAATTACACTAAAACTATATAATAATTATTCAGAAAGTCAATAATTGTAACTTCTTTAAGATTTAGAGGGTAATTTCAATACAACTATTCAAATAAATAACAAGGAACAGAAAACTCAATTCAGTTAGCAATAGCCGACGCAGGAACATTATACGTATACTTTTTGGCTTCATTTTTATTTTTGCATCACTCTTCCTTAAATATCAATAAGCAATAGAAATTTTTTTTTAAATTATAGTTCGATTCAGCAGTTTTGTACTTCCATTAAAACAGGAGACGTCAATTCCTATATAGGCCTATATATAGGGCACATGTACTTTTTCTCAAAATCAATAAACCTTCCCTCACTGGTAGGCCTATGTAAGTATTATGAGAAATAATTAGAGCAGTTCGTATATCTGCACCAAATACAGTGTGTCGGTAACAAGAAATAGAATTAAGGAGTAACTGATGTACGTAGTGTAAAGGCCAATAAGGGAAACAGAGAATTATATTCAGCTAGATCCCATGTAGATGAGTTCACTCTACTCGCCGCAGTATTGAGTGGAATGTCCGTTTCCTTGACCACAGACTTTTTTTTTGTACACGTCCTAAGATGTGTTTACATTAATTTTAGAGAAAATATGTTTTCGTATTTACAAAAGATTTGTACAGTAATTTGAATTGTTCAAAGTCTGTCAAGAGTGGGGAGACTGTCCCACTACAAAACCAGCAGCGGTGTGGGTGGGGGGCCGGTGACAGTGAGGGCCGATTCTGTGCGCCAGCAGCAAGCAGTAAACTACATTATGTAAACTTTTTAAACTTCTATTATCAAGCAGTATACTACTATATGTAAACTTTTAAACTTGTAAACTCCATAAGCAATTTGTACTTTAAAGAATATAGTGTTTTTATACTTAATCACATTTTTGCGTGAATCTTATTTCACCTGCCTTTTAAACTACAAACATGAATACTGGAGTGTATTATCTTCTATTAATATAGAGTTTTTCTACTTTTACTTATACCTACTTGTGCATTACTTGTAATAAATCTGTGCGAATTATTATTAAGTTACAAGTATCAGAGGCTTAGGTGTTATAGCTTTATTAGAATTACAATTAATATTAGTAAGTCTATTGTTTACTTAGACGTGATATTTTGCAAGTTATCTTTGTGTGTGTGTGTGTTTAGTCTTAAATTTTTTTTCTTAGTAAAACAAGTTTCTACTTTCTTAACACTTTTTACTTTTATGCTACTACAAACATATCAGTGCTGTTCAGTATTTTATAAAATACACACACTAACACACACACACACACACAACACAGTCGTATTTTCTTCATCTGAACAATGACAACAATTGCTTACAATAAATATTTGCACCCTTAACCAATCAGTAATTGTTCACTTTCACCTGAACCTTTTTTTTGTGTTAACTTCAGCCTACAACTAAAGAACCTGATTACGTAAATTGTACCATGTCCTCACCGCTGCTACTACCACTACGACCCTTTCCCTGATTATGTTAAGAAACAGGTCACGTAACGACCAATATGTTAACGTTGTTTCAGCCGGGATGCAAAATTATAAAAGCTGCTAATTTTGTTTTGCTTATTTATGGTTCTTTCCGTCACCGTTTCTTTAAAAATGCTAAAATTCTCTTACCGACATTTACAAGCATGTGCTTTATAGAAAAAACAAAAACAAAACTACATAAAATTATAAAACATAGAATTAGAAAACAGTTTCTAATAACAAAAATTACAGTTACAGTTATAAAAATTAAAGTGGTTTTAATAACTCATCTGGATCAAAACATATAACAATCAAGGACACACATTAAAAACATCGTTAATTTTGTAATGTAATGAGGTACAATAATTATTTGTGAAAAAATATTAGTGCAAGTATATGTGTCTTTTTTCACTCCGTCAAAATTAGTCGTCCGCCGAAACATGCAACTAAGCACAAAAGAAAGGACAAAATTTATATATTTTATAAGGGCTTCACTTTGTAAATTTTTAAATTTGCCCTCAAAAATAAAACTAAATGACAAATATTTTGTTCAACATATTGTTTTGGCGGTTTGGGTACACTTTAAACGATGCTATATTCTATCAGGGCCGGATCCAGAGATTGTCCTGGGGAAGGGCACATTCTGACATTATGAAGCACTCTAACATTATGAAAGTTTCTAATATCCACATATTTCTAGAAGCAGTGATACAGAGCAGTAGTAATTGCATATTTAAATAAGTGATATGATCGTTTACATTTAATAAAGTAAAAGTCTTCAGACATTTCTGTATTCTGTTAAAAATTGCTAAATTATTAAAAATATAACAAATGAATGAATATTTAATGATACACACAATTTACACGTCATGTTAGTAACATAAACTAACATTTTCTAGCCAAAAAATTTAGAATATTGGCTGGAAAATGCATGTCACTATCACAGCGCGGGTGAGTTATTAATAATACGTGAAACAGTATGATCGTAAACACAAAAAATACACATGACGTAGGTGAGGCAACATTCTGATTTTAAGTCAACGTGGAGGATTTCAAGTCACCTTAATTGATCTTTAGTCATTATAGAACTCAAGTTTATAATTCGGAACTTTAAGACGTTTATTATAGAACTTTAGACTAAGGCCAAAAATGAACATTCTCTGTGCCTGTTACTGTTAGTCTACATATGATGTGAAAAATCACTCTGAAATTAGGTAAATCTGATACGAGTTTTTTCTTTCAGGAATGTAAGACAAATTTTCTAATATTCATGTCTACATCCTCTTCCACCTTTATGTACACCTCCTTCCAGTGCTCGAGTTATTCTTTTAGAAAAGGAAACAAGGTAACCAATTGAGCCCCCTGCCGCCTCTATATATGGTTGGAAATAATTTTCCAAAAAATTTAACGATAGTTTCTGAATCTGTCCAAATTGTAGCATTTGTAATGTTGTAAGTCTAGAATTAAGTTCATTAATCAGTACAAATTTGTACAAAAATATTCCTCTACAGATTGTGATTGAATCTGGGTCGGTTCTTTTTAGAATCCATGTATCCTTGGTTTTCAGATCCATGAAAAATCTTCAGACTTCAAGAAGTGCTTTTAAAATGCTAATGCTGTTATCTACTCATTCCTGTAGTCTTCCTGTGGTGACCTTTGAACTCTACTACCTTCAATGGAGCCATGTACTCTACTTTTAACTTGACTGCAAATGTAAAATCATTCACAAAATATCAGTTAAGACAACTAGGCTAGCAGTAAATTCAGACGACAGTGTACTCTAAAGGTATAAAAATGCTTCACTTCCTTCTCCTACAGCAATAATAACTAAGACTACTGAAGGAACAGAAAGGGCACCTAATAATTTGAATACGATGTAACGACGACCAATCCGCCTTGTTTCGCACTCCTGTGTGCCCCACGTTTTACATTTTTACTCTAGTGATTTTTCCATCAAATTTTGTAGCTACTCTACTTACATTTAGGAAAAACTTTGCTACAGAATAGATGATCCCTATGACATTATTATGCAGGCCTCAATACAAGGTTTGATTGTGGTTTAATTGAACTATGTGTAGTACAACGACCCTAAGTAGTGACTGATTGTATTCCTGCTATTTTTGGCTGCACACTTTGAATTTACCGCTAAAGCTGTCTGACTAAGGCAGGTGACCAATATAAAGCTGACATGTTTGGTTACAGAGATACTGTAACAAAGGCAGAGAGACCAAAAGACAAACATCCGTGGCGACATACTACACTTGAACACAAGTTTCCCTTTTGTTATCTTTTGACAGGTACTTTATCATGTATTGTGACCGGCTATGCAGAGACTCAGTAATTACCCTAATATTCCTTATTTAATTGTTTTTTAGTGTTGTCCTTTAATTTTATAACAACTTGAAAATGACGGTTGGACTCTTTGTTACATTTAACAATATCTCTTGTTTAGGGTGTATTTGCAAATTCACTTTCCTGTTACACATTCTTCTCCAGCAACCGAGACACTTGTTTACATATTGCTCACCCATTAACACATTCTATACGCATATAAAAACGAAAATCATTTCAAATGGTTTCCTTATTGTAAGCAATTCATAATTATTAGGAACTGTAGTTTATTAAAACTGCGTTTAACGAAATACAAGTTTAACGAGCAAATTAAGAATTATTGCGAGGAATGCTTTCTTTTTAATCAGGGCCTTTTTAGTCGCGGTATTCTGCTGTTTGTCCTTGAATATATAAAACTTGTAATATTGATTGGAGAGATTGTTTTCCGTTTGCTTCCTCTGCTCTTACGTAAAAATAATAACCCATAAATTTACAAGACACAATTGCTAAATTTCAGTTCCATCACTAAATTAAAAAATAATATTCACACTTTAAAATGTATCTTAAATTTCTTGAGGGTTGAAAAAATAATATCACTAAAATTATGAATGTATTTTCATGTACACAACTCCCGTTTACTAACTATGAACTTACATTGTTGTGTGAAAGGTTGTATTTACCTGTTATCTACACTTCGTGTAGATAGGAAAGTTTACCGTATTGTAAATGTTACATTATGAGTTTGTTGTTTTGTTACATCAATAATTCAGCTACCAATCAGAAAATCTATTCTTGAATTAACGGGTCGGTGTTTAAAAACTGGATATGACTATTGAATAGATAGGCCTATAATAGATGTAGGTAATAGATTTAGTCGATGAAGATTTTTATTGAAGTGTAGACATTATTTTTACCATCGGATTTCAAACTCGCATATTAGTTATATTGGAGCTAGTGGAAAGTCATCTATAGAATTAATTATCATAAGCGGAATTTAATAAACAAGTGTGAACTCGCTATTACTGACTGTGCCTGCAGGTAGATATTTCATCAGCGATGGTAAACCGCCATTGTAAAACTGAAGTGTTTCTTAGAGAGTATAAAGTGAAAACTCCCGGTGACATAACATACATGGTAAGACGGATAATTTGCAACCCCTCAAGAACCACACGCTCACCTCTTAACCCCACATAGACGCTCACGTGCAATATAATTCCTTCATATTACTCCCCGATCGTGGTTAATAATCCGAAAAAAATTCAAGCTTTTTAGCAAGCATTATTCGGCTGTTGTTATCTAAATTTAAACCAGGTAATAATTAAACGATAGCGGAATAAATAATATTTTTCTTAAGATATTGTCTTTATTTTGGCAACAGCTATTAAATAAATACGAAACTAATACTTTATTCAGAATAGTAATTTCAATATGTAAGTACAAAGTAGAAGAGACTGCCGTGTGTGCGCGCGCGCGTGTGTGTGTGTGTCACAACTACAATCCTACAACTGGTATTAAAATTGCATCTTTCTGGGAGTCATCATGATACCTGCTGCGTTACTTTCAATCAGTGAATTACAAACTTCAAGAACCAATAAAGCTAGTTTGTGTAGTACATAAAGATTATGGAAATATGTTATGCTACTGTTTTACTTTATTTTACAGCTAAAACAATGCAATTAAATTAGGAAGTGTGCAATGTTCGAACTTAGCTGTGACAAGGACACCATATGTAGGTTTATGTGATCTTTACGAACGGAAATAACTAGATACATTCTTAAAAAGCAAACACGTTAATAAGAAAAAGTCTTGACTGTTTAAAACACATTCTACGGTACATAGGTAATGTTGAAGTGTTTAGACCGTTCCCTCCAACTGTCACAATTTTTTCATTCATGTAAAAATTTTACTGACGGCCGGGTAATTGGCTTCCGGTTAGCCGCGAGTCTCTGTAAATGTTAATGTGTACAATTAATGTTCCTGCTTAATTAACACATGAACTTGCTTTTGAGTACATACTATAGGATGTCATATCTGTCGCCAACTTAGACGAGACAAAATCAACTCGTCTCAACTTCTCACTTCACTTGATTGAGAATCGAAAGTATCTCACGAGAGACTACTACGCTCCCTCTGACTTGAAAGTTAAAGAATTGCTAAGTTATTAATTCAACAACGATAACAAGTGGAAATGTAAAACACACTGCAATACAAACAGCAGGCTTAATTATTTTCCTGACGGTTTTAAGTGGGCTATAAACATACTAAAATGTTATAAGAAATTATATTAGAAAAAATGGATAAAAATGTATTTTTTATATAGTTAATAGATAAACTATATTAAAAGTCGGTGTCACACATAAATCGGTGTCCCATATTTTAAATAAGAAATTATTTGTTGTTTATTAAAATGGGTGTTACCACATTTGTTCTATCGGTAATATGGTAGGTACTTTTAATGATGGTTGGTAGGTGATAATGTGTTGTCACTTACTTTGTAACAATTCTTTTTGATTGTAAAACAAGAATTCTCAATAAGTCCTCTCTTATTGTTCGTGCACACACACACACACACACACACACACACACACACACACACACACGCACACACAATATACAACAACATATACTATCCAGTATAGGCTCAGTTGCAGTGTTTTTATGTTGGTCTCCGAGTCAACGCTGTCAGCTTTATAGGTTCTTTCATTTGCCACTGTCCCGACTAATATTCTGAAGAGAAAACGAATAATTAACACCGCAAACTGTAGAAAAAATAATACAAATAAAATGTACCATAAATTATCTTTTTCTTAGTTGACAGTAAGACAAATGAATTCTCTTCGCTATAGGCTATATTACTACTGTAATTCAATCGTACTATTGCCTCTATAAATTATTCATTGTTAAATAATTAAGTATATGAATACAGAGTAACATTTCTCGTTGCATGAATGTATCGTTACATGAATGTGTGTCTCTCATTGTACGAGTTTTTTAATTATTGTTACTGAGAAACTCCTACACAAATCAAACAACAAAAACGAAAAACAACAAATTCATAACACTAACATATATTAATAAACACACTGTAAAAATATCCCGCAAATTAAAAAAAAAAACAGGATATAGAATTACATACAGAACTGCAAACAAAAAGGAACACACACTGTTATAAAACGCACACAAACAGCTAAACAAATTTTGACTGAACCTAGTAATTACAAATTCAATTAATCAGAATGTAAATTCTTATACATAAATGTTGTTTACATCGTGTTGTATGAAGTGTATGTTCATGTCCTGTTATCTTTGAAACTTTGTGTACTTTCCTTTTGCAGACGTATGTGTGTGTGTTTGTGTTTTGGCGCGCGCGCGAGTATTTGTATTTGTACCTAGGTTACTGAATGTAATGCATACGTTGTATTAAACAAATCATTCACGTCCTTCCTTAGAATTATTATGAAACACAAATTGATCACATTGAACTCCATAAATTTAGATGAACATATTTGAGCTCCATAAATTTATACAAACATATTTGAACTCCAATAACTTCAGATTTATTTAAAATAATGATTGTTGTTGTTAGACCATTTGAATCCGTTACATTCTGTTTATGCACTTTCACTAATTCAAAAGTATAAAGAGCTGTTCAAAACTATTCGCACAAAGTTTGTGCCCTTTAGGACTCCCTGACTCAAACAAGAAAACGTCGAATAGCACAGAATCTAACAATTGGAGAGGAGAAGATTGAGATGGTGGAAAGATTTACATATTTGGGAGTGGAGATGACAAGGGACGGCAGCGAGGAAGGAGAGGTAAGAAGAAGAGTCACACTAACAAACAAAGCTTACTTCTCTTTGTCACAAGTATTCCGGTCAGAAGAGATACATAGGGCCGTAAAAATCCGAATATATAAAATTATTATCCGACCAATAGCCACATATGGCGCAGAAACCTGGATAATGACAGAAAAAATTACAAACTTTCTCAACACCTTTGAAAGGAAAATTTTAAGAAGAATTTTAGGCCCAATTAACGAGAATGGAGTGTGGCAGATACGTTTCAATCATGAGCTTTATCAGCTGTATAAAGAGCCCACAATAACAACATATATAAAAATCCAAAGGCTCCGTTGGGCAGGGCACCTAGTTAGAATGGAGAGGAGCAGAGCACCTAACCGTCCAGTTGGAAGATCCAGAAAGAGATGGGAAGATGAAGTGAGCGAAGACTCAAGATCGCTGCTACATATCGACAATTGGAAAAGAATGGCAAAGGAGAGGGATGCATGGAGGCATAAACTGGAGGAGGCCAGGGCTCAAATTGGGCTGTAGCGCCATTGGATGGATGGAAGGACTCCCTGAACTGCCAGTATATGTCATTTGTAGGCGGGCAAGCAAGAGTTTTACGTAATCAGTATACAGCACTGTTAGAAAATACCGTTTGGTATTCTACCGTGTAGGCTACTATTTAAATAAGATCAGTGCAAAAGGTCTTGAATTTGAAGCTAATAAGCAAGTAAACGGTAAAAAACTAAATACATTTTTCTTTGCTGAGAGAATAACCAAGAATAACCAAGAACCAAGTAACTACATTATTCACTTTAAACAAATCTTCCTTTCTCTTTCATATGTGGTGAAGAAACGTTGTCGTCGTCAACTTTTTCTTCTTAACCTTTCGACAGTTGTTGGGTCTTTAGAAGAACACTCAAACGAGACAACTGCTAACACTACATCTGGACCGGAAATATACATAAGGAAGGCTCACATAAATTTACGTAATGTATATTTCATTCTCGCTAAACTCTTACTCTAAGTGCAGTCAAAATAGTTTGCTTGTTTGCAGACGGGTGTGGTGGACAGAAGAACAAAACACTTCCTATCATGTTGCTTGTTGCTTACCAACATGTTGGAGAAGAGCATTTTCCTTATTAGTAAGAGGAGATTTATTCATACCGTTGTGACTAGATATTTGAGCTGCTTTTTAAGAAAATTGCAAAGTAAGTGAATATCGTGACGGCTATTTGTAAATAATATCCAGTCACGAATCAGTTCCAAAATTAGGAATAAATATAAAATAATTAATGAAGAAGTGTAGTGAAATAATTTTTAAGGCAATATGCTCATGGCATTTAAAACTACGCCAGGCAAAAGCCACACAAATTAAGCGGTCAAACGATGCTAATAGAAATGTTCTTATGAAAAAAACTTACTTGTGTGATACTGGAAAATACAAGTTAATAAAAAGGAAGGAAAAAGAGAAGTTGATATGAATCTTGATATTATTCAAACTAATTAACCAAACTCAGTGAATATCCCATTTGTTGAAACTACATTATAGTGTAAATTGACGTGATAATCCAATAGCGTTTGGCCAGCCTTTCAAGGTGCTTTCCTTCTGAATGTGGATAATGACAAAGTGGAAGAAGCTTTGAAAGAAAGAAAGCACTGAGTTGTGTGTGTGTAAATATACAATATACTGTAAAACTATTATATTATGCTGCAGACCTATTAATTTTTCTTTTAATATTTACTTTATTCTGTCATTAAAGTCTATTTAATTGTATATTCAAGATAACATTAGATATAGCTTAATATCAGTTTTGTGTAATGACATTCTCTACAAATTCTTGTAATTTTACTTCTGTATACTTTGTACCTATAAAGGAAGCAGTAAACATGTTAGTAGGTAGTTTGTACTGCAAAAATATAACATAAATATTTTTTATTTTTAACTACTTTAATAGATTACGTTACTAAACCTCCATATAAACTGTATTCTAAAACACTTGTTTATACTGAGCCTACCAACCAAAATACAAGAATGCCGCTCAAAGAAAAGGTTTCGACTTTGCGTGGAGACGACGATCTAAAGTTCATCTTCGAGAATAATAGCAGAAAACACAAACAATTTTATGTATAAAAATATTTTACATAAAAGTTATTTAAACCACATTTCTAGGGACATTTGCATTTACTTCATCGACGTAAAGTTTATGACCTCTCCTGTAAAACAGAACATATTGGAGATTGCAGATTTGTTTCTAAGGACCTAGACCCAGTATGCACGATCACATGTGGTGTTGGACTTTGACGAGTTTTCCATATCGGCCTACATTAAATGGTCACATTGTGGTAAATGGTCACATTATCTTACAAGACGGTTCTGGATGGCTGTGAGACATTCGTCTATCCGATGAATGGCGAATACATGACAACCACCATGTAGGCTAAGTACGTTATATATGTTTGTTTCGGCCAAAATTAGTAGTACTTTGTCATTGTTACTTATTTTTTAGACTAATGGAAGGGGCAGAACTAATTTGAAAAAAAATTGTAAGTTGAGATTCAGCATACATAGGCTATACAAATGGCAGTGTATAGAATGACAACTGAATTAAAAACAGTTGATTCAGCTCCTACTTGTCTTAACCATTGCCCCTATTAAACATAAAGCATTGAAAACTGACAAAACTCTTATTTATATATGTAAATATATTTAGGATCTAACGTGACAAAGGTTTAATATAAGTTATTCCAAAGATTATAAGAGAATGCTGATAAAATTTACAGCATTAGGTATTACCTTTATGTATTAGGTAAGGTCAATTACTTTTTGAGAGTCGAAATAAGGAGAAAATATTACAATAATTTAGCTACCAACCATGCGAAATAAACTGTTAGCCATAATCTCAGACTTAAGCCTGATAGAGTAATTTGCCCAATATTGGGATGTCTTAGCTTGTAACAGTAGAAAGAGAATGATAAATCTCTTAAGAATAACAAGTCCTATTATATTTCATTTAAAAGCAATTATTTTCTTTAAATAATCAAGTTGAAACAACTTTACAAATACCGTTTTGTACTTTAGTAATGCAATACCACAAATTAAACAAACAGAAATAGTTGACAAGTGATTACTCTAACAAGGAGAGCAGAGAGGGAGAGGGAGTGAGAGGGTGAAGGAACGTGGGAGAAGTTTCATTAACTAATTATTATGCAAGACGTGACTTGTTTTCTTGTTCTGCTGTCAGAATATAGGCAGTAAAATTAAATTACTTTCATGGTATCTTTATGGTTTGTTTAACTTGCCAACTTCTGACAAAGATTTCCCCTTGCCGTTGCTGTCATGTATTAGTCAGAGTATTAACACTGCAACGGACAAGCTTTCTAACTTCATAAAAGTTGTTCAAGCACTGGAAGTTTCTAGGATAAGATATAAGAAGTTGAATCATTTATTGTAAAATTTGGTTTGTGTTTTTACTAGGCTTAATATACGACACAAGAAAAACTAAATACATGTATATATGTGCGAATTTGATTTCTGTATCACGTACATAAATAAATGCAATACAAGTGTCAGTAATAGGCGTGGTAGTCTTGATTTCTCTGACATTAATCCAGTACCCGCAGTAACCCTTAAATACTTACTATTTATGTAAGTGTTTGAGGACAAAGGACAACTGAGAGACACGAAAATAACGTATTGCTACAAATAATTGTAAAGTTCTAATTTAAAGTTCGCAATCGTTATTTACCTGATATCTGACAACATCTAACGTGCAACACCCCTGGACAATTTTGACTGTCATGTGATATATGGAGAATCGGACAATTCCTTTTTTATAATATAAATTGTATAGTATCTTTATTAACGAATAGGCCTACGTACATGACAACACATTTGCGATCAAAACATAAAAAAATTCTCAACTATACATAAAACACCGACCGTCTATATGGAGATTGGTGGTGCCCTCGCATTTTAACTTTCATTTAAAATTACAAACTTTTCTCCGTTGCATATTTATTAAAGACAATTTGACAGTATTATACTAGTTACACAATATTACTTCTGTATGTTTGGTACTAGCACGCCACAGTTACAGAATACGATGTTACATCTGCTGGGCAGAGCAATAGGAAAAAGATGTATTTTCTTAAACCTACAGTGTGATAAATATTTGACAACAGCCTAGTTAACACGGATATCAGCTTAGTTAACATTTGTTAAAAAAGTTTTCTCATATTTTTTATAAGCATATTTACAATTTCATAAAACTCTATTCCTTTTACATTATTGAACAGTTTTCAATTAATCGTGGAGAACTATGAAAGGACAATAAAAAGGCTTATGTGTTTACTGCTTTCGTAATGAACTGTTTGTATACGTACTTAAAGTAAAATACAACAGATTTTGATTTAATGATGCCTAGTGAAACAAGTAATTGCCCCTACCTGATTATTTATAACGATTCGTTATTGTTTAATAATATTAAAAGTTATTAATATCCCCATTTTTTTAACTTACTTATTTAACAGATCTCTGCAACATGGTAGGTCGTTAGCGTCAACGAAAGGGATAATAATTACATATCTTACCATTACATGTGTGGACAGAACTATAATTTGTTAAACCATGTTAAAGAATAAAACACTATATGTAGATTAAATATTACATTAAACATTAAGAATTGGTAAAATATAACGTATATAATATAAATATATCTCTTCTTCTCCTGAATCCAGAGGTTGGTGGTCTTGCAACTTCTTCCTTTCTGTGTACAACCTATTGATCACAACATACCTTCTTCCTTATTTAATCCCATATATGTACTCCTGACTATATTATGTATATATATATATGTATATATATATGTATATATATATATATATTATAACAGGACCAAATATCAATTATTTGGAGTTATATGGTAACTGTATACTATAATCATGTTTAAATAAATTTTGACAGTCAAAACTCCACTTGTATGTAGTGGCGATCAAAATTAATGCATTGTAAAAAGACGCACACGCGGCGGTTACATAATCAGCTCGCTGTGGAAAGAAGTGCCACACCCCAAACTTTTAATTATTAATATTTCGGAAACTAATAAATTAAGGCGAAATCCATTATAGCCAAAATGTTTGCCGAAATATTAATAATAAGGTGTGCGAATTTTACGCAATATAATTAAAGAATAACAGAGTTAATTAATTTAATGTGAATAACTTCTGTAATAATTGAGCTACGTTAATGAGCTTTTAATATGTTATAAATATAAAAATTTCCAACAAATTATATATTTTAGATTTAGCACAACTTGGTTTGTAACCAAGATAATTGCAATTTAAAACTATCACAGGAAATCCGTACCGACAATTCAGTTCCGCTGTGTTAAGAATATTAGTAATAATATTAATTCTCCGTCTGTGGGAAACTAACTTCGTTCTCACGGACCAAGGTAATTCAAATTTTGTGTAGTAGGGAGAGTGTGTCAGCCAATCAAATCATTTGACGAAATCCCAACCAGCGCGGAGTTTTGGGGCTGAACGAACACTCTACTGCCAGTATTTGCGAAGTACAGACGTAATTCTTCGATCGTCTCGAAACCATAGTTGTGAAGATTCATCTGAAGACTCTACGTGGTCAACACACATAATTACGAACATAGTAAATACAGATCAACTGTACGATTCGTAATTATAGCATCCAGTCGAGATACTCTTCATTTCAACAAACAAGCTTATTGTGTACTGCAAGCTGTGGTCATAAGCACGCAAGAGATCTACTAGACTACAAGACCTTACTTCAAGAATACGACAGGGAGGCCGTCTAAACCATTGCTGAACCAGCTGACGAGCAGAGCTACCAGAGACGAGCAGAATCAGAGCGAAGAAGGTCGACTCGCTCGAGATAAGAATTCAAACTGATGCGACAGAAACGCAACCCCAAGTAAATAGACTTGATGCTTCAATTGTAGAGACGCGATCCAACATAGTCTCTAATAAAGAAAGTGTATTACAAGCACTTAACGACGAGATTTTAAAAGTACGACAGGAAGTACGCAGGAGATCCGCTCCTAATATTCTAGTACAAGGTCCTGTCGATGAGAAAAATGGTGTATAATTTACAGGGGAAAATAACGAAAACCCTATTGAATTTTTGTTAGCCTGTGAAAATGAAATGACGAGAGTAGGTTCGAGACTCGAAGATCAAGATAAAATACAATGGGTAGTAAAAGCGATGCGTGATTCGGCGCGTAAATGGTATAACATTTTACGCGATAAAGTGTCCACATACGCGGAATTCAAACAGAAATTTGAAAGCCGGTATTGGAATTCGCACACTCAAAGACTTTTACGCAATGAATTAGAATATGGGCGTTTTGAAAGGAAAATGGGTGTTACGGCAGAAAATTATATCATCCAGCAGGTCGAGCGCGAAAAGCTTTTAACCCCAGTATTTTCAGAGATTGACATAGTCACTAAGCTAGCTTATCATTTCAACCACAATATACGAGTAGCTGTGTTTACGCAAGGTCGATGAACTGCTCATTCTAGTGTCCCAAAGCGAGACAGTTTTTGATTTAGGCGGGTGGAGTTATAACCCAGAATTTCGCCGAAATAACGAAGGTCAGAATACACGGGTACAATACCATCAGCAACCTAATCAGAGACCAAGTACGAGTTCTACTCCACCCCAGACACCGTCAAAACCGCCAAATAAAACCTTTGAATACAAAGGTAAACAAAATGTCGGTAGACCAAAGGGGCAAGGTAAGGGCAACGATGGGGCCCCGATCAGAGCAATTCAAACGGTCGAAATAGCGAAAGCTGATACAACTGCGAAAGACAGCGACACCCAAAGCATTAAGGACCCTAGCAATAAATCAAAAAATTATCAATCTGAAAAAAACGTGCCGAAATGCGCATCCAGCAAGGACGCGCTATAAACCCGGCAAAAATATGTAGATGTAAGCATGCTAGATATAAGAATTATATATTGTGTGAAAAGTGAACTTTTAATTATGTAACTTGTGTGCCCGTTAATAATGTGTTCCCACCGGACGTCAGGGATCCGTTGCTAGAATCCGGTACCGCGCAACAAAGGCCAGTGAGCGCGGCGTGTCCGGTATTGCACGCCTTTGTCAACGGCGTTCCCACACAAATTTTGTTGGACACCGGCAGCGTTGTTTCCGGCGTCAGTGAAAGATTCCTGCGTGCGAACAAAAAGCATTTTCGTACGGCCCCATCACTTCCAATAAATCAATTTTATATACGAACCGCTACCGATACCAAAGAAAAAATTGACACGCAATACTATCTAACAATTATGCTAGAAAAAGTTCAATTTGAAGTGTGTGTAGTAGGTATAAACAATTTGATATATGATGTGTTATTGGGGGTAGATGTATTAGAGCAAATACGCGCGGAAATTAACACTAGTGAACACTTATTAAAATGTACTATAGACAACATTAGTTACACCTTCAAATTGAACACACACACACACACACACACACACACACACACACACACACACACACACACACACACACACACACACACACACACACAAAACCACGGTGACCCAATTAAAATTACACGGCCACCAAAACACGTAATTAATTATAAAAACGGTGAACAGGGGGAAACAACCTTAGATTCCCAAACTGAACGGAGATTGTCATCGCTGCAAGAAGAGTTCAGCGATATCTTCAGTGAGGAGCACTCAATCACGTCAGTTTATGAACATAGGATCAACCTCATAGAACCGGAGAAGTTCATAAGGAGAATCTACCAGGTACCTATAAAGTACCAGGCCGAGGTCCAGCAGGAGATACAGCGGATGTTGGAGGAGGACATTATAGAAAGATCTAATAGCAGCTTCCTCAACCCACTGCTAGTCGTCCGCAAGAAGACTGGAGAAATCCGACTCTGCCTGGATATGCGGAATTTAAATAATCTGGTAGAAAAGGAATTTGACTGCGCACCAACAGCGGAGGACCTCTTCATTAAATGTGAAGGAGCCAGGTACCTCACGAAGCTAGATCTGACGGCAAGCTTCTGGCAGGTCCCGCTGTGCGAGCAAGACCGTAAGTATACAGCATTTATTTACAATAACAAATGCTACCAGCACAAGGTGGTACCTTTTGGCCTTAGCACGAGTCTCGCCGCTATTGCAAGATGCCTCGAGAGAGCTCTAGGACCCGAGGTAGACCCTTACACTGTCATATTCGTCGATGACATCCTCGTGATATCCTGCACTTTGGAAGAACACTTTGAGCATCTGAGGAGCGTCTTCCAGAAGCTGAGGTTAGCCAACATTAAACTCAAACTACACAAGTGCGAGTTCGTTAAGTCTCAAATGAAGTTCCTGGGACATATAATCTCAGCTACAGGCATCAGTACGGACCCAGAGAAGCTCAAGAGTATTGTGGAGTTCCCGGTGCCCAAGAACCTCAAAGCACTACGAGCATTCCTTGGACTCACGGGATACTACAGGAAATTCACCAGCAAATACGCCGAATATACAGTCCCCTTGCTACAGCTGGTACGCAAAAATATAAAGTGGAAATGGGGTTCTGAACAAAACGATGCGTTTGAGTGGGTTAAGGGCTTATTCCAAACTAACTTACAATTGTTCCATCCACAGCAGGGCAGGAAGTACGTAATGTATACTGACGCTAGCGAGTATGCTATCGGCGCCGTGTTGCACCAGGAAGACGAGCAAGGTAGTCTTCATGTTGTGGCATACGCTAATAGAACGCTCAAAGGCGCTGAGTTGCATTATTGTACTTCTGAGAAAGAAATACTCGCCATGATAAACGCTCTCAGAAAATTCAGACATTACCTATACGGTACCCATTTCGAGATCCACACAGATAATCAGGCGTTATCCTTTATATTGAAATGCCGACTAGCCAATTCCCGAATAACACGATGGGTGTTAGCTATTCAAGAGTATTCTTTTACCATTAAATACTGCAAAGGAGCAGAGAATACCACAGCAGACACCTTAAGCAGATATCCGCCCGTGGAAAAGGAAGAGGTATACGAAGCAGCTGACGACGAGTTGAGGGTATTAAATATGCAGTACACTGTCGCGCCTGAAGCAACCAATATGCTACAAAACATAGGACGCGAGCAGGACAATGACCCCACACTCTTTGCTAAAAAGCAAATGATAGCAGCTCACCCAAGTCCGCATTATCTGATACAAGATAATATATTGTACAAATTGTTACAGGGCGAATGGAAGGTGATATTATCTCCAGATATGCTTGCGTGTGTAACACATCCACTACATGTAAAAATGGCACACGCATCACCAGTAAAATGTGTAAAGATACTACAGGAGGATTTTACTATTACGAACATGTATCGAAGAGTAAGAAAGTTGTTAAAAACATGTCATCCATGTCAAACCGCGAAAGCACCAAATTTGCACACTTACGTTCCCATGGCAAATGTGATAACGGAAGGTAAGGGACAGATGATTGCCACCGACTTTCTGGGACCCCTACCTAAGGCTACCAGAAACCTAAAACATATTGTAGTTTGTGTCGACGTATTTACAAAGAAAGTTAGCCTATACGCGATCCTTAGACCCACCACAAAATCCGTTTTGAACATTATACTTAACAAGTATATTCCGCAACATGGACCGATAAGGAGCGTGCTTAGTGACCAGGGAAAGCAATTCCAAAATAAACACTGGGCAGCAACCCTGGAACGAAATGGCATTAAAGCAATCCTCACCTCGATAAGACGAACACAGGGCAACCTCGCCGAAAGGGTGAATAGGGAAATCGGAAAAATGTTCCGGATATATTGCTATAAAGAGCAAAGCAAATGGCCCGAGTTCCTATCATTCTTTGAAACGGCGATAAACGAAAATTATCATGACACCACTGAATACACACCAGCAGAGTTAGACTCTGGAACAAAGCCAGAGAGATTTTGGCATAATTATTTACGCAGGCCAAAGACCTATAATCTACCTCTGCCGGTTCAGTGTAAAAACCAACTTGTGAAGGACAGGATAGTTGAAAAAGGGCGAAAAAGGGCGGACAAATTCAATACTACTCATAAATTAACCAACTTTGTAGTAGGAGAGAAAGTGCTTCTCAAGGCAAACCCCGTGGGCCGGAGAGACATAAATGTAGCCGCAAAGTTTTTTTGTTTATATAACGGTCCGTATCTTTTGGCTGAGCAACTAGCACCTCACACCTTTATCGTTACGACGCTCGACCGAACAAAAACGGTAGGGAAATACCATGCGAGCTTTTTAAGAAAATACTATGAGTAACATGAAATCCCAAGGTGCGTCGGTACGAATAATACGACTTTAAAAATAAATAATATGTAGAGTTAATAATAATTTAATTAAATAATAATTAGAATTAAAATAAATTAACTGTGTTTTATAATATTAATAATAATTGTAAATAAATTGTGTATAAATGATAATGCATTTGTGGCGCGGTAACTAAAAAGTGTTTAATGCAAGGCGGAACGAACGCACGAGCAGGAAATTGTTATATAACGCAAGGTACCGTTCAACGGTTAGAATGTAGGTCAAGCAATTAGCGCCGCGCGGTGTGCGATAACGATTGTAAACAAAGTCAGCGCATTCCTTCGTGCGCGTGTCAACTGTTGACTGTCTAACATTCTTAAACGCTGCGATTAGCTACTAACAGTTGTGAAAACATTTACTACACAATAATTGCTAATATAATATTATTAATAGGGTGTAATTAGAATTAAGTTGTATATATGGAAGAACATTGACACCCATGTATGTGTCCTTAAATAAGTAATACAATGTATAAGTAGCAAGTAGAATCGTTACAAAGTACGTTTATAATAATTGAAAAAGTGATAATTGTAAGTATTACACTCATTTTTTTTTAAAGTAAGCAGGGGATTATATAACAGGACCAAATATCAATTATTTGGAGTTATATGTTAATTGTATACTATAATCATGTTTAAATAAATTTTAACAGTCAAAACTCCACTTGTATGTAGTGGCGATCAAAATTAATGCATTGTAAAAAGACGCACACGCGGCGGTTACATAATCAGCTCGCTGTGGAAAGAAGTGCCACACCCCAAACTTTTAATTATTAATATTTCGGAAACTAATAAATTAATGCGAAATCCATTATAGCCAAAATGTTTGCCGAAATATTAATAATAAGGTGTGCGAATCTTACGCAATATAATTAAAGAATAACAGAGTTAATTAATTTAATGTGAATAACTTCTGTAATAATTGAGCTACGTTAATGAGCTTTTAATATGTTATAAATATAAAAATTTCCAACAAATTGTATATTTTAGATTTAGCACAACTTGGTTTGCAACCAAGATAATTGCAATTTAAAACTATCACAGGAAATCCGTACCGACAATTCAGTTCCGCTGTGTTAAGAATATTAGTAATAATATTAATTCTCCGTCTGTGGGAAACTAACTTCGTTCTCACGGACCAAGGTAATTCAAATTTTGTGTAGTAGGGAGAGTGTGTCAGCCAATCAAATCATTTGACGAAATCCCAACCAGCGCGGAGTTTTGGGGCTGAACGAACACTCTACTGCCAGTATTTGCGAAGTACAGACGTAATTCTTCGATCGTCTCGAAACCATAGTTGTGAAGATTCATCTGAAGACTCTACGTGGTCAACACACATAATTACGAACATAGTAAATACAGATCAACTGTACGATTCGTAATTATAGCATCCAGTCGAGATACTCTTCATTTCAACAAACAAGCTTATTGTGTACTGCAAGCTGTGGTCATAAGCACGCAAGAGATCTACTAGACTACAAGACCTTACTTCAAGAATACGACAAAGAGGCCGTCTAAACCATTGCTGAACCAGCTGACGAGCAGAGCTACCACTCGAACGAGACACACACACACGCTGACGTGGGACGTGGAATCGACGAGGGACATAAACCAGTTCTCGCAGAAAGCCGCAGACGTAAAAACCTCAACAAACAGCAGGAGAGGAGAGTGTTGCTGAATTCCGAACTCAAAGCCGAAATCCAGGACGCTCAAACCAGATCACTATCTCTAGCAGATCGGACAAGGACAACGAGGGACATTTGGAGCATCTCTACCATCCACTTCAAAAACAGGAAAGCAAAATCAACTTATCTCTTTTTCAAACATTAAATTTTCTTTCTTTTTCAATTAAAAGCATTGTAATTTAAATCATTCAGGTGCAACAAAAATCAAAGACTCTAGTAAATAAGAATAATTCATTGTGATAATCTGTATAGCCAGTATAAGTAACTAGTAAGCTTTAGTTAAGAATTAATAGAGATAAACAGAAGCGCTATACAAATCTTAACAAACAATTTAATCACTTGCTCATACTGCAGTATACGAGAGTCAAATCACTAGGAAATAAAAGGACGTGAACTAGACTGTCACGCCTAATTTATTTTAGAACGTATTCAATTAACTTTAGAGTTTTTATATTTTATTTTTATTTTCATTTGAATCTAATAATTTAAAGCAATTTAATTAAATTAAAATAAATTAATTAATTAAATTTTCACTTGAAATTAACTTGTCAAAATAAAGAGTTCAACTTCTTAAAATTATCAAGCATTTGAAAACATTATTCAAGATGGATTCATTGTTTAGACTGTAAGGATAATTGATCATATAACCATTTTATTCTTGTGCGTTATTGGAGTAATAAACACTGTTTTATTACCCCATATTGCATTTTTTTATTGTTGTGCTAATAAGCCTACCAACCTCACAAAACTCTTCACCTTTAAAGTAACTTATTTTGTGTGCTGTTGTCATAAATTTGAGATTACATACTTGCGATATCAAATCCAAAATCCACACGCCCTAGTGGGAAGAAAACCGCAAGATCGGACAGCAGGTAGGTGCTCATACACTCACACAACACAACAACAACGCATATAAGTAGAGTTGCAATATATATATATATATATATATATATTGTAACGTACCGCTAGCTTTCTTAGTATGTTTCTCTCTTGGTGTTACATCTATTTGATATTCTGACTGTGTTATTTTTATTTATTGTGTAATTCTTTAGTAAAAATAAACCACGGGATCCTTTGCCGTTTTTTATCTCCTTGCAGGTATTACAGTTCAGTTGTTATGGAGAGAGAGAGAGAGAGAGAGAGAGATAGTTCCTCTCTTGGTGTACTGTTTAATCGTTTTATTTAAACGCGCGTTGCATCAGCTGTTTTCAATTTGATAACCAGTTACAGGTTATGTTGGCTGTTGTACTTCTTAGGCTACGATGTCTGAGCTAATTTTCTAACTCTTCTCTGCTATTCACCGGTTTCCTGTAACAAATCTGCTATCTACAAAGAATAATACAAAGTCAATTCCCTAAAATAAATGTATTTATTGATTGAAATTGGTTTATTTTATGGAAAATATTACATCCAGTTCATCAATTTTCAGATCGACTATTATCGAAATTACAACAGTTTTCGATATAAGTTTTTCTATAACACAACAGATATATTCAATTATAGTTATTAGACAAATTAATAAATTGTTTATCTCAGAGTTATTTGGGGATTCTTTGAGCTGTAAGAAAGTCATAAATGCTTACATAATAGTATCATACTTTACAATAATTAATATTTTTATTCTTAAAATCTGATTCAATAAGTTAGTTTTTTAGACGCCAGAGCGCAGACTACTCGTATTCATACCGATGGAACAAAAAAGAAATATGGCTGCTGTGGATTTATAATAAAACCACGTGTTTACATTTTTGGGTTAAATAAATAAAGTTTAAAATGTTCACACTAAGTTTTCTTATAAATTGAATAATGTTGTACTGGTTTCTAGTGTTCGTTACTTGGTGGTGATGTGTAATTTTTTTTTTAGTTTATTAAGGTAGGCGTTCTCACCAACGTAATGACAGTTCAAATTTTTCAAGCGATCTGATTGTTGGACAATGTTCTTGGATATTCCCGCATCAATTATTGTGGTTCAATGGATGTCTCAGACGTAGTTTCTTGTGCCGAATCGTTTCGTCAAATTTCTATAATGAATGGTTGCAATATTTCGTTAATATTTGATAAATTTACTGGACACTATTTCTGTATCATCTACCCTCTTGAAAATCCAATTTAAAAATTACCCATCTTGTTAACGCTGTTACTCTTAGTAACCAAGAAATTGATGAGTTTTTATTGGGCTAACCTAGGTACAGTTTTAGTAAATAGGCTAATATTAAGATATTATTAGTTCTTCCATTTTTTAGGAAAAATACTCCTTTATAAATTTTAACTCTAGTTACATTTAATTTACATAATGTTTTTCTTCATATGGTTACATAAATTTAGATACTTTTATGTTATAATTTAGTGTTTTTTTTTAACTTAGTTTATTTCTGACTTTTACTTATGTAAATGTATTACTGCTCTAGGCACTATTTTATCTTCCACCATCTCTTTACAATTTATACTAATTAGGAGTGATTAATTTCTTACATAACCCTGGATCCTTCAAAAAAAAAATAAAATAACATTTTACTTACATTGATATTGCCTTTGTGGCCTAACAAAATAAAACTATAATAACTTACTACTAAACCTATTGTTTATTACAATAGTTTTGTATCTTTATCACAATTTGTGATTGATGTCTTTTCCAATCCATATATCATACTACGTTGCACTTTGTATACACTGCACTCCTATAGTAACACTTATTACACTGTTTTTCCACTGCTGAAGTGTTTATTGTTTGGTGTAAAGATTATACAAATGCTCTATAATATGATACTTAACCATTATTCATTTCTGACTTGGGGAATGGGGTACCTACTGACTTTTATTATTATTATTTTATAAAATAATAATAATAGGTATTTCTTTATTTTACTCGGTATTAGACACTGATTATGTAATGTTACAATATATATTGCAACGATACTCTTAACAACTTACTATTGCACATATGCTATTACTCATTTGTGCGCACTTACCCACGTCTCGAAGGTATACTCTTCTTCTGCAGTATTTACCTTGATGTTTCCCAGCTAGGTCGCAGGCTTTGGTAGTTAATTGAAGGTGGATAAGCACGTGAATATCGTTACAAGTAAAGAGTACAGAGGATTTAGTACTGGTTGTGAAATTAGTACCACTTTGTTAATAAAATTATATTCATTTTGTTTATTAATTAAAAAATGCAAATGGTCATCTTATTAATTATTAGTGTCTGGGTTAACTAATATTGAAACCCCTATATTCACTTATACGAATATCGTATAATTATAACGTGGTAAAATCTTATCTCTTATAGTCTAAGGCACATTATACACAAAAATAAAACATATATGACCTGGAATATTTACACAGACATATAATATATAAAACATATATTATTACAGTGCGTGATTAACACGTACGAAATTGAATATTAATATTGACTTAGCAAGAGTGATATTGACTTAATTGAAAAAATAAATAATTAAACATTTATAAACATTCTAATAGATACCATTCTCTTACTTTATTTAACTATACTCCTAATGTCTCAATTAATTAAAATCTACAATTGAAGTAAACTTTCGTACTTGATTTTACGTTACAGTTACTTGATTTTAATTGTATAATAAAAATATAATAAATATGGTTTCTGTAAATACCATTTATTTATGAGATTAATAAGTTTTATGTTCTTTGTCATAAATTATTATTCTCTGAAGTTTTATTAATTATTTATTATGCAAATAAAAATAATAAAATTTATGTAAACTGGTATATGGAATCTAGAGCCTTCTTTTTATAGACCTCAGGGTCATTTATAAAATTGAATAAATGTCTGACTTCACCTGCATATTTATGCACCATTTAACTGTGTTGTTACCGTCACCTGGACTCTCGAGTTTTGGGATCCCCTTCCGATATCACCTTCTTTGTCTCTGCGTCGTTCGGAATTACTCTAGCCGTCTAATGGATGCTAAGTTCTGACATGGACCTCTGGTCGTGATGATGTACGGCTGGATGTGGCTGCGTGTGGCTGTCCCTGCGTCCTCTAGTATATTGCTCTGGTTCCTCTCCTCTCCTCGTCTTTTCCCTCGTGGATATCTAGACGTTCTACGTGGACTTCTTGAAGTTCATCGACGACGTTTCGACTCCTCGTAGTTTAAAGTATCATTATCATTTTAATAACTCGTGTATAACACTAATTACATTCACCGACGTACTGCCAGTTCCATCGCAATTTAAGTTACGTAATTCGATTTAAAACATTACTTAAACTTTGTAAAATTTGCGGTGGCGAGATGCGTGGATTTCCCGTACTGTCTGTTAATGATCTGAGAAAGCGTGTGTCGCTCGCTGGGGTTTTATACTCCTGCTGGCGTTCAATTCCTGTTGAAAACTGTTCGGACAGTGTTGAACAAGTCAGCGCGTCGGCTTATTAACTAATTACAACCTACACGTCTTTCTATGAAGCGCACACTTTTTTATAAATTTTATTTGACAAATCGTTAGGTACATTAATAAACTTAACCTATGCAAATTATGAACATTAAGGTGTGTACACTATGGACGTTATGGCAAAATTTCACACGGTAGCTGAACGGTTCCCACGATCATAGACCTCTTAGTATTGAATTGTAGCGCCAGGCGCCAGCTGTTTTTCTTTATATGTCTCTGCTTCGTGTGACTTCTGGTTTTCGTTCAGCACTTAAAAAACTGTGTAAAATTTTCCACAATCATATACGTAATTCAACTTGTTCTTCATTTATACACTAACACACACACACACACACACACACACACACACACACACACACACACACACACACACACACACAAACTGATACACACGCGGTTGCCTGTCGCAATGACGTCACCGCTGCCAGTCGGGGCGTGTTTCGTCTCCCTTCGCTGCGTTTAAAACCAACAAGGCTTTGCAATTCCATATGCATGTTCACTTACAATTATTTCCTTATTTAAAATTAATTAATACGTTTGTTTCTTTTATTTATGTCTTACACCTAACGCTTAATTATTACATTATTTTCATTATTTACATCTTTTACACGACTCATACGTGCGTTCGTATGTTCTCATACCGCAGCCAGGGGGTGATACGGAGACTTATGCTAAACGTATCGTTGCAATATATTGTAACGTACCAAAATAGCAGTTACATAAAATAAATGTCTAATAGTCAAATAGAAGGATAACATGAAAATATTTCATCAAGTATAGAAGAAGGAACAGGAGAATACAAATAAAATGTGTATCTACGAATGAATAATATTGAACCAACCCAACGAAGAAGAAAGAAGAGTAATAAGAATATCATCGAGTATAACAAAGAGAGAGAAAATACCAATGAGCCAATATAATACGTTAGCATCCAGGCCCAATAGATCAAAATAGTGAGGGGATATGCCGAAAATAATTATCAACGTAAGAAGGAGACGAATCAAATACAATCACCATAGTGAAAAAACAAACTAATGTGTTATGAGTGTGAAATAAATATAGGACAATGACTACCATAATAATGAATAAAAATATGGAAGAATATGACGATATTCAGGGAACATGAATTATTACAAATAATGTGTAACCAAGGAGAACACCGACAGTGAGAAGCAACTAACCAGAAGAAGAAAAAGAAGAAGAAGAGGAAAAGAAATGTACCATCAAGAATGAAGATTATGTATGAACAGTACAAGACATCAACATTCACAAGATATGCAAGGAATTAAAATCAATGTAGTGACCAGAATAAGTGTAATGATTATTGGAATACCAATAATAAAGAAACCAAGTGTTGAGCATCAATAAGTGATCACAAACAATGACAGTGAATACTTAATATAAGAGTAACAACATGTGATATGATAACCTTTTTACCCCAAGTAAACAGCACAAACAATACCAGTGAAAATGTTTATAACGGAGAAAAGTGATTAACCATTGTAAGTGAAAGAATCAACGATTAACAAGTGAAATTAGTGTAACAAGTTTAATCCAAGATTGTAAAATCACAGAGATAATCAATAAGACCACCAAAAATATGATACAGAAAAGTGAATTAATTGTTCATAGGGATTAATAATAAAAGCTTTGTAATCCTTAATATGAAATGTGCCTGAATGCCATAGCAACACAGGACAAAATGTAAATGAATGTCAAGACAAATAGTAGCAAATAAACTAATTTGTTGAGTATAAACAAGTCAATGTACCAAAGCCTAGGTACAATCCACCAAAATATGTAACATAATTAGACTAAGAAAACCAGTATTATTGTTTCAACAAATAGTGTAAAAATGTGTACAGAATGTGTAAAACTTAATAATAAACCACTGTAATAGAATGCCATAATGAGATGGCAATAGTTGAGATGAATACTGTAAAGAACTATGAAGCAAATTGTTGTCAGACAAATGACACATAACCTCACATGAGTTGAACCTACAACATAAAATCATATACATTAATTAAACCAAGTAATTATCCATAATTGTTTCAAACAGAGACTAAATAAGGATAAAAATGCAAAACAATGAATACCATATGAACTGAAGGACACAAAAAATGAATCAGATTGAATACAATAACATTAAGCTAAATAGACAGAACCCCAATGTGACAAGAGATTTAGTCAAAAAACATTATCAAAACTCATAAAGAGAGTGTAAAAAATGTTACCAGTAGTTAGAGAAATGTTCAATACTGCTATGAGAACATCTCACAAATATTATACTAGTAGTTTAATAATTGAAGTTTAATAAACTAACTAACTGCAATCATAGAACCAGGTGTAAATAACCACCATACAATAACTTAGAGAGATTTCAAATAACAAAAAGTTAATGAATAGATTGAACTAACCATGTACAACAGTTGTACACAATTTTGATTATTAACAATATATCCCATGTGTACTAAAATAACTAAATAAGTGACAAAATTGCGAGATGAGAGCATAACGTATTTTGAATCATACTATATGTGTATACTAAATGACATTTCACCAAAATAAAGTATGAACAAACGTATATAGATATACCTATTAGTGTTATGATACAACAAATATGTAGTAGAATAAGGGATAACAGCGATATAAGTAAATGTAAACAATCGGACATAGTTGGTATATACGCCATTAACAAATTTTGTTTAAACTATAAATATAGCAATATTATGTATTAACATGAAGGAGAAATGGACTCAAAATGTTTAGTAATAAGTATTAAGATGTAATTACAACGAAATATAGTGAAAAAACTTATTTGTGTTAAGAACCATAATATGAGTTTTGAAGAAGATCAAGTGAATTATTAATGAACGGAATTAGTGCTTGTTTGGACTTAAAATAAAGCCGCAAGTGTCCGCTATTTAATGCCACCTATCCAAATGACGATATGACAAAAAATAAGAAACTTATAGCCATTATAAGTTTTTCGATCATTTTCGAATGTCCATGTATACGTCGGAGATAATCTCAAACCCAGACTTAGTGACGCTAAAAATTAGAATTTTTATTTAACCAGAGCGTTTGGGGTAGAGAGTATGACTTTCTAAACCAATCAAATGGCTTAATTTCACCAGACGAAAGGAGACGCTTTAGCGAGATTGTTTAATCGTTTAACAACACTCGAGGCGACAGGAACGTGTCACAGTCGGCAAGACATATTTTGAAATGTGCGCGTCACCCCCAGTAACATAGACAGACATTAACCTATACTGAACACCCCATTATCGAGTGACAGTGAAATAAGTGAATAGTGAATAAACATGACCAGTGTATAATAAGGGTCATGTCCAGTGAAAATAATCAGCGAGTATGATATTTTGACAATTTTAAAGAAAATATTAAATGTAATAATTCTCGTTGATTAAACGAACGTTATTGTTTGACTGCACTAGTCAAGTTAACGCTTGAGTGCCTTGACAAATAATGATGAACAATTATCAGAATTTGATGAACGAAGTTATAGCACAATATGATGGCAATAATTAATTAAAAGATGTATTTTATATTTAAAGAATAATTGATAACGGCGGAATTAAATTTAAATACCGCTCATTAGAATTGGTAAATATAGTCGCTTAATTGACTATGACTTTTGACTTGATGAATAATAATTTTCTTGTGTGAATATTATCATTACTGATAATTCTACATCATATTAATAGTAAATAAAGCGTTTGTAACAATAATATTAAGAATCTTATATAACATTACTTATTATAAGTAACCACTTACTCTCTTCTAGGCAAACTAACCTAGAACCAAAACGTATATTTTGTCACAGAGAAACACTTCTGTCCTCAAATGATTTTTATAAAATGAAAGCGAAAATAAGTTTTTTCAATTTTTTTCTCTTCCCAGTCCATAGTAGTAATAACTAATGAATTAATAATAATATTTTAATAGTGTAACGTTCAAAGCACGTGTTGACATTATTAGCTTCACTAGACCTCAGAATACCATACGGTAGTACGATAGTATTGACTATCGTATCGAGATTAATAATTTTAAATTTTTGTTCTTTTTTATCATAGTAGATAAGTAAACATTGTTATTCAAAAACACATCCTTATATCTTGTATCATGTATCTTAAAAGAATTCACGAAAATTGGTAATACAATTAACCAAAGTGAACATAACCTAGTTCACCATATTATCGTACATTGTAACAGTGTTACCAGCCTTGAGCTGCAGAGATCTCAATATTTGTTTAATTTGTTGTTGTTTATAAAGATATCCATATTAATTGTTTTAAAAGAGTTTTGCTGAATTTCACTATTGTCAATAAAATCCTCAGTTTATTACCAGTGGATACAGAGTCTTCATTTCTATAAAATAGAAGCAATAGTTTATTTTTTTAGAAACAATTATCTCATAAGGTGGCGGCAATATTTAAATTACTGATATTATATTATTCAACTTACAATTGAATATCTGAATTGTTTTATTTTATGTGCATTTTTTCGACATTCAAACGGAATATCTGTGTATTGCAAATGTGTTTACAGTAAGAGAAGTCGCCCATCGAGAAGAGTGAAGATATTCACGGATGGTAAGTGGGGAGATAAATACAGTGAATTAATAGTGAGTCTAATACTCTTTTAAACACGGACTTTAACTTCCAATCACCCATTGCTAAATAATTATACTGAATGTTAAACACATCTTATGACGACGTGAGAGTCTACAACAACAACAAGAACATTTCAATTCTAATAATCAATCTAATAATAAACAAATCAGAAATCTATACATTATTATATATATATATATATATATATATATTGTAACAATACGAGACGTCTGCCTCGTTCAAGCCCCGCGATGGAAGCCACTTTTTAAGAAGACCCTTTATGTGGCTGTAATCTGTCTGAGTCCCACTGTTTGGGCTAGCCACTAGGTCACCAGACCGCTGTATGCCGGTCGTTAGAAAAGAATAAAAGGTATACGGAAAATTCACTAAAAATAGAATTTTCAAATAATAAAATAATTTTGTTTATGTTTATAGAGGTATGTATAAGAGATAAATCTGTTTTTTAAAAGGTTCTGGTAAAATTTTAATAATAGGTAGGTATTTATTGACCGTCGAGTACTTCTTGAAGATTTGCACCAAGTCTGGAGTTAAATAGATTAACTCCAGGTAATAATCGATTGGTGACTTTTCGGACTGGTCCAATATCTTGTTCAAAATAAAATATATTCTTCTCACTTAAGTCCTTCAGCCTTATAAATACCCTTAAATTACCCTGTGAAATAAGTACAGATACAAAATAATGGAAATATAAAGATTTATTGACAATTTTAAATAAATAATCGATATTTTATCGATGGAGAGCAATTATCGACTCTGGCTCAGGAATTATCGATTGTGTCATACAGAACAAAATTTTATGTTATATTATATTAAAAGACAGGTTCTTTGAGCGATTAGAATTAATAGTCAGAGAAGGGTGACGAGAAAGTATAACATTAACAATTAAAAATATAAATACAATAATTACTATTCAATAGTATTTTAAATAATTCAGTATATAATATTAGAATAAATGTTTTGTCGAACCAATGAAGACTGATGTGACGTCAGTGACTACGATGTAGTAAGCAGATTTCGTTTTCAAGATGGCCGCTACTCGGGTTGGTCTTGGCTATTGCATATGCGTCGAGTCAGAAAAATACTATAAAATTACCTTCATCAAGGTCTAAAATGTCCCCGCACTGGTGTAATATGTCTGTTAATCTGTTTGGTGCATTCTGGTGAAGTGTTCTGTGTAAACTTGTGTTAGTTAGTTTATTTTCTATGTGTTCAACTTCTGCGGTTAAGTTCTCAAGTTATTGGTTAGGATTTGCAGAATAAATCAGTTGAAATATAGTGTTTTACTTGTTTCTATCACTCGTATTATGGAGTTAAGTGTTTGTTTTCACTGTTGTCGTGAATGTATGAACAGCTTTAGCTTTAAAAAGTGTTTAAACCGTTTAACTCTCGTTCACTGATTTCAATGGCTAAACGCTAGTAGCATTTTTCTCGATTTTAAAGAAACGTTCTTTTACACAACTGTCCAGCTTGATATTCAACAAAAGACTAATTAACTTGGTCATAAATCTTGCCCAGTTAATCCTTGAAAAAGTATTGTTAACATTTTTCGACTTCCCATACACATGATAAAATATTACATTATGTATGGAATTTATCTATTTTATTCCTCACTTTTATGAATTATTAACCTTATTATTGGTTTAATCATCTCATTCCCTTTAAATTGATGTATTATAGTCCATATCTGTAGATATTTTGTGGAAATTAACAAATTTCTTTATTTTATGGAAATATAGTCTCAAAATTGGATTTCCGTCTTTATACAAAATCCCCTCCATTTAAATATTATTAATACTATTATAATAAATTTTAATTAGTCATATTCCTCTTCCTTTCCTTAAATACATATAAATTACACCTTTGAACTGGTTTTTTGTGTTAATCTGTAAATTTCACATTGCTCTTTAAAATTAATTAATTTATATATTTTGACAATTTACAAAATGTTAAGGTATATTTCCTTATTATCATTTTAATTCATAGGATCATTCCTAGTAGTGGTTAATTGTGTTATCTTATATAAATCTTGGTAGTTTACAGGATTTATAAGTGAATTATACTATTTTATATTGGTTATCTGATTTCACCAAATGGCCTAGATTTTAGAATTTTATATTTCTTTCCTTCTCAAATAATTTAAACTTAATTCCTCCTCTGACTTTACATAATTACAATTATATGAAAATAACATGATTTATAACTTATTGTGTTGTGTAGTAGTTAATTAACACTACATATTTAAAATAAATAATTATGAACATGGTTTAGCAATCTGCACAATTGAACATATTGCAGATATGGTTTGAACATATATCTTTTAACTATTTTTGAGCTAACATAGCATACCTATTAGAACATTATTACTGGTATGTAGGTTATTATTTATCAAACATAATTCTTTTTAAAACACATAACATAAATCTTATTTTCTAATAAACCTTACAAATACATTTATTTAACACATTGATTTTAGGACTGTGAAATAACAGTCTATTTAAACATGTTACACTTACTCATACTATATTAGTACCAGTCCTTTCTGGTTTAAACCATTATTATTGTGATCCCCTACATCAGTAAACATTAACTCCCATACTCTATTTATTATAATTTTTTACAAATGTCTTGTAAATAAAGATTTACATTAAAATAATAAAATACTGGAAACCTTCCATTTTATTATTTTATTATGCTGTTTATTATTAGATTTTAAAGTTGTGATATAGCATACTACTAAGTTATAGTATCACCAACTTTAAGTTTATTGCTTTTTTTTAAAAAACACTTACACAAATTCACTTTCACTGTTGGTTCTGATATTCTGAGTCTTATTATCTCAGACCAGACCTTTAGTAATCATGGACCGTTCAGACTAGTTTATTTTCTTTATTACACAATAGCTTTAGCCGGTGCACTTCTTATAACGCTATACAACACTTTAGTTTTCTCAATAATTACATTTTATAATATTTTGGGTATGTTATACTTTCTTTGGCATAGTTTTTGCGGGTTTGGGGTTGATAGTAGTTTATATAATAATAGGTTTTATAACGGTGTTTCTTTCATACTATTTCTTCCTCTCCTTCTGTCTTCTTTCTTGTCCTTCTTCGTATCTTCCTTCTGGTATTCAATCTTGTCCCTCTTCTAGTCTTCATTCTTGTCCCTCGTCTAGTCTTCACTCTTCTGTTCTTCCTTCCTCATTCTTGGGTAAACCAAGGTACTTGGTGTTATCACGACTGAGGTTTAGTTTGGAACGTTTAATTTATTCACTGTGGCTTTATTCTTCTATATAGGTTTCAGGGTATTGTTTTCTTCCTGTTCACAAACTTTATTCTTCCCTCTTCTTGTTTTTGGGGTATTTTGGTATTCACCACTCTTTAATTGAGTCTCTTTTTTCTAGATATGGTCTTATATAACTGGTTTACTGCTCTGAGCTTCCTGGGTAACTTACTGATATTATACAATGAGTTGATGAGTTGCTTCAATACTTTCTTTGGTTTCTTTTAACAGTGGTTTTTATATATTAAGTAATGAGGATTTTTATTTTATTGTGGTTCATTCCTCTGATTTATTTAAATGTCATTCAATATTATTATAACGTTCGTTGGTGTAATTAAACTTTATGATTTCACATGACTTAAAATGTAGTGGATTTTCTGTCACGCTACAATATATATATTGTGACAGTACAACCATTTACGGTACTGTGGTGCATTGCCAAAATAATTCAAATAAATAATAAAAATAAATAAATATGGATTAATAAACATGATTCAGATTGCAAGCTGTATCGTAGTTAAAAAGGGAACGCAGAATTCATTCATGGACACGCATATCTGGCCCACCTATCGCTAGCGTTGTGTACATGTGTATTTTGTTTGTGTGTGTGAAGCCTGTCCGTTCCTGAACAGTGACCATTCCTTTTCAAATATTGATTGATTTTATGTTTTATTTTAATTATAAGAAAAATATGTACGATATTGTAAAACGGAAGACACCAGAGGGTGTAGAAAATAAAGGTGAACAAAAGGTTAAAAGACCGTGACAAAGTGATGGAAAGTGCAATTACTATAAGTAAAAAAGTGAATATCTCTTTTTATAATTACAATAAAGAAGTGTAATTTACGTATTTTAAACATATAAAAATTAGCGATCGATTGAGCATCGTGTAGTGTAAAACAGACTTCGCAATTCGCGAAGATAAGCGAAATAAGTGAATCGAACGAGAGTGGGAAAAAAGACGCTTTCGACAAACTCGGACAAGACAGAGGTTGTTCAGACATGAGCTTTTCGACGACCTGGCTATAAATACCAGGTCGCGCTAATAAAGTTAATTCTTCTATATTCAACCGTTGCCGTAGGAGACTATGTCAGTCAACTACGTGATTGTAAATCTACAGTAAGCGTCATCTGACGACTGGTGAGGCAGAACGGAGGTTCGATGGACACACCTACAACCCATGATGTGAGCAGAGCCAACAATAACTAAGAAAGACAAGCAGTGGAAGCCTGGGAGAGGACCAGAGGACCAGAGGACGCGAGGACATGAAAGACTAGAGCAAGGACTGGAAGAAGACCCGAGGACCGGAAGAGGACACATTGAAGTTCTCACATCAAATGAGGTGATAAAAAACCATAATAATAAATAGACAATTGAAAGACAATTTTGAAACTAAAATGAAAGACATTCCAACTGTTGCCAACAAAATTTTAAATTGTACATATAATGTAAAGTCTTATTATAATTTAGAATAATGTTTCATGTTGAGAAAGTAATATTGAATTAACGTAAATGTTATGAGAGACCAAGGCTTGATTTTTAAATTGAAGTAAAGTAGAATAATTAGTAGAGCCTTTAATTGCTAAAAGAATAATGCATATGCTATAAATTTAAAAGAGAATTAAAGCCAAGTAAAAAATTAAAGAAATGATTGAAACAAAAGTAAATTCATTGTGAATTGATAAGCAGTTGCAAAAGATGGCCACACTAAATGAGTAGGCCGAGAGCAGTAATAGATAATAAGATTTGTGTATAAACTGTTTAGACATAAATTGTTCACATAAATCACATACATAATATCGCACAAGCGAGGAATAATGAATATTTTTTGTATTGCCGAAATAAGTAAAGAGGTTGATAATTAAATTATGTAAACATTTAAAACTTTATAACATTGTCTTGTTATTACAATTACACCCAAACCAAACAAGTAAAAGTTGTTATGTTATATAACTTATCGCTCCAAAAGACTGGGGCTTCCCAAATTAAATAAATTTGGGGTAGTTACTTTACAGTATATATATATATATTTTAATATATAATATAATATATTGTATTTATATATATACACATAAATAATTAGACTAGTAAAACTAAAAATTATGAAATATATCTAGTTGTATGTATCAAAACAATTTCATAGAATCGTCTTTGAAGTATCTTGGAAGTTTAAAAATTCCAGCGCATACTTTATAACAGCGCAGTATTTATATTTTTGCATTCACGAGAACCTTCTGCAACGGCATTCCGTTTAAGCTTTTTCTGCTTTCCGTAGTGTTTACGTAGGTCATACACGACAAAGAGCAGGACACTCTAACTTCAACAATAGTATTTAACCTCAAAAATAGTAAGATAAAACCTCACAGTAATATTTCATGGATGTCCGATGGATGATTATGAGATACAAAGCTGGACTGTAGAAGTGCAGAACGATAAAAGAAATGCACACAGCAGAATTACAATGCTGTTACTGCCAGAGTTGGAGTACAAGTATTTGTACATTAACGATCGATATGGCATGCAATGTAGTGACTGAAATAATAGTAGTATAGTTGTGGCACTGGATGGAAGTGTTGCACGTTATACTGTATTGTATGATAGTCGTACTGTAGTACGATACGATGTACAACATGGTTTGTTTGACATTCTCGTGTCCTACCTTCAACACAATACCAGTAGTAACTACTACAGCCCATCTAATATCACGCAAAATCTCAACTACTGCGCCTATTATTCGAACCACAAATCTTACATATTACTCAAATACTTTTGAAATTTATTTTTTATTTACGAGTACCTGAAAATACCTTAATTAAAATGACATTTAGTGAAAGTAAGTGAACGAGAAAAGTGGTAAGAGTTTATAAGAGTCAGTAAAATGAATTGAGAAATAAATTGGGTACAAATTATTTGTTTTAGTCTATACTTTAAATAATAAGAACTAAAGAAGGTATTTTTATTCAAAAGAATAAAGAATTTTAAAAAATTCAAAGAAGTCCACATAACATTCAAAGAGTCAATCTGCAACGTTTAATATAAAAGTAATAGCATTGCCTTGATGATATAAAAAATATGAATTAAAATAAACAATTTTTATTAAAATGAATGTCGGTGTGGGATAACTTCAAACGAGAAACAGACTCCATGAAAATATAAAGATGTGTCATCCACTTGTTGCTACTACTACCTGAGTTAGTAGCTCCTATTTTGCTGCCTTTAACTAATATAGTTTATGGAAACAGTATTCAGTAAGTCATGATCAACCTGTGAAAATAATTAAACAAGAAAGTGTGACTAAAGAGGTCTTAATAAATAAATATAGGCTATTATAAACACAAGACGTTATTTGTCGGGAATCTATGACATCCATTTTACGGAAGGAGAGACGTGTCAGATATTTCTATGCAGACATACAGAATTCAAATATCGTCTCTGTCATTTGTCTGTGTTCACGTAACGACGTTCGATACAAATACTACAGGAACCGGCACATTAAATATTCAGATCACCTCCGACACGTTTGTGTTTTGCTGATGTCTGACATATGTCAACCGAAGAAAGGATGAATCCTATCTTGCACAATTCATTATTTTTTAATTTTCTGAGTGTTTAAAGAACCTACCAGATACGTGTTTAAACAATATTAGACCCGTACAAACATAGTATGAGATTATTCTATCTCCGATTATGCTAAGAATTAATATCACGTAGGCCCACAGAATAGAAAAAAATAAGTGCATCCTTACAGTTATGACGCCTATGCAATGATCGATCAGCGATTGTACAAGAGAGCAGTGTTTTATAAAATTTGGGTTTCTGTATGTTTAATAATTGTTATATATTGTAATATTACTGTTTATTACAATGTTAAAATAAATATCGATGTATGTTAATTGTGCTCTCCTGTAAGCCCCACTGGTTGAGCTAGTCAATTTTGTAATAAAACGAGATTATTTCAATGTAAGAATGTGTGTAGTAACGTAGCTAATATTTTCTTGTCTTCGTTATGCTCTCACTGTTGATCTTCGCTTTTGTAATAAAACCATACTATAATTGTAATTGTATAGTGTTCTGGTATAATATTACCCAGGATAATTTTTATGGTGTGTATGTGTAGTAGTGACGTTCCGCTCTGGGAATCGTCGATTTGGTAAAGTTCCTGGTTCTTTGTTATTATCAAATAAACTCAGTGTATCTTGCTGTGGTAGCAAATTGAAATAAAATATAAATTTAAAATTTATATTTATAAAAAAAATAATTTCGGAAAAAATATTTTTTGGTGTATTTATGTGCTTAATATTTAGGAATAAATCGAGGTTGTTGATCGTAATTATAATTATAACAGTATGGTGTTTATTTTGGTAATAAATTTCTGTTCTGTAAATTTGTTAAAAAGATAATCCAATTAACTTCAAGTTAGGCGAAAACGGCTCTCTTCTTCTTACTCTTGAAATGTTGTAGTTTCGCATATACTGCCTTTAAAGATTATCTAGTTTTCTGGGTTAATTAATGATTATGTCCTTTTATAAGAGAAATAACTTCAATATACCAAAAAACAAACAAAAACGTTTATTAAACACAATAATAAAGTTGGTCGTTTAATTAATCGAGGTTACAAAGCCATATCGACTCGCTCAGGGTCGGTCGATATTAGAAGTTTTACAGTTGTATTATTTAAACAGGTTCTTTGAACGGTTATTTATATAAAAAGCCAGAGAAGGTCAGGGACATGAAAGTATAACACTTACAATTCAAAAAATGTCTTAAATTTAAACAATATAATGGTAATTATTAATAATAAAAGTTTATATATAATTTTATTCGAACCAGAAAGCAGTCTAGTCGTGTCTTATTGTGGTGACGATCCTGGATCAAAATGGCCGCCTGACGCATGCGCGTTGATAGCTTCTAATGTAAACAAAGTACTTGTTGAGATAATATGGCCTTTCTTCGGTTAAATGTTCTTCGCAACTGTATATGATCTTCTGGGGTATAGTTTATTGTCACTGGTGTATCATGGAATAGTTCACTTTGTGTAAAAATGTTGTTAAATGGGTATATCTACTGGTGTTTATGCGTGTCAGTTAACCTCGAATTTTCACTTAGTGTTGGGTGCGATTTCAGTGTTATTTCATTTAATTAGTTATATGTGATTTCGTTTATAGGTGTTATGTAGTTCATGGGTCAACTTCACCACTTCACTTTCATTAAAATAGTTAAAAATTTAGTTTTACATAAAATGATTCCGAACTCCGTTGTAACGTAACGGCCATTAAAGGTTGGTTCTATCAAATATTCACATGAAGTGCTCTCTTCGAGGTATAATAATGAACTGTCTGTATTTCCTTCGTCTCATGAAAATCTTAGCCTATATAATATATCTCATACATTGTTTCAAATTGCCATAACTTCCGACACACTTTAAAAATGTACATTATGCTCATAAAATAAATTCGTTATTAGTTAACTGTTTGAAATATAAAATACATATTCGTTTTCACTATTCTATTCTACTTATTTTGATAGTAATTAAGTTAGTATTACAAAGTTTTATCTGAAAATTATATTTCTTATAATTTTTGGGAGGTAGGCCTAAAATTATACTTCCTGTCTTCTATGTAAATAATAGCCATTTTCCCTAATATAATTATTATTCTATTAAATCTGAAATTTGTATAATTATCAATTCTCACTTATTTTATTGCAATTTAGTATATTAATGATGGTTTTTTAATATAATTCATTTGTATATGACTCCCCTTAGGATAATGTCAGTGAATCTATTTCGGTTTTAATGGTATTTTATTAGACAATTAAATAAAAATATTTTTACTCATATAATGACCATATCTCTAGAAAGCTTTATTTACATAGTATTTAATATGTTGAGTTTATCTTGCCTAAATATTGTCATTTTATCTGGTTTATAAGACTAGGTTTGTTAATTATTCTGCAGTTTAAATTTATTCTTTCGCCTTGATCTGATGTGTGGCTAATTTCCAAATGTTTTATTAATGTAGTTATTTTATATCCTTCTCTGACTGGTATAACATAAATTATTGATTATATAATTAACATATAACATCTCTCTATATCAAAACTGGTGTTCTGAATAACATTGCTTAGTATATTACCTAATAACATAAATAAAAAATATTCTATAACATTGGAATGGTATCTATTTTTAGATATTTCATTCCTAAATTAAAATGAACAATAAAATAACAAATTATAACACTAACATTTCTTATGGATAATTCTTACTTATCTAATTACTATATGTAATAGGGATCTGACATCCTGGTTACATATAATGGTTAACATCTTATACTACTCAACATTAACAATTTGTTTTGTAATTCCCCATTTTACAAGATTTATGCCCCCTCTTTAAGTATAACCCTGGCTATCTAAGTTATATTCCATTCTATGGAATGTTCATACAGCTTTAGTAGCTTTTTATTAGTAACATTACTATTTCATTATCAAAGTAGACACTGTTCATTAAACTTAAAGTTTGTTGCTTTGTACTGTAACTCATGCACCTTTTTAAAGTTTATTATTTATAATTTGATCACTTGCACTTGTCTATGGTGAATTATCAATATATTTACTAGTCTTTTTCTAGTTTTTAACATGAAATATTCAACCATGGGGGAACTGTGAAGATTTGTTTATACAAACTAAACAATAACTTTTTGAATGCACTAATATTTAATACTACTAACACTTTTAGTTTTTTGTCAGTTTTACAGTGATATGGTTTTTTAGGGTGTTATACTTTCTCTTTGGACATTCATTGATTTTGGGGTTTTTTGGGGTTCTTTCCCTATGGGGTTTTTGTTTTATATGGGTCGTCTTAATTATTCTTCTTTCTTCTTTGAGTTTGGTTATTCTTCCTTCTTCTGTAGTTTTGGATTATTCTTCTTTCTTCTTTCTTCTCTCGTTTTAATTAGTTTTCTTTCTTCTTTGATTTTGGTTCTTCTTCCTTCTTCTGTAGTAGTAGTTTTAATTAGTTCTTCTTTCTTCTCTAGTTTTAATTATTCTTCTTTCTTCTTTCTTCAGTAGTGGTAGTTTTGGATATTCTTCTTTCTTCAGTAATAGTAGTTTTAATTAGTCTTCTTTCTTCTGTCTTCAGTAGCTTTGATTGTTCTTCTTTCTTCCTTCTTCAGTAGTAGTAGATTTGGTTGTTCTTCTTTCTTCAGTGGTTTTGGTTATTCTTCTTTCTTCTCTAGTTTTAATTATTCTTCTTTCTTCTTTCTTCAGTAGCTTTGATTGTTCTTCTTTCTTCCTTCTTCTGTAGTAGTAGTTTTAATTAGTCTTCTTTCTTCCTTGATTTTAATTATTCTTCTTTCTTCTTTCTTCAGTAGTTTTAATTAGTTCTTCTTTCTTCTCTAGTTTAATTATTCTTCTTTCTTCTTTCTTCAGTAGTGGTAGTTTTGGTTGTTCTTCTTTCTTCAGTGGTTTTGGTTATTCTTCTTTCTTCAGTAGTTTTAGTTTTGACTATTCTTCTTTCTTCTTTGAGTTTTAATTGTTCTTCTTTCTTCTTTAGCCTTGATTGTTCTTCTTTCTTCTTTCTTCAGTAGCAGTAGTTTTAATTAGTCTTTTTTCTTCTTTGATTTTAATTATTCTTCTTTCTTCTGTCTTCGGTAGCTTGGTTATTCTTCTTTCTTCTCTAGTTTTAATTAGTCTTCTTTCTTCCTTAGTTTTAATTATTCTTCTTTCTTCTGTCTTCAGTAAATTTGGTTTATTCTTCTTTCTTCTTTCTTCTCTCGTTTTAATTAGTTTTCTTTCTTCTTTGAGTTTGGTTCTTCTTCCTTCTTCCTTCTTCTGTAGTAGTAGTTTTAATTAGTTCTTCTTTCTTCTCTAGTTTTAATTATTCTTCTTTCTTCTTTCTTCAGTAGTGGTAGTTTTGGTTATTCTTCTTTCTTCAGTAATAGTAGTTTTAATTAGTCTTCTTTCTTCTTTGGTTTCAATTATTCTTCTTTCTTCTTTCTTCTTTAGTGGTAGTTTTGACTATTCTTCCTTCTTCTGTAGTTTTTCGCTGTGTATGCCTTTGTTTCTTCTAGTCTGGTTTCCTTGTCGGGGTATATTAATTGCCTGCTTCTATCTTACCTGGGTAATTTTGTTGTTATCATTTTTAGTTTCCTGGGTTTTTAAATTTGTATTATATTATATTATTTGCAGAATTTTTCTTTATTTAACCTTTCTTGTGAATATATTAGTAAATATTGCATTTTAATTAATTCTCATCTGGATATTCCATATATTAGAGCTTTATTAATGATCATTGAGTAATGCATTTGTGTGGATTATCTGTCACGCTACAGATTGCTCTCTTCCAGAAGTGATTAGTTCAGATCATACTTAGTTTGTCTGAAGTAATTGCTTATGACATTATATTATAAATTATATTTCTTTACTTCCTTCACATTTCTAAAAAATTTTTCTCCTATATTTTTGAGCTTATCTATATTTCATTATGAACTGGATTCTTACTGATAGTAATAGTCATCTGAGGTTCGTTATTTTTTATTTTTCCATTTTCTTTTTAACTCGTTTCTTTATCCTTGGGATATTTATTCCCTAAAATTCCCTAACACGTTAGCTGGGGCAGTGTCCAGAGGGGCTCTGTAGGCTTCACACTCTGCTGGCCATGCTACGTCATTTAATGATAACAGAGGTAAATCATCTCTGATCAATACATAATAATACTGCTGGACTTATCTCAGACAGTCATTAATAAAAATTATATAAGAATAGTCCACCTTATGACTATAAAAAAAATTTAAATATCTTTGGATATTTCACTTCGTATACGAACAGATCTATTAATATTTCTATCTTAGTGAATTTCTATCTCAGTTATTTTTCTCAATGGTTAGCTCTGCTGGCATTTTATTTCTCCTTGTGGTTGGAAGCTGGTATAATATAATTATCACTCATTATTCAGTGTAAAGTTTTTAAGTCTCTGTCATTTTTGACTGTTATCACAATCTCCTTCTGGTCATTGGTAGAATATATTTTGTATTATATTTTTGTTCCTTTCTTAATTCTTGTGAATCGTTCCACTAGTATTATGTTTTTTCTATTACTCTTTTAATTGTCTTTCTAATAACTGACATTTATTGTATGATCATCTTTTTCGTATGGATTTATTTATATATAGTTTTTCCTTTCTTTTTTCAAAATTTTATTTTGCTCTTGCTTTTTATCCAAATGCACTCTTTACTTATTAATTCCATATGTTTAATATCTCTGTTTATTTGACATAAAATTCTCATTAATTTTACTTCACAATAAGTTTATTCATTTAAATTGTATCAGTTGTTTGTACTGCCATTTCTTTATTCTTGGAAGTTTTTCCAGAATTGGTCCCATATATAATTGTTTGTAATGTTTTATCCAAATTCTTTTTCTTCTTGTTCATTTCTAAAAGTTGTTTTTAAGATAAGGTAGTAAGTTGTTCTTACTTGGGTTTTTGAATTTTGTGGTTTAATTCAAAATTCATTTTCTTTTTGATTCATAAATTGTTTTCTAAATAATAGGTAGTAAGTAGTCATTACTTCATTTTTGAATTTTTACTTTTAATTCAAAATTCATTTTCTTCTGTCCATAAATTGTTTTTTAAATAATAGGTAGTAAGTAGTCATTACTTCATTTTTGAATTTTGGTGGTTTAATTCAAAATTCATTTTCTTCTTGATTCATAAATTGTTTTCTAAATAATAGGTAGTAAGTAGTCATTACTTCATTTTTGAATTTTGTGATTTAATTCCTTCCATTCATTCAATTATTCATAATGTTTTTTCATAAATATGGTTAACATATCATATTATTACCCTAAATATGGTATTAGCTCTCTTCCTTTCTTTACTTCAAATGTACTTCTTATAATTGTTTTTCTTTTATATACCCAGGTTGAAGATTTTTATTAGGCTGGACAGTTGCTCATAATTTCTTTTTCTTTGACATAGGTTTTTGGTCGTCGTCGGTTCTCATGACATCCATTTCCTTTACCACCTCATTATGTATCCGTCATCTAGCTTATCAGATCCATACTTATCTATGTTAACTTTGGAGTAATCATTTTCCTTCCTCTTGCTGGGATCCTTTTTAGGTTTTTGGCTCCCTTCTGCTTTAATATGGTTGACTTGAGCGATTTGGGATCCTCCGTCGTTTTTTGGTTCATTATGCAGTATTGAATGACTAGGATATTCAGCGACTACTACCCAATTTTCATTCTCATTGTTATCCCGGTCAGGCCCGACCGGTAAACCTTGAGTAGTTGCTGACCGCTCCGTAAGAGAGTTAGATGGTGGATTTCGGTTCATGTTCCGTTCTGGGTCGTCTAAACTGTTACCCCGTCTGGGCAGGTTATATCTTGTATCCTCCCGTTCTCGGCTTCTCCATCGATCCTCCTCCTCATGGAAACTGTTACTCCGTTGATGGTTATACCTGTTTTGGTTGTTTCCTTCCGCCCGTATAAAATTTACCTGGGGTCGGGAGAACCTGTTGTTGTTGTTATTATGATTAGGGTAACCCCTATTGTTATTGTCAAACCGCTCGGTGTTATTGGTAGGATTGGTGTTTCTTTGTCTATTTACATAATTATTCGGGTAATAATTACCTCGATTACCGGAGAACCCGTTATTATTTCTGTTATTATTCGGGTTTATATTTCCGTGGTTATTATTGTTGTTGTTTCTATTCGTGGGGTGTTGATTATTGTAATTCGGATTATATCTATTTCCTTGGTACCCACTGTTGACCGGTTGACTATTATTGTTTGATGATGGATTAATTCGAACTTCTGGCCGCTCATTTCTTCTTCTGCTCTGCCTGTAATATTCTTCATTCTCATAGTTTTCCAATAGCTCCGTCATCGCCTGTATGGTCTTTATCTGACTACCTCTTCGAGCTCTTATGACCTCTTCGTCGTAATGATAAGAAAGCTTGTTCACCAGGCATTCCTCTGGTATGGCTGGTTCCAGGTGCTTGGCCAGGCACACCTTCCCAAGAAAGTACGCAGTCATGGTACTGCCAAATTGAGTTCTATATTGGCCATTGCAGATGTTGTCCCTTATTAGATTCTGGGTGGTCTCTGACCAATACTTAGATTTGAACAAATTTTTGAACTGTTGATAATCGGTTATTTCGCTTCTGTTCGCCATCCACCAATTGTCGTCATATCACGGAATGATTCGTCTAATAGTTCACGATTATTGGACCATCGATTACTTTTATGTTTGGCCATATATTCCTCGATACGGGCCAAGAACTCCATTGGCTTCCTTTTATATTGGCGGAAGTTAAGCCATTCTCTGTTCTCGTTGATTGGGATATTAGTAAAGCTGGTTGGTCGGCTCCTAATTGCTTCCATGTCCTCCTGGTTCAGTCTCACTTGCCCAGTGATGTTAGTCATCGCTTCCTCCATTCCGTCACATCTTTCCGTAATTCGAGTTCGTACCTTGCTGAGTTCTTCTTGGCTTTCCTTTCGGTTTTCTTCTGCCTTCTTGCGAGTAGATTCTTCAAGATTTGTGACCTTGGTGTTTAACACTTCCTTGAACTCTTGTACCTCCACTTCCGTCAGCCGACATCTTCCATCAACTTCTCTTATCTGTGGATTTATAGTTATGGTTTCGTCTTCCAGCCTCTTGGTCATAGATTTCTTATTTTCCTTGAGTTCCTGGTTCATTTCCTTTCTTAATAGTTCCATTCGTTCGTCTAATTTTTCTAGATTCTCCTGGTTCACTTCCCGTAATTCTTCCCGTAACAGTTGGTTATCTTCTCTTAACTCTTACCTTAACTGTTGATGATCACTTTCGATTTTCTTATTGGTTTCTTCCATCTTTTCTTCCAGATTCTTCTTATTTTCTTCCATTTTCTTTTCCACCTTTTTACTGGTTTCCTCAATTCTTCTATTGGTGTTTTCAATCTTTTTACTCAATTCTTCCTTTATTGCTTGGTTGTCCTTCTTCAATTCTTCCTTTGTTGCTAGGTTGTCCTTCTTCAATTCTTCCTTTGTTGCTAGGTTGTCTTTCTTCAATTCTTCTTTTAAAGATTGGTTATCATTCTTCAAATCTTCTAATCTTTTATTATTTTATTCTATAGTAGAATCCATTTTCTTGTTCAAGTTTTCTTCGGTGGAATCCATTTTCTTGCTTAATTCTTCCTTGGTTGAATCCATTTTCTTACTGGTCTCTCCTATGTCCTTTCTCAATTCTTTGCTGTTTTCTTCCATTTTCTTGCTGTTTTCTTCCATGTCCTTCCTCAACTTCTTATTATTTTCTTCCATTCTCTCCATCATTATCCTGAGCATCTCCTGTATGTTACTATTCTCTGCTCGTGGTGGTTTCTCGGGTTGTTCTATTCGTTCCTCCCGGACATCGATTTCCATTGTTTGTGTGTGCGCTTCGGGTTGTTCCTCTGGTGGTGCTGGTTTTTTACGTTCCACTCGTTCTAATCTCTTTTCCACGTCCTCCACTGGTGTCGCCTCCTTATCCTCCATATCGAGTTCTTTCTCGGCCTCCGCCGCTCTCTTCTTTGATGTGGCACGACGCATCATCTTCCCTGATTCCCTGGCTGACTAACCGCTGCCAAGCTGAATTAGGAATTGGGTAAGTAATTACAGTAATTTCAACCCCTAATTACAGCCCTTCAGTTGGACGCCAATTTTGTAATATTACTGTTTATTACAATGTTAAAATAAATATCGATGTATGTTAATTGTGCTCTCCTGTAAGCCCCACTGGTTGGGCTAGTCAATATTGTAATTAAACGAGATTATTTCAATGTAAGAATGTGTGTAGTAACGTAGCTAATATTTTCTTGTCTTCGTTATGCTCTCACTGTTGATCTTCGCTTTTGTAATAAAACCATACTATAATTGTAATTGTATAGTGTTCTGGTATAATATTACCCAGGATAATTTTTATGGTGTGTATGTGTAGTAGTGACGTTCCGCTCTGGGAATCGTCGATTTGGTAAAGTTCCTGGTTCTTTGTTATTATCAAATAAACTCAGTGTATCTTGCTGTGGTAGCAAATTGAAATAGAATATAAATTTAAAATTTATATTTAAAAAAAAATAATTTCGGAAAAAATATTTTTTGGTGTATTTATGTGCTTAATATTTAGGAATAAATCGAGGTTGTTGATCGTAATTATAATTATAACAGTATGGTGTTTATTTTGGTAATAAATTTCTGTTCTGTAAATTTGTTAAAAAGATAATCCAATTAACTTCAAGTTAGGCGAAAACGGTTCTCGTCTTCTTACTCTTGAAATGATGTAGTTTCGCATATACTGCCTTTAAAGATTATCTAGTTTTCTGGGTTAATTAATGATTATGTCCTTTTATAAGAGAAATAACTTCAATATACCAAAAAACAAACAAAAACGTTTATTAAACACAATAATAAAGTTGGTCGATTAATTAATCGAGGTTACAAAGCCATATCGACTCGCTCAGGGTCGGTCGATATTAGAAGTTTTACAGTTGTATTATTTAAACAGGTTCTTTGAACGGTTATTTATATAAAAAGCCAGAGAAGGTCAGGGACATGAAAGTATAACACTTACAATTCAAAAAATGTCTTAAATTTAAACAATATAATGGTAATTATTAATAATAAAAGTTTATATATAATTTTATTCGAACCAGAAAGCAGTCTAGTCGTGTCTTATTGTGGTGACGATCCTGGATCAAAATGGCCGCCTGACGCATGCGCGTTGATAGCTTCTAATGTAAACAAAGTACTTGTTGAGATAATATGGCCTTTCTTCGGTTAAATGTTCTTCGCAACTGTATATGATCTTCTGGGGTATAGTTTATTGTCACTGGTGTATCATGGAATAGTTCACTTTGTGTAAAAATGTTGTTAAATGGGTATATCTACTGGTGTTTATGCGTGTCAGTTAACCTCGAATTTTCACTTAGTGTTGGGTGCGATTTCAGTGTTATTTCATTTAATTAGTTATATGTGATTTCGTTTATAGGTGTTATGTAGTTCATGGGTCAACTTCACCACTTCACTTTCATTAAAATAGTTAAAAATTTAGTTTTACATAAAATGATTCCGAACTCCGTTGTAACGTAACGGCCATTAAAGGTTGGTTCTATCAAATATTCACATGAAGTGCTCTCTTCGAGGTATAATAATGAACTGTCTGTATTTCCTTCGTCTCATGAAAATCTTAGCCTATATAATATATCTCATACATTGTTTCAAATTGCCATAACTTCCGACACACTTTAAAAATGTACATTATGCTCATAAAATAAATTCGTTATTAGTTAACTGTTTGAAATATAAAATACATATTCGTTTTCACTATTCTATTCTACTTATTTTGATAGTAATTAAGTTAGTATTACAAAGTTTTATCTGAAAATTATATTTCTTATAATTTTTGGGAGGTAGGCCTAAAATTATACTTCCTGTCTTCTATGTAAATAATAGCCATTTTCCCTAATATAATTATTATTCTATTAAATCTGAAATTTGTATAATTATCAATTCTCACTTATTTTATTGCAATTTAGTATATTAATGATGGTTTTTTAATATAATTCATTTGTATATGACTCCCCTTAGGATAATGTCAGTGAATCTATTTCGGTTTTAATGGTATTTTATTAGACAATTAAATAAAAATATTTTTACTCATATAATGACCATATCTCTAGAAAGCTTTATTTACATAGTATTTAATATGTTGAGTTTATCTTGCCTAAATATTGTCATTTTATCTGGTTTATAAGACTAGGTTTGTTAATTATTCTGCAGTTTAAATTTATTCTTTCGCCTTGATCTGATGTGTGGCTAATTTCCAAATGTTTTATTAATGTAGTTATTTTATATCCTTCTCTGACTGGTATAACATAAATTATTGATTATATAATTAACATATAACATCTCTCTATATCAAAACTGGTGTTCTGAATAACATTGCTTAGTATATTACCTAATAACATAAATAAAAAATATTCTATAACATTGGAATGGTATCTATTTTTAGATATTTCATTCCTAAATTAAAATGAACAATAAAATAACAAATTATAACACTAACATTTCTTATGGATAATTCTTACTTATCTAATTACTATATGTAATAGGGATCTGACATCCTGGTTACATATAATGGTTAACATCTTATACTACTCAACATTAACAATTTGTTTTGTAATTCCCCATTTTACAAGATTTATGCCCCCTCTTTAAGTATAACCCTGGCTATCTAAGTTATATTCCATTCTATGGAATGTTCATACAGCTTTAGTAGCTTTTTATTAGTAACATTACTATGTCATTATCAAAGTAGACACTGTTCATTAAACTTAAAGTTTGTTGCTTTGTACTGTAACTCATGCACCTTTTTAAAGTTTATTATTTATAATTTGATCACTTGCACTTGTCTATGGTGAATTATCAATATATTTACTAGTCTTTTTCTAGTTTTTAACATGAAATATTCAACCATGGGGGAACTGTGAAGATTTGTTTATACAAACTAAACAATAACTTTTTGAATGCACTAATATTTAATACTACTAACACTTTTAGTTTTTTGTCAGTTTTACAGTGATATGGTTTTTTAGGGTGTTATACTTTCTCTTTGGACATTCATTGATTTTGGGGTTTTTTGGGGTTCTTTCCCTATGGGGTTTTTGTTTTATATGGGTCGTCTTAATTATTCTTCTTTCTTCTTTGAGTTTGGTTATTCTTCCTTCTTCTGTAGTTTTGGATTATTCTTCTTTCTTCTTTCTTCTCTCGTTTTAATTAGTTTTCTTTCTTCTTTGATTTTGGTTCTTCTTCCTTCTTCCTTCTTCTGTAGTAGTAGTTTTAATTAGTTCTTCTTTCTTCTCTAGTTTTAATTATTCTTCTTTCTTCTTTCTTCAGTAGTGGTAGTTTTGGTTATTCTTCTTTCTTCAGTAATAGTAGTTTTAATTAGTCTTCTTTCTTCTGTCTTCAGTAGCTTTGATTGTTCTCCTTTCTTCCTTCTTCAGTAGTAGTAGATTTGGTTGTTCTTCTTTCTTCAGTGGTTTTGGTTATTCTTCTTTCTTCTCTAGTTTTAATTATTCTTCTTTCTTCTTTCTTCAGTAGCTTTGATTGTTCTTCTTTCTTCCTTCTTCTGTAGTAGTAGTTTCAATTAGTCTTCTTTCTTCCTTGATTTTAATTATTCTTCTTTCTTCTTTCTTCAGTAGTTTTAATTAGTTCTTCTTTCTTCTCTAGTTTAATTATTCTTCTTTCTTCTTTCTTCAGTAGTGGTAGTTTTGGTTGTTCTTCTTTCTTCAGTGGTTTTGGTTATTCTTCTTTCTTCAGTAGTTTTAGTTTTGACTATTCTTCTTTCTTCTTTGAGTTTTAATTGTTCTTCTTTCTTCTTTAGCCTTGATTGTTCTTCTTTCTTCTTTCTTCAGTAGCAGTAGTTTTAATTAGTCTTGTTTCTTCTTTGATTTTAATTATTCTTCTTTCTTCTGTCTTCAGTAGCTTGGTTATTCTTCTTTCTTCTCTAGTTTTAATTAGTCTTCTTTCTTCTTTAGTTTTAATTATTCTTCTTTCTTCTGTCTTCAGTAAATTTGGTTTATTCTTCTTTCTTCTTTCTTCTCTCGTTTTAATTAGTTTTCTTTCTTCTTTGAGTTTGGTTCTTCTTCCTTCTTCCTTCTTCTGTAGTAGTAAGTAGTTTTAATTAGTTCTTCTTTCTTCTCTAGTTTTAATTATTCTTCTTTCTTCTTTCTTCAGTAGTGGTAGTTTTGGTTATTCTTCTTTCTTCAGTAATAGTAGTTTTAATTAGTCTTCTTTCTTCTTTGGTTTCAATTATTCTTCTTTCTTCTTTCTTCTTTAGTGGTAGTTTTGACTATTCTTCCTTCTTCTGTAGTTTTTCGCTGTGTATGCCTTTGTTTCTTCTAGTCTGGTTTCCTTGTCGGGGTATATTAATTGCCTGCTTCTATCTTACCTGGGTAATTTTGTTGTTATCATTTTTAGTTTCCTGGGTTTTTAAATTTGTATTATATTATATTATTTGCAGAATTTTTCTTTATTTAACCTTTCTTGTGAATATATTAGTAAATATTGCATTTTAATTAATTCTCATCTGGATATTCCATATATTAGAGCTTTATTAATGATCATTGAGTAATGCATTTGTGTGGATTATCTGTCACGCTACAATATTTTTGATGAAGATATGCAAGGACGATTCAATTTTTTATAAACGAAAAGCAAGTCAAGACGAAGTAATGAACATTACTGTAGCTTAATAATTCAATATTAATTTCATATTTTATTAAAATATTAACGAACTAAAATAATTGTAGAAAGAAATAGCTTACACAAAACCACACATTTATTTTTAATTCATAAATTTATTTCATTACAGTGCATTTATTATAACTTAGTTATGAATCTATTACATTATTATATAACTGAAATACTGAATATTTTCTTTTCTTATTGAAACATTTGCTTTAAACGTAGGTTGCTATTTACTGGGATTACTGAGAGTTGCTACATGTCTTCTGTGCATTGTAATGTTACGTAATTATTTCCGTAAGTTTCGTAAATGATTCGCTTAGAATACTTTTTAACATTAAATTTAATCGTATTCCTGTTGTTGTTGTTTTAATATTATAACCTTGTGTTAGAAATTTGTAAAAGTTTTCTGCACAATTGAGAACTAGTCCTGTAGTATTCTGCAAACAAATCTTGAGACTAAGCCTTTCGCCATATTTGAGAGATTATGATTATTTTTTGATTTAAAAGAAATCTTAAAATTTCAGAATCGTTCATTGTACTGACACTTTGTTAACTGAGTTGTTGAATAATATATTTCTTTTATCGTAATAAATTTCAAGACTATGTTAAACACTAAATATTTATAAATACAACTGACTTTAAATCAAACGACATTTTTATTAAATAATTAGGCTGTAATAAAAAATATGGTTTGTTATATGTTGGTCATCAGAAAGTCCAGTAAATATACGAAATTAAAGTTATTTATTTAAAGTTAGTACTGTGCCGCCGTGTTGAAAAGAATTTGCAACAGAATCAAATATAATATACACATAAGTGTTGATATTAAGTTTCTGTCTGAAAATGTGTGGTTGTTTCTGACTCGTTAAAAAGACGAATTTATTCCCTCGTTCTCAGTACATATCACTATTTTATAGCTGGTTTTATTCTTTCACCAAGACTTTGAAAGTGTCTGCAAATTGTTTTAAATTGTTTAATTGATGTTTTATACAGTAAATATAATTTAAGAACATAATTACGAGGTTTAACTACTAACTTTTGCCTCAACACGAATTGTTGACATATGCTGTAGTTTCTATTTAAAATCATGGATAACTAACCTCTAAGTGGAACATGCAATTTGGCCTAGTATTTACGTAAGGGAATAAAGAAAATTAACTCTCAGTATATATTTAGCTGATACCTACTAGCCTACTTGTCGAAATTGTTTACTTTTTACACCACACATAATAAGTTCACTTATATTTTAAAGGGTAAATTACTATATTTAATCCTGACAATAACTAAGAGAGAAAATTTGTAATAACTAAATTATATCTTATAGAATATTAGACAAATTAATCTCATTAAGAATATCTTGTGTTGAATTGTATTTTAAATTATAATAGTCCTATAAGATAACAAATAAATTTTTATTTTAATACGTATAATAAAAAAATAAAGACAAGAACCACCAGAAATTTCAATGCAACGCGTGAAACATTTCAACAATCGAAATAAATAAGTCTATCCTCACATAATTAATCGCATATAATTAATCGATTCTGTACATTATTCGATAATACATTGCGTCTATGAGTATACGGAACAGTGAAAACTAAACTAAGCATAATAATATTATTTTAACTATTTCATACTAAAATATATGTAATGTATAATGTATACATTTGTGTGTGTGTGTGTGTGTGTGTGTGTGTGTGTGTGTGTGTGTGTGTGTGTGTGTGTGTGTGTGTGTGTGTGTGTGTGTGTGTGTGTGTGTGTGTGTGTGTGTGTGTGTGTGTGTGTGTGTGTGTGTGTGTGGAGGGGTTCGTATACGTGTAGAACTTAGACAATCTGAATGGACGGGATTATTAGCACTAGACTACTGAAGAATTCATTAAGCACGCCATTTACGAAGAGTGGAGGCGAGTACCTTCACCAGGTGCTTAATTCCCACGGTGCTGTGTCATTATTCATACAAATGAATATCTGAGTAACAAGAAAGCAAAATTAGCCTAAACAAAAACATTAATCATCATTAACGGAATCCTATTCAACGTATAATACAACCAATGCAGAATATTTAAGGTTTTATAAACTTTCTACACTGAATTAATAATTTTTGTAATTATATAATTTTTATATAATTATTTTTACTTTTATAATTATATACAATCCTTAATATAAAGATGCAGTGTCTGAGAAATTGGTAATGTAAGTATATTTCTTCTCCCAATATAAATTCGTTGACACACATTCGAATTCGTTAGGTTGATCGAATCGAAATATTATCATTTTGTTTTTTATATACAACGTCTTAGCTTAAAACACAGCTATAAATTTTTGGTATATACCAACAAGGGTTTATATTTCGATTCGATCAAATTAAACAGAAAAAAAGCCTTACAGACTAGAAATTAATCGAAATTGCTTATTTTTATGACCTACAAAAAATTAAAATTTTTGAAATTTCGTGAAATTTTTGTTTATTAATATTTTTTCAAATGAACTTTAGCAATTAATTGTGCTATATTTAAGCTTAAAAAATTGCCAGACATTTTCCCCCTACACCCTTATTGGGAGGTTAGGTTAGGTTAGGTTAGCATTTTTTCAGGGTAACTACCCTTTTCACCTGGTTTTGACCAACATTGAAACCGTCATAACATCGACAGTTTTTGTTGAAAGGAAACGTCCTTGGGCTCATTTCACAGCACACTGTGTGTACTTTCTTATAATAATAAGAATTATTATTTTGTTGTTTATTTATAACAATCAATCAACAATAATGGTGAAGCCTATTCGTGTAAAAATTTGTATTATTTGGCAAATATAAATATGTAAAAATAATCTAAAACCTACTATATTTTACTCATCATAATGTTTCTTAAATAAACTAATAGTAATTACTCGTTAATCATGTCACAGGACTTCTCAAATTGCTGAAACGGCGGTGCGCTTCTTTTAAACTTTCGCACTCTATGTCTATATTTTATTTCCTACATTTATGAATTTTCGTCGTATCGGGATAAATAAAGGCTTAAATTGTAAAAAATTAAAAATTGTAGAATGCGGATTTTTGTTTTTCAATAAACGAATTAATTTTGTTAATTGGCACGCAAAGAGCGCAGGCGCAAAAATGCGCTATTTCAAAATCTCGAAAAATACCTACTTTTTAAAAATTCATATCTCCCTCACTTTGTGTCGTAGAAAGTTGTCCAAAAAACCAAAATACGCGAAATTTTATAACTTAACACTGTTGTTTGAAACTTTGTTATATAAAATTTAACCATTAAAAAGTTATTTCCTAAAAACCGTGTTTTCACCCCTCCAACCGTTATAAAACTTTAACCTAGGTACGATTTTAACCTAGGTAACCGTAGCCTATGTACGATTTCGTCTGGACTCTCTAGATTCATAAAGTATAACCCAAAATCTAACTTTTTCGCTCAAGAATGTATCGGGGAAATATTTTTCCCCGAATAATATCTATTTTTCCTGTACTAAATTATTAACCCATTTTCATACAATATATAATTATATAGAAATTGCGCCAACAAAACTTTTAATTAAATCTACAGTTAATTTATGTTTTTATATTTGGATCTTTCAGTTTAATTAATAAACATTGCTTAAATTTTTATTCAGTAGCCAATATTTGTTCCATAAGTTGAAGTAAAGTATTAAAGAAGTAATTACAAGTTATTTCCATAATTTTAAGTAATTAGAAAAAGTATTATTAGTAATGATACAAAAATTAACATTAAATTTATTCGTTACTTTATTTACAATATGTATGAAAAATATGATTGTTTCAATCAAACGTTACGAGTTTACAGTAAATTTTAATACAGGCACTCTAGCATGTGTATGTTATGTTCATCTTGATTCCTATAACACTGAGGTTAACTAAAGTTGTTTGTAACAGAGACTTGTGAGCTACATAATTCAATTTATTTTGATATTTGTCAAAGTGGTAGTGACTTTCAATTATTTCTATACTGATTTTATCTTGGCTATCGCTTTTGGCTTTTAAACTAGTTTGTTCAGATTTCGTAGAATTGTTTTCAGCACTCGTAAATTACTTTTGCCAATTCAACATTGTTTAAATAATCATAAAACATTTCTCAATAACTTGTGTTTAAATTTTTGTCTCAAATATTTTGATCTTTGGCCTAGTTTAAATTTGTTTCTGAATAATTTACAAAATTATTCTTTTTAATAAAGTATTTTGAACACTTTCCCGTGTGGAGTTGCTAGTCTACCATCGGGCGCCTCCCCAGGTGGCGGATAGGGGAATGCTCACCAGATATGATAGGTACCGGGGAAATAAAATACCCGGGGCGGACCAAGACTAGCAGCTGCTGTCTTGTAGTTGGATATCGGTTTAAACCTTGGCTAAAGGAAGTAAACCTTGTTTAATAATTGCCTGGTCCTCCAGGTTGGGGGTTAATGCAATGGGCCAAAACCCCATTCATTGGAAAAATGTTAAAGTTAAAATGGTTGACATTTGCGAATAACATTTCTTAAGAATTTTAAATGGCTTTAATTAGCATAAAGAAATACACAAATATACATTGAATCAGGACACATTACAGCTGAAGTCAATTATAGACTACATAATAGTTTGGCAGCAAACAAAATTAAAAGTACAAGGTGTCAGATCCTACAGAGGAGTGTCGCTCAGTGATCATTTTCTGGTAAACTCAGCAATTTTATTTCCTTTCAGACCGGCAGATACTAGAGTAAAAGAAATTAATGTTAAGGATATTCCCTAAATTAAAGTAAATACCCTCAACAGTATAATCTTAACAGTTTTGAAAATGAAATTACTATATATTTATATAGAAAAGACTGGATGAGAAACTAACTGAAGATGATTTCAAGAGTACAGAAATTCAATACCAATATCTTTTGAACAAGGTACATGCGGCAGCTAAAACGCGTTAAGACAGGAAACTAAATGTCATAGAACAAAACTATTTTATTATTGGAATGAAGAAATAGAGAAGGATGTGCAAATGAAAAAAGATGCAGAAGTCAAATGGTTGAATACTAAAGATATTCAAGACAAAAGTGAACTAAGAAGACAGCAGGCTAAAGCTAGGAAGAAACAAGCAATAAAGCAAAAAATAAAAGCCAGGAACAATCATCCTAAAAGGTAGAAAAATCCATTGGAGGATAAAGAAATATAGAATCCTGGAAAACATTAAACAACTTAAGAACACGTTCCAGGGAAATTCAGAGATTTAGGTCCATTTCACTACATCCCTTGGAAAATTATTTCACACAGCTATTGGTAAAGAGTAGAAAAGAATATCTGGAAGACATTAAAGGGAATATACTAGAAATTTCAGATGATTATATCCGTTTAGATATAAATATTGTAAAAGAAGATGTAAAGTCTCTAAAGAATGGAAGGGCAGCTAGAATTGGAGATGTTCCCGCAGAGTTATTGAAAAATGGTAAAATAAATTATATGGATTATTAAGAAATCTTTTTGAAAAATGTCTGAATTTAGAATAGGTACCATCAGACTTTAAGATGGAATACATTTCTACAATACACAAGAAGGGAAGGAAAGATGATTGCAAAAACTTTAGAGGCATAACAGTTACTAGCACACTAAGTAGGCTTTATGGAAGAGTATAAGAAAATGTTGGCTGAAAAACAAGCAGGTTTCAGAGTTGGTAGGGCAACTATAGATCATATAGATCATATTCTTTCCTTACAGCAAATGGTTGAAAAGAAAACAGTTAAATCACAACCTCATCATTTAGTTTTTATTGACATTGGAAAAGCCTATGACAATGTACCGTTAGCCAATCTGTGGGCAGCTTTAAAAGCAACTAGTATCAACCCCATTATCATAAAAGCTACACAAAATTTCAATAACAATTTAATATCGAGAATAAAAATAGGAAAGTATTTGTCACAAAGGTTTCAAGTGACCAAATATTTAAGCCAAAGATGTTGTCTATCAGCCACGATTTTCAAAATTTATAGGTACTTCCACTTAATGGTGTCACAGTTTATTCATTACAGCTTGCTGATGACCAATTACTTTTGGCTCAAGATTCAAGTAATACTGTAATTTACTTCCGAGTGTAAATTCAGCTTCTATGAAATAATTATATTTTATTAAATCATAAATAAATAACTACAATGGATGAATCTGTTTAAATAGAAATCGTGTAGACACCGTCTAAAATTTACATTGTAATAGGCCTATTAGCTTTACAAAAATATGACTGCTTGTAAGTAAAGTAGGCCTATCTACCATATCCAGAAGGTTCCGATGTGTCCAACGTGTAGTGCATGGACCCGGAAATGAACTGTTTATACGTAGTTGCTTATGTTTCGCTTCGTCTAATGTATTCAAAAGTGGAATCAGACGGTGTATTCAGTTAAGTGGAAGCCACCGGCTTCTCACGATCTAATACCACACAGAGAGAGACCCCGAGTGGAGCTTACTAGAGTTCATAACGTTAATTAGTAACCTTTCTGGACTCTGGATAGAATTGCCCATGCGCTACGAACCAAATAACTCCTCAATTACCTCCGCTTTCATTACGCAGATTACACTAAAAATATGGGTTTCAACGTTACTATTAATAAACACTTAATTTTTCTTTTACATAAGAAAAATGAAAGTCCCTTAAAACAATTCACCGGCCCTCAAATAAAGGTCAGTCCGCTCACCCTATCGAAGACGAACCAATGAGACGCAAACAAGAAGCGTTAGGAAAATCAAAACAAATAAAGTTCTACGGGAATATTAGACATACTCCTAAGCAGGCATAAGAGGAAAGTTTTCGAATGCAGAGGTAAGTTAAAAGTATAGACATTAAATTCTTAAAAACCAGAATTGGTTTTGGAAATATCAAATGAAACACCAAACACCCTGCCACCCACACACACACCCGCGCGCGCGTATAGAAGTACGCGCATTTCTGAGTACGTATGCCGTACTGCTATGCAAAACAGCCATATCGCCAAACGTTACCTTTTTAGTTTATATAGTTTCTGACGTTTTTTACAATAAAAAATTAAGTTTAGTCAAAAATGCCGTAGCTCCAAAATTATGTACTAATAAATGCGTCAAAAGAGCAGTAAGACGGTTTTCGAGATTTGCATATAATATACCTAAGTACTGCACTAATCCTTAGTAATCAGTGAAGACGTATGCGAAGCTGAAATTTTTTAATAAATAATCAACCTAGTCTTAATTCTTTTAAACAGTCACAAATTACATCTTCTGATAATTTCCATGTGTTACATAAATAAGTATTTAAATTTTATACACATACAAGTATACAGTAGGCCTATATATAATTCGATACCTTAGTGTAAAGTACTTCTGGTTTAGTGGATTTTCTTCAATCATAAAATGCAATTAACTTTTTCAGTTACTCTTGTGTAAGGCTCAACACATCGACTTTTGTGTGCGCTAAGGTTTACCTGTGCTTAATCAATTCAGGTGAAATTCCAGGTTGTTCGTCGCTATTGGCCGGAACAAAATTTGATTGATGTCCTTATACCATATTGCAACACACGTGACGATTTGAAACATGGATAACTAATTTAAATTTATCTTTCCTGTGTAACCCGTAATATCTTCTAATGTTGCCCTATCAGAGGGAAACAAATCGTGCACACATTCTGGAAAGCAGCACACAGATGTTTCAATCATTAACATATCAGATTTTACATAATACAAGTTTTACCGTTTTCTTCCAGAAAAGCTTCAAAATCTTATGTCAAGCTAAATTATGGTACATTAAAACTATAAATATTATTCACATTTAAGTGACAACTAGATACCGCATGGTACTTAGTTACGCGGTTCTGAATTATGGAAGAGCTTTCTATACCAGTTTACCATCACAATTTGTCTCATTTGTTTTCGTATCAACAGCAGTATCAACATCTTTGCTTAATAAGCTGGTCTATTAATATGTTTGCTTTATTCACGTTTTTAAAAACTGAATGACGATGTGAAATCCCTAGTCAGCTGATAATACCAACATTACTGACATACGGTAAGTAAAATGTTTTCGATAAATTTATTTTGAGTTACAATCAGATAGTTATTTTTTTTTTTGCGAGAGGAACATAATGTCAGTAGTCGATACAATGTAGAGTCTATTGCATATATAGCATGATACTCTTATAAATATCATGAACACTTTTCTGTTTAGTATTAAGTTTAACAACTTCTAAGAGTTCCTACACGATAGTTTTTATTTCTAAACATAAAGTTTACCATTTTATATCTAGTAACAGTAATAATAGTAGTATTAACGGGTCTTTTTAACATTATCTAAGAACCCTTCAGCAAACAAGGAAGACACTGTGGCCAGCACTAGGCCTACTATTACATCAGAATGTCATTTAAGCGGTTTATTTCCACACTTTGTGTCGAACTGAATGTGATTCGAAAACGCCCCTTGATTTATGGTACATTCCGAAATCGGACCCGGGACATCTAGATACAATGGTTATTCACGATACATTATTTATAATCAAGTCATGATTTTACGATTGAATTTATAGATATCCTTGAGTACTTAAATGTATTTTTATTTGTATTGCCACAAGCCATTTTACTTAAGTAGTTACACATTGTGAAATACAAAGTTCAAAAAATTACTATTTAACGTAAAACTGTTTCTTTATTCATGTTTGATTGTTATGTGGCACCCAGGAATAGTTCATGTCAGAGAGTAAGGGTTGCAGTGTTAGCAGTATTTTACTTCTTCCATTAAAGTTTAAAAGAATCGAACAGTAGTTAAAGGTATACAACATCAGTTTAAATTTTAATAATATGGGATCTTCAAACAGAAAGTGTTAAGGGATAATTGTAATACAATTGTGTTTAATATTAGTGGACATTTTATCGCGTGTGAAGAATTTTATTTGATTTGTTGTAAGAGACTGTGTTGTTAATTACGAACTGTTTAACTGTGAATATTCAAGCTGGTGATTAGTGACTTAATTGGTGTCTTGTATTTTGTTCCCACTGTACCATACGACGATCAAGTAGACCGTCGTAACACTATAAATGTTTTGCATAAAATAAAGGAGATTAGCAACTTTAATTCGTAGACATGTTAATGTAAGTTACGTTATAAGAACAACGCATCACATCAACGCTTATGTGTATAGGAGACTAGACACGTGACATTGTACACCGCGGCCGTGTACGTAACCGGATAGCAACAATTATATGAGGCACCTGCACTGCGCCAGCTCGTATGTTAAGTATTGCCCAAACATTCTCATTGGTGATTCAGTTTTGCAGCAGATAATTGTAGAATTTACATTTCGACACTATTAGATATGTATGGAAAATGTACGCATATTGGACCTAAGATATCAATGCTTTCTAATCGCTCTGAGAGAAAAGATAAAATACTGCTGTAACAAACAAATCTTTACTACTACTTTTATTACAGTAATACTATAACTTCTTGTTACTCCTCACTTCTTAATAAATTATTGTAATACTATAATCATTATACTTGACTACTATAACAAATCTTTCACGTAAATCTGTATTTAAAATATTGTATTATACAGTCCTGCTGACCATTAAAATATAACTTACGTTAGGAAAGCAAGCAACAATCAGGAAAATTTGTTTTCTAATTTTCATGTTAAAGGTATATATTAAAAGGTAGTAAAAACAGAAAAACATCAAGACAGGACTAATACTCCGAAATTACACTACGCGTTCCAAATGTACTTAAAATTTACTTAGTGTTCTATTACGAGAACAAAATAATATGAACGAGTGTGAACATAAGAAGAAATATTTCGCGATGTGCCTCCATTTCCTGATATGTCTGTGCTTTCGGACATTAATTTTTTGATCAAGCAGGCCATCTGGAAGCGAAATGAAAGCAATATGGTATCGTTATAAGAATACTGGGAAATCTCCAATAAGTACATGGACGAAAAGAAGTGACCTTGTATATATGTTCTTTGAATGTTTTACAATGGGTGTAATTACAGTTCCAATACGTTCAGATTTCCAAAACTTATCGGTGCCAGAATGCATTTTCTAATGTCAAAATAAATAACTTGCCTGCTAGCTGTCGCAACTAGTTATTTTCATTAATGAATAACAGTAACGATATGCTATAATTATGTAACAACTTTTATATTTGTGAGATGACTATAGGTATACTACCTGTTACTAGGTGAAAGAATAGAAAATTTTAGAGCCACACAGAACGAAATGACTGAATTATTCACTTTTGAAGGATCTTTCCTAAAGTTCTAATGTTTCACCTTTCACTGGATTACAAAAACAATGGCATTATGCGCAGGAATTTGAAACAGTTTACACTCCCTAAATTATGAAATTCGTAACCAACATATTAAGGGGAATCATAAATAATTACCAACGTTACACAAATTACGGTGCCACATGTATTATGGTGAGTTACATATTTCTAATATTTTAAGCTAGTGGCGAAAATAATGATCAGTGCTTTAGTAATGTGTACGTGCACTAAAATAATTATAAATAATAACAAACGTAATTTGTGTCTTGCGTGTGAATGCGATGCAGTATCCTAGCACTAAAGGAAATTTCCAGTAGTGTATAAAAAATTTTTGGTCAAGTCTTCACACACAATAACGTATTTTCTTCTTAATAAAACGTTTATACATGGAAAAACAATGCCTTTTGCAGAACATGTTTACGTCAATATTAATAAAGGAGACGCGTGTAAAGTAACTTACATCGTAAGGCTACGACTTGGTACTTGTTTAGAAATATACATAAATTTACACGTAGGCTGAGGAATGTAATTGCAGTCAGGCATGGTTATCCATGGTTACTTTATCCATTAAAAAAGTAGTAAATATTAAAACTACCATCATTAAGAGCATAGTAAGGAGTAGAACAGAATGAACAGAATGCTAATGAGGAGGCGATGGAGATCAGAACATACGACGGAACGGAAGACTAATCGACGATCATTACTGTAAGTTAAATGTATGCTAAGAATCATCTTAGTCTCGGTTGTCTTTACTGTAATTTAATATGATAAGAAATTAAGAAATGGAAATTTCTTGGATTATTTGAAATTAGTTTTTTCTTCTAAATTATAATGTCTGTTAAAAATCATTTATTGGGGGAAACGAGGAAAATGAAATGTATCGTGGCCGTGGCAAAGTAGTTTTCGAGATTGCACGCTATGCTTGAAGTTAATTTCAAAACAATTTGTTTAAAACATTTTCAAAAGCAAATTAAAAATGTGTCACATAATTAAAAAACTTTTGTATTTAGTTATAATCCGATATATTATCTGATTAGGGTACCTTGTAACCTAAGTCCAGCCATTTTCTGAATAAAAAATTAACATTATAATTTTTTTCATTATGCAGAAATATGCAAATATGTAGCATAATGTTGCTCCTTATTCTCGTCTAGTACGCCTACATGGGTAGGGAGGCACCAACGTGGTGACACACACACACGGGTGCACCTGGCTGTACGTTATTACAAAGCAATAAGGTCGTATCTACTGCCACTAATATCTTCCTATAAAGACGGCTTTTACCTTCATATACTACCATTCCATACTGCCTGATGTAGTTGCTTATTAAGACTAGCAGTTACCTAGCAACAGTAGCAACAGTGTAAACCCAATAAGTGTTTTTACATCCATGTTTCATAAGGAAATGGAAGTATGGTCATGGCGAGAAAAATCGTGTTCGAGATAACGGCAGATTCTGATTTTACTACCATCAAAACATAAAAAAAGTAATTTTTCGAAAAGTATGTGTGTGTGTGTGTGTCTGTGTCTGTGTGTAGAATTTTTTCTATGACAAACGATAACAGCCGCAAATTCAAACAGAATCAAATAATTTTTTGCATACAGTCCTGAATTGTAGAGGAATCAAAGCCTATTGTTTTTGATGAAGATCGGTTATGGGAAAGGGGTAGTTTACCTGCAACGTTTTACAATTTAACAAGAGTAAAGTGCTTAATTTTGATAAATAAAGTATCCTGAAAAGAAGGTCATAATAATCAACTGTAGAAAGGTAGATGAAATATCTATAAATAAAACGGGTGTTTGACTGGGGGAGGGGGTATTTTTTTATAAATTAAAATGGTAGTTGATGATGGAGGAGGTAAATTTTTATACGTTTTATATGTGTACTACGTTATTGACAACAAAGAAGTAGTTTTCCATGGAAACATTTCATTTCACTTTAACAAAATTCTATATTTTTCATTTTAATTTAAATCACTTATGAGTGAAAATTTATCGTTCCTGGCAGGCAAGCATATCTCAATTATGTAATGTTTACTTTTCCAAAGGTTTATTATTGCTATTATGGCAATAAATGGCCGGCAGGACACACACACACACAAAATTCGCTTTATTTCTGGCCTCACTCATGTTTATTTTCTTATGTTTGCACGCTTTTTAAATGGAAAGTGTCGAAACCCACACCAACACAACGCGTGCAAGCCGAAAAGATGGACATCGATTTGCTTCCTGTGGATCGCTGGGCATTGTTGTATTAAAGCAATTAATACAATCAGTGTACTTATTTCTATTATGATATGAGAATTATAAACTGATATGTGCATGTGTGTGTGTATGAAAATTATATAAATAATTTTTCTCCTTTGGAAAATTGGTTGCCACTCCTTGAAAATATTTTGACCTCCCTGATGGCTAGTTGTTTACTAGCCTGTGTGGAATATAGCGTTATGACATGGATCAGAATGGTGGGTGTTAAACAGGAGACACAAACGTATTAAGGAAGAAATGTTTTGCTGAGAAATGTATAATTATACGGGTGAACAGAATAGTCGTTCAGGAAATCAGAAGACAAATGGAAAGAAAGAAATCAAGACTCGAGTTTAAAAAAGAAAAATTACTAGTATAGTATTGACAGAAAAGACTTTGATAACACTATAGACATCCCTCGGCCCCTCGCAGCGAGAGTCCAATTTCATTACAGGAACCAGATCGCAGCTACCTTTAGCTAGCTCTTCGTTCGGCCTACAGACATTTTATCCAAAAGTACAGTCCTTCCTCAAGAAGGTTGAGGATAGTCTTAATCCACCTGACATGGTGGTACCATTTTAGCTGATACGTAATTTCTTCAGAACTCAAGCATCCACTTATTTAATTAATATTTAAATGATTTTAAATATAAATTTTAGGACATGGAAGTATAAAGTACCTACGTTATAATACCGGGAACCTGTGCTTCATTGGCTCTGGTCAATTACACAGGCTGCCATAGACTTAACCAACTTCTAGTTAAACACATTAACACAAACTTCTAATTAAACACATCTAATTAACAAAGTTTAGGACATGGAACTCATGTATGGTTCTCCACACTGATTTTTCTAAAAGTGTGTGTGCGTGTGTGTGTGTGAGCGAGTGTAGAATTTTTTGCTATGGCAAACGAGAACTGCCGCAAATTCAATCAGAATCAAATAATTTTTTGCATGCCTGGCTGAGTTGTAGAGGTCTCAAGGCCTATCGATTTTGGTGAAGATCGGTTAAGAAGAAGGGGTAGTTTACCAGCAACATTTTACGTTTTAACAAGAGTAAATTACTAGAAAACTCATTTAAAATTTTTGAAACAATGGTAATTGTTAAAAATAAAATAATTTTGTTTCCAAGCAATAAAATTAAAATTTTTTTATTTTAGTTTAAATCATGTATGAGTGAAAATATACTATTTCTGTCAGGCAAGCATATCTCAATTATGTAATGTATACGTTTCCATTTTATTATTATGATTACCGCAATAAAAATGCAGGCAAGACACACACACACACACACACACACACACACACACACACACACACACACACACACACACACACAATTTGCGTTATTTCTGGCCTCACTCATGTTTTTTTCTTACGTTTGGACGCTTTTTAAATGGAAAGTGCCGAAACCCACACCAACACAACGCGTGCAAGCCGAAAAGGTGTCCAGCGTGGACAGCGATTTGCTTCCTATGGATCCCTGGCCAGTGTAACTGCACGTGTTTACAGAGGCACGTTCCATAGACAGACTTTTCGTCTTTAGGGAATAAACCTTCTGCAAGATGCTCAGGGCCATGAGAGACTGCGAATCGCTCCTTCTTTTCCGCGTGTTTGTTCTGTGAAACGTACACTATAGATTCGCAGCTTTATTCTGAGCAACGCTTCATAGGGAACGTTGAAAAGTTTTGTCCGTGGTATACCCTCATACACACTAAAACCTGCTCTGATGATTTGATTACGGACATCATAATAATAAAACTTTGGCAACTTGAGCACTACTTGATGGAGATAAAATATTAACTTTTACAAGCAATTAATTGTATGCATATTTTGAAGCAATAGATGTTTTAATTAATTAATACAAATTGTGTACTTATTTCTATTATGATATAAGAATTTTGTGCACGTGTGTATGTATCCTCTGAAAAATTGTTTTCCCCTCCTGGAAAATATTTTGACCTCCCTGATGACTAGTTATTTACTAGCCTGTGTGGAATATAGCGTTATGACGTGGCTCAGAATGGTGTGTGTTAAACAGAAGGCACAAACGTATTAAGGAAGAAATGTTTTGCTGAGAAATTTATAATAATACGGGTGAACAGAATCGTCGTTCAGGAAATCAGAAGACAAATGGAAAGAAAAAAAGAAAGACTCGATTTTAACAAAGAAAAATGACTTGTATAGTATTGACAGGAAAGACTTTGATAACACTAGAGACATCATTCACCCTCGGCCGATAACTCGCAGCGAGAGCTCAATTTCATTACAGGAATCAGATCGCAGCTCCCTTTGGCCAGCTCTTCGTTCGACCTACAAACATTTTATCCAAAAGTACAGTCCTTCCTTACGGAGGTTGAGGATTGTCTTCACTCACCTGATATGGGGGTACCATTTTAGCTAATATATAATTTCTTCAGAACTCAAGCATCCACTTATTTGATGTTTTGTCACCATATATACTTGTAGCTCATACATAATCTTCATTCTGTTCCGTCTTTTGACTTCTTGTAGTAGCCTTGTGACGCTTTCGGAGCGATCTTTCATCTTCAGACATTATGTCACTTATATGATATCGTGTGAATCGTATGAATTTATTAAAATGTTTACACAAATGCAACACATATCAGCAGTAAATACTTCAAATATACGCTACTTGAACGGTGTGTACGGTGTCGTGTATGGACGGACACTAACAATAACGGCCCGCGCAACATGTGCCGTACACCTGGCTATACAAAAACTATCATCGTGCTATCATACAAAGCATTCAATTTCAACTTGATTTGACTTTCTGATATATCACCTGGGCTGGTTTTGAATGCCTTATTTATTTCAAACTCTTCAATAGCATCCGTATTGCAACGGAACATTGCAATGAAAGCCATCGTAAATGGATGTGAATTCTGTAACACATTCTCTAAGGTTCACAGAAAAATTTTAAACTGATTTTATTCATTTTTTGTTAGGTGTACGTTTTGTACTAAGATATGGATAAAGAAGTGAGTTATGTCAAAATAACCATAATTTTATGCTCTATCATGTCTAGTGCAATGTTAGTGCGCGGGTGCCCGTGTTACCCACATTTTATTGAATAACGTCTTTAATAATTAACATTTCTACATGAAACTTGGACAGAATATGCACCATATTAAGTGCGACATTTTTAATATGTTCAGTACTGAAGAACTATAATTTTAATATGTTTTTAAATGAAAATAACACTTTTTGTAACACATTATCTGCAAGAGGGCACTAACATTTTTAGATAAAATCTAGACAGGCTTTTGCAGACTTGGACATAGTTTTAAATTGAAGTCAGCCTATTTTAATGAAAATCTATGACGTATCTAGAATTTCAACCAATCAGAAGTTCTTAAATTTATTCGAGTGGGCCTTCCGACGTGAGCATATCAGGTAGTTCGCTTCGAGATCCCGTCACAGTGTGCTGGACTGCGTTCAGCTTTTAAAACCCGCACGTTCTCCACCGCATTTAAAACTCGCGCGACTGCCACTGCTTAGTGATCGCGCGTCGACCAGTCAAGTGAGTGAGTCGGAGACTATTTGTCAAGAGCGGCGACGATATTGGTTCGTTCCCGCACAGCTGATTTTTGGTCTCACAATGACTGGCAGGTTTTAGATTTCGTGGTTAGACTATTAGAGCAGTTGAGCCTGTCTCATTTCTCATCTCACCCATGACTGAAGCGTTTCGGGACTGGCGGCTTGATCTGTCTTTGTTCGTTTACTTCTACTAGTATGGAAGCTTAATTCTAAAGAGTCCCAGGTAAGCCTCGATGCCTAATTAAAGTAATCTAATAGGATTATGCGCTATGTAACTTACTTAATAAAAGAATGTGTGTGTTGATGGGCATGTGCGTGGGTGTACGAGTATGTACTCGTCAAGTCAGGTGTTTACGACTTTAAAGGAATATCTTACACTCAACTACTACTATTAATTGTAAATTAAAATAGCCCTGTGTATGCATAAAATTTATAACGTAGATTCATTGAGTTAAAATCAAGGAGGTAATGTAGTGTGATTACTGGTTTTTAGAAGCGGAAGAAAGTGCTCGGGCTATATTTAGAAATTAAGATATGATTTCACAACATTTATATAATTGTGTGGTGTTTGTGTGGGCGAGCTGTGGGTGAGCATGTATAAGGATTTGTTTGACACGCAATACGTATAATACAATACATGTCCTAGGGTTCTCGGACAAGCCGATGAAGGGGTTTCGAAGGATGACCGTCCACCTGTCGTCCTCCCGTGCAGAGAAAAAGATCTAAGCTCCTCTACGCCGCCAGTCACAAACAGCCCCGCAGATGAGGATGCAGCTCCAGAAGTAACCCTTCCTGTCATCAGCTGTGTATCTGAACCACATCCCCGGATAAAACCTAAAATTGGAAAACTCAGGTGGGATCTTTCAGTATTATATAATTTCTTCTGACATCTTCTACTTTCCTCCAGTTTAATCTGCAGAAACCATGTAAAAACAGACTTATAAATTGTAAACTGATGAAAGATTAACCTGTAAAGTTTGGTGTGAACATGCATCAGGCATGTGTGAAACTGTAGTCTGGTTTTGTAAGATAGGGCCCATACTGAATTGATTGTGCTTTTACATTATACAAATATTTTTTATACACTCATGTAAAGGAGGCATATTTACACACACACACACACACACACACACACACACACACACACACACACACACACACACACACATATTGTAATGGTACACATCTTCACCTAACAATAATGAAGAAAACATGACAAGATAAATTGTTTAATCATTAACACTAGAATAAAAAAGGAATGAATCAGAGATTAAAGAATGGGTAACTCAAAACAATAACACGATCAGACATATCCAGGTAGTCAGAACAGTAACCTCTAATAATAAAGAAGTAACAAACAAACAAACCAAATGTTAAATACAGTAATACATGGCGATTTAAACTGAGTAGCCCAATAGATGGTAAGTGAGAGAGTATAACCAGCCTCATAAACCAAGAATAACATAAATAATGACAACTGTAAGTGAACTAGAACTAGCCACCACACTACCACAAGAGTGTAGTAATAATAAGAATAATAATGAACAAAGAATTAGCATGGAAGTGTGAAGGTATAATCAGCAACAACACACAAGTGACAAGTAAACTATGGCAAAATAAAGTGAGCCCAGAAAGAATACTATACTAATGTTAAACCAATGAAAAAGACTAATTAATGAAAATTGTATATGATAGTAATAAATGTAAAGACAGACAAGTTAAAAATATTAATTGTTAAGGACTTGAGATATAGAAGGGTACACCAACCCAAACAAATAGAGTAAACTATTTGTTTAATGTGCAAATCACATTAGCACGACACAAACATATCATGTATAGTCAAACCACACAAAGTGAGAGATTATAAATTGTAAGGAGGATGAACATTTCAAAATAAATGTAAGAAAGAGAGTTTTGAATAAGCAATACACTAATCTTTACCCACCAGTAACCCTAAAACAAGATTGAATGCAAAGTGTTAGTGTTAATACCCCGAAGTGAGAATAAACCCCATTAAAAAGTGATAAACACGGATAAAACCGTAATCAAAGTTTATAAGTGCATAAACTAAGTTATAAGTTATAAATGAGTGAGATCTAATAATGGTCAAACACAGGAAGGACTGTGATAGTTGAAAGGCCAATGTGAGTGGACACCCAAAATGTAACTAAATAAACTAATATTGTTAAAATTAAGTTAGCTTTAGTGATAACTGATTATCATGGTTTTAGATGTGTGTCAATTAATGTAATAAGTGACTATTCAGATTATTAGGAAAGTAAGAAAGATAGACTATCAGTGTGTCAATTCACCATATAGAAAATGTCAGTAATATTAAGGGATAAAACAATGAATAATCATGATAAGAGTTAATAAGACATAGTGAAATGGTATTAGGTACCATTAGTTAATAAAACAGTATCAGATAAGCTTAGTAATAAGGATTTTCTATAATAATCAAAATAATTAATTAAGGTTTATATGCTTGTTTTCTTTTAATGATATTATAAAATAATTATTACCCACTGAAGAGTATGAGTGGATAATAAAAGGTAAATAATTATGTTTTAATGAGTAGGATTTATGTTCCAAAAGAATTATGTTTTAATGAATAAAAATTATATCTATGGGAATTGTTAAAACCATAAGATGCTATGTTATATGATGCAATAAATAAGAATTAAAAACCAACAAAAACCAGTAAACAAGAAACAAAATAAAGACAGTCAGATACAATGACACTAAAAGGCAGTTATGACAGTATACAAATTAACATATGAAACCAATAAAATCACACACAATTACTAGAACAGACATAAACATTGAGCAAATAAACAGAATCATATATTAAAATAATCAGGACCCATACAAGAGAAGAATAAAATGTAATCTCAGTAATTAAAGAAAAAAATAGTCAATTGCTATCTAAGCCTAGACAGATTCCCAACAGTCAAATTACAAAAGACTTCAATTTTTAGAATTAAACACTGACATTAGTAAGACTAAGCCACATAAACTATGAAATACAATTAGACTATCATGTTAAGGCAGAAATATTATGATAATAATGTAAATTAAGAAAACAGTATAATTAAATAAAATCCACAAAACTGTCAAAATGTTGATACCTAAGTAAATACTATAGTATTTGATGTCAAATTAATCCTTCAGCCAAAATATGAACAGTGGTAATAATATTTACTACTAAAAAGGGAGTACTGAAGATTAATTACATTTAGAAGATCTGTGACCATTTTAAATACAAATTCAAATATCTTAACAATGATCTCAAGCCAATTTCAGCCAATCAAAAATTGTGAGTTACCATGACAACAACCGTGTATTGACTAATTTTCAGTTAGGAACAATAATAACTGTAGTGACGCTAAACTGGAGAGAAGCCACGCCGTGAAGGGCACAAAATTTTTAACTATAAAACAGTATAAGTGCCCATAAGTTGATGAAGAAGGACCAGAATAACTGACGAGAGAACATTCCAATCAAACTATACCAAGGACCAGCGCGGAATTAATCCAGATGCCAAAAAATATATGGAATTCGACCAGAAGAAGACGCCAACCATTCCCGAAGCCCAAGACTGAAGAAGGAAGAACCAACATCAACCCATTACACCACTTGGACGACTGACAATACATCTTTTATCTACTAACGTTGAGTATTGCTGAATTTATTGATTTATAAAAAAGACAAATTCTCTTTCATAAAATTATAACTAAATGATAAAACTCTCACTAGCACTGAAGGTATTTTCAAGGATTGATAAAAATAAAAAAGTAACTTTGTAAACACTGAATGACCAAATGATAACCTATGTATACACCAACGACACTGTCACAATTCAACACCACAATATTTAATTTATAGTAAACCTTGTTTGATTTTAATGATCACGTACTTTAAATGATATGTTCTAATTTTGTTATCTTGTTAGATAAACCTCTGTTTCGTACTTAAAAGAACCCTATAGGCAGATTTATTTTGTAAACTAATAACCACACTGTCTTGCAGCTAATATAAACATTGTACTGCCAACCCAGCGATCCGCTTATTGAGCGAATATTGCCGAGGCTAAAATCATTGTATAAATTATTAATTTTATGAAGCGTTAACAAAAAAATAACCAGTCAAAAGCCTAATAAAAGAGTGTGTACCGATAACAACTGTCCATTATTTACTTGTAAAGAATATTGTGTATGTTTTGTTTACTAGCAGTGGGTCAACATAACCAACATTATTTCAAGTTGGCAACACGTTTTCCCCCACTCAACCGAGAACCAGTAACAAGCCAGACGGCGAACGATTCGAATTTACAATAGTGCAATATCAAAACTATACAGATAAAAACTTTTAATTGTTTTCACGAAAAACAATTTGGCGCCTATCCGGAATTACGAAAGTGTGAGAAAGGACAGGTAAGGCACACAGGCTACCAGACGCTTCCGAACGACACCATTTACGTTCGCAAAACATTATAATATAACTTCCTATTTACAAATAAAACTTTATTAAAGATCGACAAACCGTTAGAAACAGGAGTATTACAATATATATATATATATATATATATATATATATATATATATCTCTGAGTGAGTAACTTAAATTCAAAGTCACATGAACACTGTTTAAATATAGCTGGGTATGAGTGGGTGATACGAGTCCTCTTATGTAGCTTTTCAATCTTGCATAATCTGGTGGGATAGAAGATTAACCTACACATTTCGGGGATATGAATCTTAAAACGGGTTTAATGAGTTCTTAATTCTGTCTTGATGATTTCTTCCTGAGTACACTGACACTGGAGCTGGGTTCATTATGAATTGCTGTTACCATACTTTACAGGGGAAATTGGGTTATTTTTGGATGAATTGATGTTACACCTTGGGCAGATATTGATGTGGTGTTACTAGCAAAGGGGTTTCACCCAAGGTAATTACTTGAATTAATTGTGGGTAGTATGTGTATGTTAATGTATTGGTTGTTGTGTTGGTATATGTATGTATGTGTATATTTTTCTCAAGTGGGTTAATAATGTATAACTGTATAGTAGCACATGTGTGAACTGTTAAATAAGCTGGCTGATTTAATACATTGGTACTTAAGAGATCTCATTGAGCTAATTTCTCTAATATCTTATAAATAATTGGTGTCATGTTATATTTGCGTATCTCTAAGCATGTTAGTCAACTTAAATGTCTGTATGAGTTGCAGCCTCAGAGTATTCAACAACCAGATTCAAGTGTACTCAATTACTGTGTAGGTATACATGTATGCAGATTTGTGTATGTAAAAGAAAAATTAAGCCATTTTACTATCAGCAACTGTTATGTATTCATGAGATTTTAATAACTGAATTCCATTCAATGGATTAGCTATTTGTATGTGTTGCAACTTAAGAGAACAATAACAGCTTTAAAGCGAATAATTGTTATACCATGTCATTCAAGTGTTATAAATTAAAGAAACACCAATAAATAAGAAATTACAATCAGAATGATCACAGTTGCACACCACTATATAAAAATTATATAGTGGTGTGCAACTGTGATCATTCTGATTGTGATTTCAACCACTAACACAAATTTCTTCATTAAACAAATAAGAAATTGTTATTGTTATATGAGTATTTCATTCTGCAAGTCCTGTCACCATAGCCAAGTAGACATGTTTCAAATGTAGCTTGGGTTCTGGCACATTTTATGCTTCATCTAGGTTGAGTGCCTAGTCCTAAATACTAAGTTACACCCCTAAAAAAAAATTTACAAAACTTACACAAAACTTGGAGGAGGTTTCAACAGAAAGGTGTACTAGCTGTCGCAAGTTTTCGTGTAAGAACACGTATATTCGGTAAGTGACGCGGGACTTAGATGCACGATTCGAGTTTACCGTATACGATATCTAGGGTAGCAGAACTCAAACAACCTTAATATCTAAAATATATTATTATAAGTGCATGTCGCGGAAGTTCAAGGTCTCTGCATAGGACAGCAGTATTCAGCAGAATACTACTGATTAAAACGCGAGAACACTTGAAGATTCCGGATTGTGTACGCAAAATATAGACTACAGGCTATTAAATACCCACTTATGAAACACTTAAATAAATTAATAAACAGTTAGTAATAGATAACGACGTGCGTGTGTGAAACGCGAGTGTCTGCTACGCCAAGGTCAACAAGCATCTTGACACTGACGTAGCTGGTGGATGGACCTGCGCGAGAGTGTGGAATTCTACGAACAAGTAAACTTACACTGTTGTGAAAACAATCATTAGACTCATTATTAAACGAGTCAATATTAAAATAAATAATTTTATGTTTTGAAAACTAAATCAGACAAAAGTATAATTTGGTAATTAATAAATTTCCTACCTCCAGATATAGAATCTGTTTTATATTATTATTATAATTATCATTATTATTACATATTATGACCTTGCGTTATAAAAACAATAATATTTTATTGAAGTAAAATATTAAGAAATTCTATTGTTTAATGTTTATATTTTCTTTAGCTCAATTATTTTATTCGGTTAAATTTGGTTTCCCCATTAATTAATGCCAAGTTCTTCTTGATTTAAGAATTCGTGGAAGTCTGGACGATCCCTGTCAAACGCGGTAAAATTCTAATTTTGAATAATTATTAAATAATGTTGCGTTCGATTGTGGAATCGCTTCACCCAATGGTAGGCTAGCTGTGAGGCACCTTCTTCAATAAGTTATTTTAATTTTTACTCTGTCTTCTTCCTGTTATAAAATGCTGAAATTCCTTAAATTATATTTATCTGATAAATAAAACTCTTTTGCTGCATTCTCTTGGGTTTTTATTTAATTATTTGATTTTAAATTCGAAATGTCATTTAATACATCGACTCTGTCTCTAGGGTCGAGAATTACAATAGTTGGTTGTGTTGGAATTTTTTCCAACACTTATATTAATTCTAAGGTTTTTTGAACTATTACAAAAGTCAGAAATGCCGTAGCGAAGTACAATACTTACAAATTAATCTTAATTTCTATCAATTTTTACATAAGAAACTGAATTTTGTTTAAGTAATTTTGTATAAATAATGTCTGCTTCGTTAACGCAGCTCGCTAACGCCGCGTGGTTTGGTTTGACAAAGAAGGCGTCAGTACAAAAATTTCAACATGGCCGCCATTAAGATGTTCGTTTTTGTTTTAAAGTGCATCCATCCATTTCCCTTAATATGAATGGAATTATATATAGTTTTTTTACTGTAAAAATAGTTATTTGTTCGTTTTCTTTCACTGGAGTGTTAATTAACAGTGTCTGTGATGTTTTTTCTTAGTGTGGTGTGATCGTTAATGTTTGGTTATAATACAACGACTTTCTCACCTTCCAATATTATTATCGGCTATTAGTCTTGCATACTTATTGTGTTTCTTCTTTTATTCTTATTATTGGTTTTCTGTCTTCTTAAATCTTCATTATTATTATTATTTTTAAGATTTTAGAATTTAGTTTTTATAACCTTGCACACTCAGAATTAATACTTTTGTACACTTTCACTCAGCCAGACATAGGACTGACCCGTTCTGCTTTCGTGTTAACAATACACTGTTACCATTTTCTTTCGAATTTGAATAGTTTGACCAATTTATTTAATTCCTGATTGGCTAATTTGACTGAATTTTGAGGTCACATGACCTAATATTTCTTACAATACAGATTTTTTCCCCTAGTACATATTACTCTCTATTTGTTAAATAGTTTATCTTAATTTAATTTACAGCATGTAATTCTTTGTGTTATTACCATTAAAATGATACCAAATATGGCCTGTGTGTGTGTGTGTGTCATAATAAATGTTCTGTGTTTTTACAAAATTATGCTGTTTAAGCCACTTGGGCTTTTTGACCATCACAAAATGATATTATATTTTCGGAATTTTTCACTACCTTTGATTTATTAGGGAAAACAATCTAACAGTGACAATTTTATGGTTTACCCCTATTAATCCCTAGTGTTTTACACTTTTGGTTAATTGATTTTATTTCTTTATAAGTTAATTTCTATGTTTAGGTGATAGTGTATGCTTCTGATTATATTATTTGTTTTTTAGTTAATTTAAAAAAATCTTACAATAATATACAAAATTCCTCTGAAAATTACAAATTACTCTGCTCTTTCTACATTAATATTTTTTAACAAACCATTTAGTCCTATTTCATGCTTCCATGGCTAACATTTTTTAACAAATTTCTTCTAACATCAACATAGATTTTATAACATAATTAAACATATAACATAACATAAAAACTGGTTATTAACATTAAAATTATTTCTGTCATATCATCTGATATGTTACTTAACTACTAGTTCCATTCAATCTGACTAGTTATGTACTATAGTAATTGGTTAATAAGCCTTAGGTATTAGTGTTCCCTAAAAGAAACAACATTGTTCATCACCAAAATAATTGGGATTCAATTATTTACCTGGCTTATAACCTATGACAACTATCGTCATCAACAAGATTGATAATTATGATAATAATATTATTCTGAACAAATCAAAAAACCATAATAAGCTTAATGCTTCATGTATTAATAGGTAAGTACCCTTGGTTATTAAACATTATCATCTTTCCAAGATTGTTTGTACTCACTTTATATTTCCCACTTTTGTGTTTCTTCATTTTTTTTTCTTTACACTTCACTTTTACATTTTACACTGGTATCACTTTTCCTTATTTAATATAGTTTACAATACTGTTTTCTTATAAGTTACTTTACATAAAGTTTTTCTTATTAACTAATGTATTGTACTTCTTAGTTATGTTAGTGTCTTTATTCCTTTTATCTTTCTAAGTTTTTTATTATTTATTATTATGATTTTCATCTTTTTTTCGATTGGGGTTGCTTAAGTTTACTCTTATGGCCTCACCTGTTTCTGTCACGTTACAATATCTATGCAATATTTATTTTGATACGCTGCAGTATATAAACCTTTATTCATACTTGTGAAAGTCTAACGCTTGTATCAGAAAAGTTGTACTATCAATCTTAATCATGAATTTATTCTTAGGATTTCTTCTTTGAACAAATGTTCTTTAAAGCTCTTACAAAATGACCTTTCTGTTTGACCTATATAAAAACGCTGACAATCGTATATAATCCTGCATACACCTGCTTTTTCTCTTAAGGGCTTATCATTTTCTGGTCGTAGTGTTTTATACGAGGTCTGTAAATTAAGTAATGAGACTAATTCGGTAAATCATTTTAGTTATAGTCAGAATATATCTAGACTCAGTCCCCTTCGAAATATCTCCCTTTGAAAGCCTTACAGCGCTTTAGACGGGGTTTCTACTCTTTATAGAATTGCTGGAACTCAGAAACTGGAAACTCCTTCAAATGGGCGGTTACATTTTTTTTAATGTTGTCTATCGTCCCAAAATGGTATTCTTCAAAATACGTTTTTCAATCTCGAGAAGGGAAGGTACTAACAGGGACTCAAGTCAAGTGAATAACTGGGATGAGGAACAGCAGGAATTTTTTTTTTTTGCCAAGTACTCATTACCCGAGAGTGCTGTGTGACAAAGTGGATCATTGTCATCAGCAACAACCAGGTGTTCATGACGGCTAGTCTTAAGTCCGCAGCCTGTTCAAGAATTTCTCGGCAAACCTGTTGATTCACAGTCTGTTATGTAGGCAAAAACTCCTTATAGATAATGTCATTACTATCAAAGGAATAAATGAACATGGTTTAGATTTTCGATTTGCTCGTTTTTGTTTTTTGGGGCTGTGGTGCGTTTGGTGTGTGCCCATCCTCGCTCTGGTACTCAAGAGATCGTACTCAAAGATCCATGATTCATCACTAGTAATAACATTAATAGAAAATCAGGATCATTTTCAATTTCACTTTAGAAGATCACGGCACACTTCCATCCTTTTTTCTTTCTGTTCAACGGTGAGGTTTTTTAGAACCAATTTCGCACAACATTTTTCATTCCCAATTCGTATGTCAAAATGTGATAAACTGTGGTGTGGTTAAAAATGTAATTCTTCTGCGATGATTCTGACAGATAATCGACGATCAGACCGCACCAAATTCCCTGATTCGATCAACATTATTGTCAGTTCTTGACGTTGATGGTCTTCTAGAGCATGGATCATCCTTAATTAACTCCCAAACATCTGAAAATGCTTTAAACCATCTGAAAACCTGTGCTCTAGACAAAGCTTCATCTCCGTACACATTTGTTTATTTTATAAAAGTCTCAGTAGTATTGTGCCCAAGTTTAACACAAAACTTGATTGCACAATGTTGCTCCTAATTGATGTCACTCACTTTTATAACGTACAACAGAAACTCACTTCACGAAAAGCTTGGTTACGTTTATGTGGCAACAATAGATATATATTACAATAGAATATATATATATATATATATATTGTAATATAATAGTATTATAAATATAAAAATAATTAATAAATGATTATTATGTTAGAATCACACAAGATTAGTCCCCTTAATTGCCCCACTGTTGGGCTAGCCAATTTGTAATATAATTTTATTACAAATATAAATAAAATAAGATAGATAGCAAGACATTATGTTGATGTAATCCCACGATTAGTCTCCTTAAAGATAACAAGAATTATTGCGATACTAATAAATGTTGTCTGAATCTCGGTGTTGAACTCGCCGATGATACAGCTCCACTTTGGATTCACCAGTTACAAAGAATAAATTAAATATAAATAATGTTTTATAATAAAGTGTGATTGGTTGATAATAAAAAAAAAATTTGTAAGTTATGAAATTTTACTAATATTTAGTTTTTTTGTTTAATTGATGAATTCAATTAATGAATAAATAATTAATTAATTGTGTGTGTACTTTAATTATTTCCAATTGAATAAGAATGAATTTGTAGTTCAGATCTATTTGTTTCTATTAATGATTTAATTGTGTAGTCAGATCGGTTGGTTCTCTCTCCGCTGACTTTACTCTTCTTCTTGCTCTCAGATATTTATTCTAGCACTGTAAATTATTTTTGTTTAGAAAAAATAAAATAGTTAACATTCATTATACAAATAAATACAACTCTTGTAACAGAATAATGATGTTCATTTATTGACATTTAAAATTATGCGCCATTCAGACTGCGCATGGCCCAGGCATTGGCTGATTATTTGCTCCAGTCGGTAGCGAACAAGATTGACAAAATATATTTTTTACAAGATTAATTAATTAGGATTCCTTTAGCGAGTCGAAATGGTCAGAGGGCAAGGAACAAGATACATTCTTACAGGTATTCTTAAACTAAATTATTATGGCTGAAATAAAACAATATTATTATTTAAATTGTCAATTATGAAAAGTAATATCGAACCATTCGTCGAAATGACGTCACTCCCTTCAAGCTGGCAGTGTACTTGGCACGTTCGGAAATCCAGTATGGCCGCCTTCACAATCGATTTTCGCTGCTATGCACTGCTGGAACTGGTTGAGCTTCTCCCACAGAAATAAATGAATATTCCCTTCTCTGCGAAATAGTGTTGGTCCAGGAATATAGTGTGGAGTGTTCTCTCTTCTCCTGCGATGTCGTTTCGGGATGGATTACTGGTGAAGTGTCCGGTGTTCAAATATGTGTATTCGTGTTCTGCTAATATGGTCCAAAATCTTCTCAAAATGGCCGTTGATTTCTTGTGCTGGTGTTAGATGGTGTTATTACTGTTGTTCGGAATCAGTGAGGTGTTAAATATTAACTGTTAATGTTATTTTCATTTTAGTTAACCTCTGTTACACTCTTCATAGCCACACTCACGGTTTTGCACAAAATTATACTTTTTCGGTCTTCTGTTAGTACATTCTCAACTAGTCGTCTTCACGATTAACAATAGACTAAACTCTGAACGTCGTCGTTTTAGGGTAATTTGTGATATGTCTTTTTCCTCTTTCTATTGTTCATTTATAAAAGTACATGTCTCAGATTTGGTTCATCATCTAAATATACATAATAAGTTTTCTTATTTTTTACTGTATTTCAAATATTTCTTAATTTTACAAAAATCTAACTACTCAGCAATATTGATTAATTAATTTTACATAATTGGATATATAGCTGGGTTTGTTTCAAGTTCATTTAAGCCCAAAAATTACAATTTTTTATAATTATTGTAGGCCTCATATTTTGTACAAATTTAGTCTTTAAATGGTTTTTAAGTGTTTTTTCTGATAATATTTCCATGGAATAATCTTAATAACTCCGTGATTATCTTTGTTGTTAATAATTTTTTTGTTAAAACACTTCAATATTGATTAATTTACTGTTTAGTCTGAGTTGATTACCATTATAGGCCTAGTATTATTTGTTTCCAAAGGAAGTTAATTTTCTTTCCTTTGTAATTCCATTCGTTATTAATTGTATCTGTATTAACTACATTTTCAATTTCTGTGTTGTATGGACTGAATTTTATCCCCTATTATGTAGTTTGATTCTCTGATAGATAGTTTTGGGTTTACATTACTGGTCTGTGTTTTCTAAAGTGGTGTCTTAGCTAATCTGCTTTGTACCTTTCATATGGTTTACAGTTTTAAATAAAATTATTACATTCCTATTTCCTACTTGCCTCTCTGCCTTACAAACTTGAAAATTAAATAACATGATTTTAAATACAACAGAATATCTTATATCTACTAACTTTTTTTATATATCACTTAAACATAACAAAACATCTTATGCCTATTATTTTTTTATACATATAGAATTATAATGGAAACATCTTATTATCAGCAACATTATCAGTCATTGGCTGTCCTTTGATTTTATGTTTCCTTTTATCACCAACCTAATCCTATTAAAACCTCTTATTCCTAATAACACTTTCAGTTATTAACTGTCTCTTGTGTTCACTATAATTATTTTGATAACACAATGAAATAAAAATATCTTATAACTAATACCTCCAGGTTATAACACCTCCAGTTATTAACTGTCTCTTTCAATTACTATAACTGTCTTGGTAACACAATGAAATAAAAGCATCTTATAACTATTACAATCTTATATTACTTAATTTTTTTAAACACTTTTATTATTAAAATTAACCTTAGTCATTAGACTGTCCTTTGTTTTTTTTTATATAGTATTTCCCTACACTGATGGTAGTCTTTTTACTAGATTTCTATTTCTTACACTATACTTTATTATAGTGTGTCACTTATTATTGTCTACACTAATGGTAGCCTTTTTAAATAATTTTTTACATATTATACTTATAACTAGTTTACAATTCGGTTTTCTTTGGATTGTATCTTGTAACTTGAGTTACTGGGTCTAACTATATTGGTTTTAATTTTGTTCAATGGTATGTATTCCATTATTAACTTTTTTTGGAATAGCTCTTCTTGTTTCTAGGCTCTCTGTGGGAATCTTGACATATTTTGTCCTTTCTTCATTATTATATTAGTAAATTTCTGGTCTTGTGGTTTCTCTGCTTCTTGACCTTATAAATTTCCATTATTAATATTGTTTTCACCCTTTTATCTCCTTTTTCTTGTCTTTCCCTTTTTTACTGCTACCCCAATCTACAGGGTATACTGCTGGTTTATTGGGTTTTTACATAGTAAGTTATTTTGACCAATGGTTTTCTTTGTTATTTTTTATTCTTATTAACATTTTATTGACTAAATATACAGTTACCTTTGCTTAGCCTTTAAACAATTCGTTCTTCTCACTCACTATGGACCTTTTCTTCTTTATTTATGTTGCATTAAGTTAAATGTTTAACGTGATAATTTTGTTATGCTACAATATATAACAATAGAGAACAATAATAATATATAACAATAGATAGATATTAATACTCAATAGCAATCAGATATTTATCTAACCATCTGTGTTAATGGTAACCTTACAGTGTTGCAATATTGACTGCCACAAGATTAATCTCATTACTTAATTTACAGTCCTTGTATATGCTGTTATTTGTACTGAAGGTTATATGTATATTTAACATTTTAAAGGTGTTAACTAAACTTTTCGGGAGTCTGACATATGGGAACCGGCATGTGTGTTGCCTTGTTCTGGTCTTTCGGTGGTCTCATACGTTTGTCACCTTGATATTTAATTAAATCGTCAATATTGGAACTGTTCGGCTTTGGCTATATACTTTATTATATTTAGTAATTTTTGAAAAACGCTTATTTATGGAGGAATCTGTAGTAGTCTGTAGACAAAACTTTTACATGTAGCTATTTCTTGGGTCATCAGCTGGTGAGCATCTGTATGTATAAAAACGTCAGTAGCGATGGGACGTAAATCTGATATTGAAATTGATTTCCTGTTCTTATGATTATTAAGTCTAGAACGTTTAAATGAGTATCATTCTCTGTTTAATGCGTGTAACGTATATAATTGTATGCTATTATATATATTGTTTATGTAATTTTTATTACATGTAACTGCCGCATAGCTCATCAATAGTAATGAAAGTATCATCAACATACCATTGGTAAAAATAATTTCATTTTGTAATTTACTTCTATCGCACAATAAATATAAAATTTTCGTAATAGTTCCTATAAATATCTGATAACAGACCAGGATGTAGAAATCCCAAAGCGAGACCTTCTTTCTAAATGATACGTACTTCAGATTATACTGTTGATATGTACTGCACTGTTCATGAAGGTAATGTATTAATTAAATCAAGTAAGACTTGGGTACTGGAAACGTGGCACTTATTGTACAGAGATAACGGCATCAGGTACATGAATCATCTTTAATTTAGCAACTCTATCGTAGCTTATAGCATACATTTTTAAATTTACTATCTGTATGGTGCAGTAAGTTTATTTTTAAGTTTCGATGATTTCATTTTGTTTGCTCTGTGTTACACATAAAAGAGTAGCGTCGTGTGTGTGAATAGTGTTTATGGGGACTGTTTCATTCGATTATATCTTCAAGCCATATTATCACTAGTTACTCGATATAAGTTTACAAAAGAATAAGGGTTATAGATTACATCAACTTTTCCTAAGATTGTACAATCCCCCCCCCTATCAAGCACAGGTAATAAACGTATTGGTTTTTTCTTAATTTTCTAGGCGTTTAACCTTACCGATAACTTCCTATACTACGTAAGATTTCCAAATACTCTTTATAATTGTATTACTGTACTGCACAAACGCACTGAACCTGTTGGTTTTGTCAACCACAGAGGTACAAGTATTTCAGTATTATTACAAGCAATGTACGCGATTCAAGTATTTTAATTTAATTTAAAATTCATTTATTCCAACAAGTAGTATATTTCTGCGTCTGCCTCAAGAAGCATGCGTTTAATAAATTATTCACTTCTATTTTTATTTGAGATTTAATGGAAATTATTTAATTTTAATTAGGGTATATATTTGGCTACCTTGAAGAAATATATTGATGGTGAAAATAATATATTTTATTTATTAATGAATAATCCAACAGTCTTTCGTTAATTACAAGTAAAATTAATCAATAAACGCACACACACACACATATGTATGTATTTATGTATATAGGATAAGTAGATATGTATGTTTTATAACTTGTAAGGGACTTTGTATTTTCGACTATAAATTTGTTACTGTAAATGCAGAGATATAGTGCAGTACAGAAAAATGTTTCTAGACCTAATTATTGCAAGTCCGTGCTATAACAGTCAAGGGCGTGCGGCCGCGTATGTCATGTAGGCGCTAAATGGTTCAAAACTTTTAAAAACAAAATTTTATATTAAGTTAGTTTTTAAATTTGTTTAAATTAGATTTTAGTAGAGAAGTAGCAAATAGTTTACCCACCAAATATTTAGGTTTGCAACCAAGGTCTAAGAAATCTTAACACAATATCAGTTTACCTTGGTTATTCACTGGTGATACATAAACCTCCCTACAAACGACTATTTTAGAGAAAATAGCCACAAGCCGCGAATTTACCGGACTCAAAGAGATAACCCCTGAGCTATGTAAAACATTATAATAAGTATAATACTTTTAGTATGATCTATGTGCCTTTCGTGTGAGTGAAAGACTGTCCGCATATGCTTTGAAAAACACTATAGTATTACCAGAGTCGTTTAAAGACTAAAATATCACAACTATAAATACAGTGGCTTGTATAGTAGCTTATACAGTAAATTTCGTTCCCGAAATCGACCTCTCATATATCTACAGTCTACATTCTACAGGAATACAATACAATTATATTGGAGGAGTCAACTAGAGGTCACAGCTCACCGGACTCCGGATACGGATATCGTTTCTTAAATCCAAGTACCAGGGAAGTTCAAATGAGATTACGTTTTCAATAATCTTGAGGCAATACACTTTCAAAAAAACGTTTAAAGACTAAAAATTGTTAAAACAGAAACAATCGAAGGACAGTTAGTTTTGTACATGGTCAACAGGTTAATTAGAAAACCGAATCAACGGTAAGAGGTTTTACAGTTCTTCAATTAATTTTTAATAAACAATAATTCCATATGTTTGTCTCACCGATATCAATGGTTTGGTTGTTCTTTTGCATAACATATATCTCTGTTCTATGTTCTACGCTGTTCCATGACATAACATAACAAAAGAGAAACTGAAAAAGCAAACCGAAGCACAGCCAAATGTCGGTATTAAGCCAACCGTCGCGTCGTAGTCTTATTATTCAGATCACGTCGAGGGTGTATCCTACAGTCACAGTCGTGTGTACCCACCCAAAACAACACTATGTTTATAAAACGTGTTACTTCAAGTACAAACGGAGTTAGGTAAGGGTGACCGAAATGAAAATACCAAACGTATTATATTTATTTTAGAGATAAATATATTGCGTAAACGTGTACCACTGTCATGGTATTATAGATAAGATGTTGAAGGAATTGTGGTTAACTCAACTTTTGTAAATACACCAGTTGTAATAAAAAAATTGAATTTTTTTTTTGGCTTTACGGAAAATATTTCCGTTACATAAGATGTAGGTACGATGTAAAAGTTATTTACACCTGAGGACGCTTCAGACTTTTAGAGTCGAAATGTTATGTTTAGTATTATTTTTGAAACGATGGCTAACGTCCGCAGTATTATTATATTTTGTAATAATAATAGTAGCATATATATTCTTTTGCAATGGTCCTTCTCAGATAATGGTCACTAAGCATGATACGTTCTAGTCAACGTCTTAGCTAATACTACTCAGTTTATTACATGAAATCACAGTTCTCTAATAAAGTGGATGAGTTTTCAGTTACAACAGCTGCAGTTGACAAACGAAATTCCTAACTGTCATCTTTTTGACATAGTTAACTGAAGATTGATTTGCATGGTGTGATCCAGTCACATATGCGGACATCTGTAATTAGTAACTTGTGTTTTGGACAATCCTCAACTTGAAAAATTGTTTAACGACAGTGTTTGATTTTATTGAAATTGTTATTGAAGTTGTAGGTAGCGAATGCTTTGGCGTTCAGTGATTTTATTGCATTGTTTAAACACGATGATCCGTGCTATCGTCGTAACAATATCAACATTACTCGCAATAATTGCTTTGAGTTTGTGGAATATATGGGCTTTTAAGGTGCAAAGAAGTATTTGCATAATGCGCTTGAAATACAAAATACAGTTTACACAATTAATATGTTAGTGAAGAACAAAAGCATACTGTTAGTAGAAATTTAGTGTTTTAACATAAATTATAAAATTCAATGTAATAATAAGGAAAGCGAATTACCCAAGTACATTCTAGATTCATATTTTGGCCAACGTATAAACGATTACATCATTTTGTAATATGTGAGAAATAATATTCGGCATGATAAATTATAGGACTAGCAACTACCAACATCTTACACAGCCGTCTGACAAGGTCACTGTAGTATAGGCTATCTGTGTGCCATTACGTACTAACGTGCTGCGTTACAACATAGGCATGCATATGAATATTTTCATAGTCTTCATATTTCTGTCCTATTAACGCCTGAGGAAATCAACCTACCTAAAATTATTCAAACTTTTAAGTGGCAAAAATCAAAATAAAACATAAAGAAGAAGAGTGTACTCATCATTATTAATATGATTTTCTTAACGTTATTCTCTAAGAAAGAGTGGAAACACAATATAAATAAGAGATACTTTTTTACATCAAAAGATATCAACATGATGAACATATTGGTAATCAAACCTAACACATGTATGACCTAAATATTTTGAATTATTACATGTTAATGCAACATAAGTTTGAATAGAATACAGAAGAAATAATTTACATGTTTAGGCTTAAAAGTTTTGCATCAATTTTAAAAACATTAAAAATTGCATCAATTTTTCGTAAGGAACACTGACATGATGGTGTGTTGCGCAATGGATCAAAGTAGATTCAGTTACTTAGGTGAATTTTATGTGTAGAAAGTATACGATTTTCTTGTGCGCGTATTTGCTCGTATCGGCAAAATGTTCCATTAACAAAATGTTCACTCTTTAGCAGTGAATTGTGTCTGCTCTTTTCGAAGAAATATAAAACTGGTAACATAAATAAATTTTTATAATTTATAAGTATAATAGGTAAAACAATACTTTTTCTTTTATTTTAATAACTGTTTTTAAGCCTGCGTTATATTAGAAACAATAATTATCGAGAGCCTTTGTCATATCTGTAATAAGTTGTGATAAAAGCTTTTTATTTGCATTTAACACGTTAATTTAAAAAAATATAATTAAATATACAATTATTTTAAAATTATAAAAATATAATTTTTGTGGAATTGTAAACTTAAGTATTGCACCCCTATGTAAATATAAGTTCCTCACATTTTCCTATTAGACCTACTACAAATTAGGTAATATTTAATACAAAATATATATTGTTATAACAGCTTACAACAAGAAGGATTTTTAAACCGTTCGGTAATACAGTTATTTTTAGGACTGACATCGTTCCTACAGTTAATATTCGCTTTACTTAATATTCAAAATTCGTAGTTAATATCAATTTATCTTAATGGAATTAAACAGTTTTCAAAACACAAACCGTGTACACGCCTAATTTCACTGAAAGTTCACGCCTACGCAAGTAGGTGCCTGTAAAATACAATAGGATTACAGTACAAGCACTTTGTCCTAGAGAGGCTACTAAATAATTAATGTACAGACTGCCTCAGTTTGTAGAGCCTATCGAGCCGCTACTATAATTAATTGTTATCAGCTTAAATGTAAGAAGCTTAATACAGTGTCCAGAGAATTAATAATCGTTAAATTTTACATTATGAAGTCTACTAGTAAAACAAAATGTTTAAATTGATATTTTAGCCATGTTTAAACGTTTTAAAGAAATTTTATAAATTTTACCATTTTTGCATAAGATATATGTATTTTTGTGTACGCATATGTATATAAGGTTGTGTACGCGTAGCATATTAAGCGTAAGTCTTAGGTCTACATTAGCAATTTCATGTGTTTGTCTTATATTAATCCTTTTGAACAAAGTTCTAAGCACGTAGTGCGTTTATAATATCAAACACCATTTTAAGAGCATATAAAATAGTCACACAACATATTTTTTGACTCCTAGGATACAAATGTACAAATGTAAATGTGTGATTGTGTCCGTTTGTGTTTTGTGGGTGTACATAATACTAATCACATATATGATTACCTAGTCGTAATAAGTAATCAAACATATATTTATATTTGTGATTTGTATTAGTTTCGGATTGATATCTGAGTTGCATCTGCTCACTACCACTCTCCACATACACACACATTTTCCTCTTAACTTGCGTCAAAAAGTAGATAACAACGACATACATCCTTACGAATTTTATAACCTGACATGTCTTTCCGTGCTTAAGATATTCAGAATTGGAAATGGCCTTAATTTTTTTAAGAAAACGGATGTTGTGATGTCAGCAGGAAAGAAAACTGCAACGATATCGGGGATACAGTTTCGTAACAATTTGTTGTCTGAGACTGAACATACAGCTGAGTCAAGACTATGGTAACGCCCAGAAGTGAAAGAAGAGATAGAATTTTACCTACAAGAAAAGGCGTACACATTTACATAAGTCTACAATATCGTGAACTCAAACACTTATTTCTAAGTCACATTTAGTTTAGAAACGTAGAGTATATCTTCCACAAAGGGTTATAACTTCTTCAGAACTTCTTTTATAACTTCTAAAGAGACGTGCGATATATGTGCGTGTAGTTTACGATTGGGCAGGATTCGTACGCCAATTCCCCACAGCAGTGAATAAGACTTCCTTAGCCGTTCTTAGCAGAAAACAGTGGCCGATTGATGTCAGACTTACAAGAAGAAAACAATATAAGAACTGAATACTGCATATAAATCAAGTTGAATGTGAATACCTGTTCTAAGTAATATAGGAATCGTTTCAATTTTTGCGTTTGCCTTATAAGTAAATTCAGTAAGTTGAAAGTCAAGCAATATTGATTTTCAAAGCGAGTAGTCCACTGTATCATTTAGTTAAATATTCATATAAATGAGTGAATATAATGAACCATTACGTTAATGATTTGACGAGGCCTTATCCCACTATTTTGTTTAAGAGATTCTGAAATTACAAACATCATTATTCTTCCAGGTCTTTCTCAGTTAATGCAAATTTAAATAATCAAGTACAACTGTATGTTCCCGAATACTAACGTACGTCGTCGTGAGAGTTTTTTTAGCAGATGTTCTACGAGTATATTTTATGTGTTGCACGTTGTCTCAATTCTAGGTCTCAATTCACACATGCACACAACAGTCTTGTACAGTGTTTCGTAGCTGTGAACATCGGCTGCAACAAGGCTGGCGACAACATTAGAAACGTGCTTCTGTAGTTGTTGTAAAACTATATTATGTGACAGAGAGACATTTGGTGTAAGACAACAAGCGTACTCTTGTGTCTAGTCACCGTTACTGTCTTTGAAGGGAGACAGTTCTTTCATTGGCACCACTGCTTCACTGCTTAATATTGAGTGTCAGGTTACCACAATTAACTCGTTGCGTTAATGTCACGTGTTTCGACTCATGCTTCGGAATGCCGATTCAAGGGAATAAGCAACATCCGTATTACACGCGCGCGCGCGCACACAGTCTAAAACTTGTGTGAAGCTTGTCCAAGTGTACTTTTATCATGTTTGTTGTTATTTACAAAATTGTTCTGTGTTTACCATATTTTAAACAATAACAAGATATGACAGGATAATATTTTAATAATGCTTATTTTATGACTTACAAATTATTCCAATAAATACAGCATTCACTCACCTGAAACAAAAAATATGTACATTTTAATACGTGTTTAATTGTCTTTACACGCAAACAAACAAATGCGCACAATCAAACAAATTAAATCTATCTATAAATGCATTCGGTGGTGGTTTATACAAGTTTTTGGTTTATATTTTTAATCAGTTGGTTCAATTAAGTTCAAAATGTTACCGGTTTTCGTGACTTGAGTTAAATTAAAAATGTTTCATTAGGCCATATTAGATCAAAGTAAACATTGTATTTAGTGGAGTAAATTAATTTCATCGGAATGTTTTCTCTCTTAGCGTTTTGATTGCCAAATATGGTTTCGTCTTCAGAAAGTAGAAGTGGCTGTTGACGTACTTTGTTGAAAGATATTATTACCTTGTACTTTAGAGATACATCGTTGTTTAGAGCAATCATAAGCAGATTTTAGACCTTATTAACGTAACACGTTTAAAAACCTCAATATTATTATATTACATGTCTTACACACTAATAATGCAATATAAAAGTACAGGACACAACATTACAGGCAGAAGCGAACGGTCGACTGTAGAGATTCTGGTTAAAATACATCTGTTCTATTATTCTCTGAACGGGCGATAAACTGCTTCTCATATCTTTTCATATGCCTCGTCAGGCGTGTATTTATTCTCAGATTGCTTAATCATCCGTAAACAGATATACTTGAATTCCCTAACAATCAGAAATTCCAAAAACAGGCAACTTCCGTGATATATATATATATATATATGTGTGTATTCCGAAGATGGAGTAGTTTAAATTGTAAAAGCAAGAAACCGAAAACTCTATCTTTTGTTTATTATGTATATTCTATAGTGGATTCGGTGATACTGTTCGAATTATATTTACAATACCGGTAAGTAAACGGACGCCTATTGCTCAGCACCACAAACCAACAATACTGACAATTTCTTTATTATTAAAGTTTTTTGTTCATTCTTAGTTGTGTACCACTAATATTTATTGGAAAGATAGTTTTTAATATTTTAAAGATAATACTAAAAGGCCTCGTCGTCGTCATCCTTTACGGCTTAGACTAGTATCCTGTTCCAGTCTTAATGAATTTCACCCAATGATGATAGTCAAGGGCTCTTCTTGAAAATTTAATTGGACTCATTCTCTCTACATGTAACCGCCACTCCGTTTTGTACCGGTAGATTTTCTCATTTAAGCATTCAGCTGTGCCTAGCTCCATTCTAACATGATCATTGCTGATAAGATCTCTCCTAGAACAACCATTTACAGCCCTCGAAAACCTCATTTCCACTCCTTGTAGTCTAGATATATCTTAGGCCTTTCTAATCTACGTCTCACTACCATACAGCAGTTGAGGTATGGCTACTACATTATAATATTTCAGTTGTGTGTCTTTCCTTGTTTTCTTCTTTAAGTGTCTAATGATACATCCACAAAGCGACTGGAAGAGACTAAAAAGCCTTTTAAGTAATATCTATGTAATTTGTAGAAACGTAATCAATATATTTTAAATATTAAAAACATGACTTTAATGTTTCTAAGAAGTTTCCATTTATTCTATGGAATCTTTTTTCCTATATAGGGTTCTTGAGGCTATCGGTGTCTCTTTCTTTCAAACTCTTCCTCTGTTCTTCAAGGTCTTCCCACTCTCCTTCTTCAAATTCTCTTTTCTACAAATGTCTCCTACCTCGTCTCTCCGTGACCTTTTTGGGCATCATTCCTATTCTTATTTATGAAGCCCACAATAATAATAATTATTATTATGTTTCATTGTTTCTTGGTTCGTCCTCTCTGTGCTGTAGAACGTGTCCAGTATAATACAGCTATTTCTTTTCTCCCGAATCCCATGTAATTAACATCCTTCTGCAAAATCTAGAATGTTATTTCATCGTTTTCTATAGAACACATTACATCACTAGTTCACAATTACTGGTAAGTCTATTTTAAATAGACCTGCGCCCACCAATCAGCTTCACCCAACAAAATTTCTTGTTATTATAAAATTTTCAGAGGACTGGAGGATTTGAGCAAAATGTAAATTACTTACAGAGGTGAAAAACTTTCTGTATTTTAGATATTTAATTACTATTATTATTAGTGGAAAAGCAATAATTTGCATAGCATTAATTTCATTTTGTTTACAAAAGTACGATAGTAAGTGTCTCATTTTGCTAATCAGTAAATTTTAAGGACATTACAGTGCTACAAAACCTCCTGGTTAACAGGGGAATACACCTGATTTATTACACCCGATGTACAATATCTTCATTAGGTATACGACTCTGATAGGTTTCAAAGGCTAATATTTCTTTCATTTTTCAGTCTTTCATTCATCTTACTTTAACTGTACGTTATGATTCTTGTTTTTTTTTTCAATTACCTGGTAAAGGCCTGGCCAGGGTTAAAGGTAGCAAAGTCAGAGGATAACTATTTTTTTCAAATAAAACCAAGAGCAGGACCACAGGCCTAAAGGTAGGACTCCTAACCACTGGTCTTAATCTACAGGACTCTGGTAAGTCCTTAGAATAAATCTGCTTGATCATAAGTCTCGATGGAAGGAGTCGGATATATGTAACGGCTACTGGCATAGTGCAAACATAGGTAAAGACGATAGTATTTCAGGAATATTCGGCAACGTGGAATGTGAGGGGTCTTCCTCATAAAGGTACGGAACTGTGTCGCAGTCTGTAAGAGAGAAAAGTAGATACTACAGTCATTACAAACACTACGAAGAACTTCAAAGGCACAGGGTATATAGAGGATTATATGTTGCTGTACAGTGGTTTTTGCAGAATACAAGTGATTGAATTAAACATGGATTAGGGACATCGTTAGACCCGAAATAAATAACTCGCTCTCATTAAATCGTATGGGCTTGTTACTAATAGAAGTATAGTGGTAGCTTAATAGTTAGATTAATAGCGAATTAATAATAACAAACTAATAGCGAAGTCTCTCGTCGCGGTGTACATACTCCAGAGACTGCCAATGAGGAAGAATCAGATTTATTGTACGATGAGTTGCAAAAGCAATTGGATATGTACAATAACAAGAATTATGTAGTTATAGCCAGTGATGATAAAATGAGAGTTGATAACCAAGTTATTGATCATTTTGGAGAGAAACATATTTACAAAAAACTGAATAAGACTGCGAGAATTTGCTGAGTTGCCCTTGGGTCTGTAAAAAGCACCTTGATTTTATGGTTTCCACAGGAATGAAACCCTGTAAGTGCTGGAATCTTAGTCAGTAGTTATGCCCAAAAGTCTACTAATCCCCTCAGAAGAAGGAGATAAACTGACACTAATGTTCAGTATTGGGTATTTAATAGTGGTCTCATAATCTTATCGAGCATCAAAAGCTTCGACGTTATTTAATCTTGCAAGTGCAGCAATTTTTTTTTTTTAATAAAAGACATTTTAATCACACTGTATTAAGATGGCCACTCATGAAACATGTATAGATCATGGCCACTCATACACACCATCATGGATAGCCATATCCGTATGCACCGGCGTTTGTAAATGTCATACACTAAATGAAACTACTCCTTGTATTTAACTTGTTTATTTGTAGAGAGTTTACTGTATCAATTTAAAATTTCACTCTTTTGGTGTTTGTATCGATATGTTTTGTAAGGAGGGGCACGTTGTTCCACACATGTCTTTTTCACTCAGTGGTGCACACATGCGTCAATTCCGTATTCATGTAAGTTAATGTCTTACTGTATATAAGTCACATTCAGCATGCGTACATCAGTCAGCTGGAGTTACATATTACATTAATACTAAAGATTCTTCAGGATCAAGTAATAGGCTTACTTATTTTTTTGTAACTTTATAATTAGTAACAATTAGTAATAAAGAACAATTATTCTTTATCTATCCCAGAGCTTTTTAATACATATCTTCAAATAATAAGTTTCAGTTTGTTACCATTCAGTTCTGAGCACTTAAAGCGTTAAACAAACCAAAATAAATTGAGCCGCTGCGTACCGACTTGTGCGTAGCTAATGTAAATTAATGGATCACATCTCGGATGACAGCCGCCCCAGAACACACAACAAAGCTGTCATTTATATTTCATTGTTCTGACGCAAAATATTACGCATTATTCAATGTGGAATATAACGTATTTCGCTACAAAAACATTTATTCAATTGTATTGTGTAACCGCACCACGAGGAGTAAAAATATTGTAACGTTTAATACAATACAAACAACCCGTGTGCACAAAATCATGCCCAGTTGGTGGAAACAAACTCTGACAAGTATTTAAAACAGTGTAACATGATTTATCCGAATCCGTTCGTATTGGAAACTGTAGAGTAATTATTGTCGTTTACTTCTCTTACGCGTACTTACGAAGATCCAACACTTCAGTAAAGCCGTTGGTGAAGTACTTACAAAGTCTTTTTCTCTTTATTACCTTGCTTTTAGTTACAGTAGAAACTGTAATTTAACTAAACTTTTTTACAGTAACTTATAAAGAATCGGTTATATTTATTACTAACATAATTATAATAAAATGCCAAGAGTTCAATGAAATAACAGTTTACAAGAAACGTATTCCAAAATATGAAGGAAAACTAGTGATTCTTTTGATAGGTACTAAAGTTGAATTGCAGAACAAAAGAAAGGAACTCATTGAAAACGAGATAGGTGAACAAGACAAACTAGTGGATAAACTAGGTGGTCAAGAAAACAAGATAAATTAGTGGATTATATATTTCAATGTCAAAGTGTTTTCTTACAGGTAATGGTAATTTATTATCAAAGGATTCATAGGCGTTTCTACTTTATGATTTATTTCAGATCTAGTTGTTTCTGAGCTATTACTATTAGAGATCTATATAATTAACTCCAACTCATTACTACTGCTGGCATGTTTAAATGTAGTCCAATATGACTACATTGTTTCAGGATGACTGTTTTTTTTTTTTTTTAATGAAGCATTTATACTTTTGTCAATAACTGTAGCTTAAATTGATAAATTACCAGGTATTGTTTAACAAGACCTAGTTCTGTAACTATCAGTAGCATTATCTCAGCAGACTGTAATTCGTATATTTTCTTTTTATTCAAAACCAACTTAATCGTGTTCTGCTATTTTCTCCTTTGCATCTTTTTTAATGTTGTGATAGGCTAATAGTGTCAATGAATCAGACTTTCCTATTTCTACAGATAATGCAAAACTACGCCTGTTTTGATTAAAGGTATCGTTCTTATGTATGAATTCTTGTGGTTATTAAAATAGTAATAATTTTTATTGTTTATGATTATTGTTATTGTTGTCGTCATTGTGCTGTTGTTGTTGCTATCGTCGTCGTAGCCATAGTCGTCAAGACCAAACCACCACCAACGACACCACCACCCCCATCCTCCTCCTCCTCCTCCTCCTCCTCATCATCATCGTCGTCGTCGTCGTCGTCGTCGTCATCATCATCAACAACAACAACAACGTCAACGTAATCATCATTACCATCACCACCATAATCACTACTAGCATCACCACCATCGTCTTCATATTAATTATACTGTAGAGCAGTGGTTCCCAACCTTCCCGAACCCGCGTACCACTTTGGAGCTCCTCGTTCATTTCGAGTAGCCTACCACCGGGGCATAAAGAAAGGTTATTGGGGTTTTCACAATAAAACCCTTAATAAAACATGCACAGTATATCTTATTATTCCAAGTTGCGTATAATTATTTAAATCTAATACGTAGAATTCACAAAATGGGAACTGATTTAAAAAATTAATTTCCGTTGGTTCTATACTAAAATAAAGTATAAAGTTTTTCAAAAGACAGTTGATTATTTTCATTACAGAATTTCTTGTTAGTAGAAATTAACAAGAAAATAATTAATTTGAAACTTGCTACAGCTTTTTGTGTACCAGAGGGTTAATTGTCAGGTTCTATTGATGTTATTTTTAGCCTTAAATCATACTCAATAGACATCCTATTACATTTTACCGAAATATAACCACAAAGCGTTAGGTTGTGTTTTTGTAAGAATAATGGTTTGAAATTATGTCCGATGAAAATTTATTGTTGTTTTGAACATAAATTTTTATTTATTTATTTTTTTAAGTAAATACTTTTTTACTAGATAGGTCTTCCTGCGTACCACCGGTTGAGAACCACTGCTGTAGATGAATATGTATACCTGTAAAACAAAGAACATTGCAAGTTTTCAAGAAACTAGAATCCCAAGACAAAATCGAGCGAATTTAGTCAGTTTCGAGGAAAACTTATTATTATGCATAACACATTTTATGATCAAAGAGAATGTAGTACGTCTTGTAGGAGCTTTAGCCTAACAGTTTTTTTCAAAGACAAACAATACGAACATATTGTGGCGTGATGATTATCGCGGAAACAATAAATTTCGGTTTTTTATTGTTACTAAATTTACTATTGTATTTGGGTTACTGCTAGTTGCTTTGGGGGACCGGTACCTTTCTCTTCCAACCATTACTATATCTAAGCAGCCATCTAGATCTAGGGAGTTTGGAAGAAACAACGAGATGAGTCAAGAACCGACCGAATAGTATATGAGCGTATATAAATTCTTTTAAACACGTATCCTAACTTTGTAACAACACTTCGGTCAACTAATGTTTAATCCGGAACCATGTCAATATCTTATCCTTAATCATTACATAAAGTCTTTCTTAATTTTTTGACTTATAATGATTATTACAAACATCACCTGATTAGCGCAAGAATCTCATTGATTAGTCGTTTCTATGATTTGACGTCATACCGTCTCGTTGTTACGTCGTATTTACTCTCATCCCTCCAGTTAAGTCATAGGTTTTTCCCTATAAGTACTCCTGTAAGATTTGGCCGTTTGCGCATATCTCGAGTTTCCTACTACATAGGTGACAAATGCGTATTTTATATTCACAGTGGACATTCAAAATATCCCAGTCGCGGCTAATTACGGACTTATAACATTAAACATTAAAACTCATTATAACGGAGTCTTGCCGTTGTTTCACATTGGAACCTCGAGTCCGATTCTTGAAACGTCTCTTTATCGCCTTGTAATAGTAAAGTGTGAATACACACCATAAAAATTTCAAGTGTTGTGAACCTCGCAGATAAGTGCCCAACGATCATCCAGTACACATTCCCATCCAGGGTGGAACTGCAGAGTCTTCGAACTACGTTATCTAGTCTTCCAACCAGAGCCCTGGTCTGTTCAAGACTTCAGCCATCTTCTGGGTCGTATCCAATCGTTCCCTAGATCCACTCAAAACCAAGCAGTGACGCCCAAACGTCAGCGGTCCTCAGTCTTCCGCCTGGCGGTCAACACCCCTCTTCAGCCGATATCTCCCTCGCAGCATCGAGGTAACACAATTATATTTCATTTTCTACTATGTATCTTTCCATTTCGTGCGCAACCGGTAAACAACACGCTATCAGCGGCTAGTGGTGAAGATTCCTTCTCGTGACTTTTTTACATGATCGCATTCTCGTGAAGGCTGGTACCTTGCTCCCAAAGTTTTGTCAAACACAAAATAATTAATATCATAACTATTTCGAAACTGCTTTTGTAATAAAGTTTAAAGTAAAACTAACGAATACATTATAAACTCTGTAACAGTAAAGCTAAGGCAACGGTAACATTGGAGTTTGAACCAAGCCAGCGTACTAGATAATTAACAAAAAGTCGAACGAGTAAAGCAAAAGTAAAATCCATTGTAAAGCATGACTGTACCACAAAGCACATCACAACAATAACAAGGTTACATGCACCCGATATACATCTATAGTTTCGCGCAAAAACATCGATTATGCGTCAATTCAGGAACAGAACGATATACGTAAATGACAGTGAATTGGATATTGCTGAACTAATGCTAAAAGCACAGCTAGTTTCAACTTAAATTGAACATTTTGTGACTCTTTATGTAATCTGAGCGTTTTATAGTAGTGTATATGAAACGAAACTTAATTTTAATTCCGGTTACATTCAAACTGGGTCATCGAGATACTTAATCCGTAATTAGAGTGACAAGTGTATAAAAGTTACAATGTTTTTAGTCTGGTATTGAGGATACGAAGGACGCAAGTAAAAGTAATTATTTCTGCGGCGTACGACGTTCAATGTAGATAACTAAATTATGTGCTGGTGTAATTTTTACCCTGTAAACTTGCTTTGACGCGTGTTAGTAAACGTACACGTGTTTGCACTACTTATTACACTGTGTCTGGATTTGTCACAGCATCCTACTATATGTTGTTAAAACTGTGTTCCATAGTCGTCTCCTGCAAATCCAGACCTGGAAAATGTTTATCACGCTTACAATGGTCATTACACAGCCGACCGATGTTTCGCAGCAATATATTTAAGATGATCAATGTACCATTTATTCTAATATTACCGTTTATCATAATGTTTTATGCAAGAATGTACACAGAAAAATTTACGTGACATCAAACAGAAAACATGTCTTACTGAAGTTTAAACAAGCTGTTTTACACTTCATTAAAATGTGTGTGTGTGTGTGTGTATTGTCTATTTACATAAAATGTACCTCTAAATAAATAAACGTTTATACAATATGATTAGTGTTATTACTGTTCTTATTGTTCATGTTATTATTGTTATTAATTTTTAATAGCTGGGAAAAACCAAACCTTCAAAGGCACCACCAGGCAGATGGCCAAGCTGTCTATTAGTGTCGGATTTTTACCCACTAAAAACCCATCTTTGTCTAAGATTCCCAGACCGGGACCGCTTCTCCATTACTTCGGCCTGGGACGTGTATGCTTAGCTCAGCTGGTTACCAGCTCAACTACTATCACGGTTCGGACAAATACCCTTCGTCTTTCTTACGACGTAAGTCGCTCTACCTTACACCGTGATTGCTTCCCAGTTGCCTTCATTCTGAAGCACCAATCACATTCAAACACATCCTCAAAACTTGCGCACTGGAAAAAAGTGTAAAAAATCCTCTATTTCTGCGATGTGAAGTACCTGCAGTGAGGGGATGACATTCTTTGCATCCGGTGGAGATACTCACGAAAATATCCATGGCCTGTTAGAAAGTGAGTGGGAAAATGTTTACCTAGCGCTCCATCCACAGCGATAGGAATATAGCACTAAGTTCCTGACGAGTCTTGGCGTCCGGCAACCTCTGGTGTCGACGTCTCACCTATGGTACCATAAGACCATAATATGAGTAAGGGCCTCTACATAGCACAGTTGTCTCTAATCTGCCAATATCTCCATTGTGAGCGTAGATAAATTTGCGCTCCTGTGCCAAAAAGTCTATCAGGATCAGCCTGGCAACCACCACGACACGGTTCTTTACGAGAACGTGATTATCAGTGCTCTTTGCTCCTGGACAGAAGCTATGCGAGTACGGTATTTCCACACCAAAATAACATCGACCCAAACTTCCGCGCCCGCTCCGCCTAGCAGGTAGACTACACCGGGAGCATCAGCAGGTTTCTCTTACTCAGTAAATACCAGCGAATATTTGCCATCTGGAGGGTGATGGTTGTCTACCCAAGTAGCGGCCACAAAAACATCACCTTTCAGCTGCATGACAGAACTATTTCTGCACAAATCATGACTAAGCGCACACAGGTTGAAATGCCACAAAACTTGATTCTGTAAAACAAATTAAGTCCCTGAAAAGCAGTACGGAGAGGCAACAGTTCGATCCACAGACAAAACTAAACAGAAAGTAAGTGGAAACCCTAGTAGAAAATGTCTCCTTTACAAAACAGCGAGCATGCGGCGGTTCCATCCCCGGAGGAACCTATAGAGAGGCAAGCGCCAGGCTTACTCGTAGTCCACCCTCAGAGATGATCTGAAACGCAGATGCCTAAAGCTCAGGCGGAATCACAACGCGCTAGGAATAGGCCAGACCCCTCAGAAAAGTATGAAGTATAAAGAGACGCTAAGATAGACCTCGTCAGGGGCTGTAGTCGAAGTAAGGCTCATTACTGGTGCACGCTATGCGAGAAGGTTAACCCATGGGACAAGGCATACAGCCTGGTCTCTCGCAATTTTTGGTGCCGAAAAAGGAAGTACCATGATGGATGCAGTAACTATGGACAACACAGTGGACCCTCTTTTTCCCACTCATCTTACAAGAACTGATCCTGAAACACAGGATCCGATGGTTTGTACCGATGGAGGTACAAACTATCCCTTTGATTAGCGAAGCGAAGTTAATTAGCGCGGCCTCAAGAATGGGAAGGACTCTCCTCCGAATTGTGTTCTAGCAGATGTATTGAAGCTGCCCGGATCTACTGCTGTGGATGTTCAACGCCTGCCGGAGAGCTGGAGTTTTTCCGTCATGCTGGAAGATTATAATATCAAGTCTGCTTTTATTACCTAAGGGCAAGTTTTGCCCAGACTCCCCGTCAGATTGTCGACCTCTATGTATGCTGGACACAGCGGGCGAATTGATGGAGAAAATTTTTAAACTGCGTCTACAACAGGTCATTCGAGCCGCAGGTGATCTTCCTATCCAACATTACGGATTCACAGGAGTGCATTTCACCATTGGTGCTATCTCTGAGGTGATCGAGGGCGTCAGACGTGAAGAGACAGAGTGTCATCAGGCGCAACATTTCGTCTTGTTGGTGACTCTTGATGTAAATAACGCGTTCAACTCAACGCGTTAGTGTGACATTTTAGAGGCTCTTCAGTGGACTCTTCGAATTCGGCTACATATTTTAGCTGTGGTAAGAGATTACCTGAGGAATCGAAGGCTAGTGTACGAGACGGAGCAGGATCAGCTGACAAAGATATTCCTCGCAGGGGTCTATACTGATTACGTGGCGCAGGAGTCAATACTGGCACCTGACCTGTCATTATCACTGTACTGTTTGTTGACAAGAGGGTGTGACTTTTCCTTTAAAACGGAAGTGTTCCAACATCGCGTCAGCAATTCTACCCCTTTTGAGGTTGCCTTGGAGAATCTTCACAGACGGATAATCTTATTTTTCCTGGACGACGTCCGCAAGTATCCCGCGAGCCCCAGGCCCAGCAATGTGATAAGATTGCTGTCCGTCGTTCTGCTCGGCACATACGACACATTGCGACTGCTCCAGACAGACGTCCACCCTTAGTCTAATACGGCAATTTATCCACCCGATCTTGATGCAGCCCTTATCTACAAGACTAATAGCCGTCGCTTCGTCGTGGCCAACTACTGCTATACGCAGTTCTTTGTTATACGGTGGAAACACCGACACCTTCAACGACCCACTCGCCTCTTGTCCAACTGAATTTATAAATCAGGAGTTTTACTTCTACAGACTCTAATTTGTGAATCTTATTTTATTCAACTGAAAGTAGAGTATATTTCGTTATCTTCTTCTTTTCAGCTTTATCTATATTACTATCAGCTAAATAAACAATTTAGCAAAACTAAATCATACAAAACTAATTATCCGCTAAATCATACAAAACTATGTCTGGTTTATTTTCTGGAATCATATTATTACTATCGGTAAATCATGATACAGTGAGAGGCTATTCTCTTCTGAGACTATTCGAGGTCGGTAACTTAATAAGGCTACTTTATAAAATAGAATATCCCTTATGAATCTATATTGGAGGGACTTGGTGACTGGCTTCTCTATTACATTATGTACTTTTAAATCAAACATCATATTTTACACATGAGTTGTAAGAAAATGAACAAAAGCATTATTCAATCCCACAAAGATATTGAATCAATAATGCCAATACAGATCAATCAGCACAGTATAGTTTCCAAGAATAAAAATGCAAACACAATTATTGTTGAAAAGATTTAATATTTTGTAGTTGCTTTAAATGGCAAGGATAGTGTATTATATTTTAAAATACTAAATTCTGTTTTGTTGGTTTTCAAAATTCCAGAAACAGGACTGTGCGAGTGTGTGAATAATAGACAATACAATACAACAATACACAATAAGACGCCCCCTTTACATAATGTACGATCTACTCACAAACAAGTACAGTAGTATCTACCTCTTATTCAAAATATTTTAAATCGATTTTACAGAAAAAGTTTCTGTTGTATAGAAATAATTTGTATAATATTTAACAATTCTGCAGCTTGGCAGGTTGTGTTCACTGCTACCTCGCACGCAACGAGTTTGCAATCTCGTAACACATTACAAGTATATATCTTACCACGTTTGCGGTGACAGACTCCCAAGCCAACAGTAAAATCATGAAACCTTTCTTACGCCTAGAGTACGGTGGTGACTTTTATGTTTCTTTTCTCGTTTTTACATAAGAGGTAGCAAGATCTTCATAATTTATCTTTGCTGAATTATAACGGAAATAACTACGTGCATTAAAGTATAATGTCCGCACATGTTTGGTGTTACACAAGTGTCATTTACGTCCGATGAAATGATTTATCAGTACTACATCGGGTGTCATGATACAATGTTAAATGTCAATTCTTACAAGTCTATAAGAAAGTATTCCTCTAGCAAATAATTTGTGAAACTATGTACTTGTATATAGTGTGGTGTATATTGACTATTAAAGCAGATTCGAGGACAAAAACATAAATGACGATCATATGGAAGATCACAGTCTGCAGGAAGAAGAAGTATTACACAATATTTGAAGAATTTGAAAGCCCCAGAAGTTGACTCAATTTCAAATTAATTAATAAAATACAACGGCATAGAAGGAGAGATGCATAAATTAATTCAAGAAATATGGAAGAAGGAATGTATCCCTGAAGAACTGAATATTAGCTATTCGTAAGAAAGGGAATAAGTTAGACTACAGAAATTACAGAGGTATCTTAAAGTTGTGTACAGGTTACAAAATATTCACTCAAATACTGGAGAAGAGATTGAAACCATATGTTGAAGGAATATTGGGGGAGTACCAAGGTGGCTCCCGAAGTGGAAGATCCACTGCAAACCAAATATTCACAGTCAAAAAACTGATGGAGAAGATGTCGGAAAACAATTTGTACCTAACACAAATCTTCGTATAATTTAGGAAAGCGTATGACAGTATAGATAGGAAAAAACTTTTTGAAATTACGCTGTACTTCCAAATACCAATTAAATTAGTACAACTGATAAGACTGACAATGATACAGACGACAGCCAAAGTCACACTGCAAACTGGTACGGCAGAACTTTTTAATATTACGAGAAGTTTGAAACAGGGCGTCAGGCTGGCACCAACCCTGTTCACTTAGCACTCGACTATGTGGTCAGAAAATAAATTGTCAATTGATAAGAGTGCAACACTAGAACATAAAAAGATCCAGATTGTAAGATGTGCAGACGACATTAATATTATGGCAAGATCCCAAGGAAATGCAAAAAAGACCTTCCAGGAACTAAAAAATGAAGGAGAAGAAATACGGTTACAGGTGAATACAGATTAAACAAATGTTATGATTACCACTCGAAGGAAAACCAGAAAGCCTGAACAGTTTGAAATCAAACCAATAAACCTGGAAGTAGTTAATCGGTTTAAATATTTGGAAAGTTTGAATTGCAGAGGATAATTAAGAAATAAACTAAATATGGAAAAAGATACAGGCCGCAAATAGAGAATATACTTCGTTGACAACTATATTCAAGACAAGGAATATCCACCGTCAGTCCAATGTCACAATATATAAACTTGTGATTACACCGGAGATAACATATGGCAGCAAGACTTGAACTTTGAATAAAAGAGCCGCTAACATAGTCAATACCTTTGAAAGGAGAATTTTAAGGAGACTACGCGTATATGGACCAATCCAAAGCAATGGTATATGGAGAATACGTCATAATGAGAAACAATACAAGTTATATAAAGACAATGACCTAGCCATCACCATCCGACTGCATAGTTTGTAATGAGCAGGACACATCATCAGAACGGAAGGCAACCGAATACCTAGGAAGGTACTATTTAGTAAAATTGAGGGTAGAAGGGGTGTCGGAAGACCCAAGTATCGCTGGATTGACGCAGTGGCAAGGGATACTTTTCTTAATATAAAACGATGGACGTCAATCGCCAAATACAGGGAAAAATGGAGGCACATGATTGTGGAGACTAAGATTCGACTCCTAACTGAGACGCCTTAGAAGAAGAAGAGGAATATACAACAAAAGCAATAGTCTGTATAAAATTAGTATCTTGAAAAAGTGGTACATTTGGGAAAATATTTCCTTATGTCGTTACATGATAGGAGTCGTCGGAGAAAATAAAACTTGTCGGATAGTGTAAACGTTAGAGGACTGAATAGTTTGAGTTTAATAAACACATCAATGTCATAGGTTTGAAATTGCAAAACTACTGTATTCTAAGGTATTCGGTTTAAATAACAATAAGAAAAAAAAGTCATACTATACACCAACTTCCATAAATAAATGTAATTTCTTCAGAGATTTGATGTTATAGATATAGAAGGTAATCTGTGTTTTTATTAAAAGAAACAACACCGAATATTACCTCGAGAAGGCGTCTGACAGAGTAAATCGGAGCAAACTATGGACAGTAATGGCAAGGAAAAGGATCCCACAACACCTAATCATAGCAATACGGAGTCTTTATGTGGAGAATAAAATCTTAATATCAGCAGGGAAACCGAGAACAGCTCCTAGATTTGGCGTGATCAATTGCAGAGTACGACACGGGTGTCCATTATCACCTTCTCTTTTTAATTTATATATTCACGAAGTCATACAAAACTGGCTGATGTGCCTTCCAGAACATTTTATAATTGGTCACTCTACAATTGATACTTTGTTGTTTGCGGACGATCAGGCTTTTCTTTCGGGCTCTGAAAACAAATTGCAGATGGGAATACTTTTGTTAAGTCGAATCTGCAAAGACCCTGGATTGCAGATATCCACACGTAAGACCAAGGTGATGGTTTTTCGTGGAACTGATCCCGTACGGGCAAAAATTGTTATAGATGGTACTGTCCTAGAACAAATTAGCAATTTTTAATACATCGGCTACAGTGTGTCTTATAATGCATGCAACGACGTTGTGAACAAGTTGCATAAGTTCAACCTCATGTGCGGGACCATTAGGCGAACCCTTAAGTCAGTAAGTAAAGGAACACGCCTAAAATTCTACAAGGTGATGGCTCTTCCCACATTTCTTTATGGGTCTGAGAATTGGACTTTAACGAAATGCCAGTCGCATTCAAGCGGCTGAAATGAGATTTCTCAGGCACGTGGCAGGGTATACTCTCCATGATCATAGAAGAAACACAGATATACGGCAGCAACTGACTATTATGAGTATACTCGACAGGATCGCCCAGTATTGGCTGAATTGGTGGGAACATCTTTGCCGAATGGATGACTGCCGCATCCCCAAACAACTATAGAACTATAAGCCCGAGAGGGCGGAGAGGTGGGGGACGTCCGAGGAAGCGCTGGAGTGACCAGCTCTAATTTTTGCCAACTTGAGACCGGAACAAACCATCCTTGGTTTAATCCGTGAAGATGATGATGGTGATGGACACCGAATATTTTACAAAAAATGATTATGTAAAAGTAAAGTTTGCTAAATAGTATTTAAAGTACGCAATAATATATTGTTGTTCACATAAGCTTACTACCATAATCATGAATGTATCTGTGGAAAGCTTTACACTGATCAACTATAGTATACTGAAGCACTTACTATTATGTTATGTACCTTGTTGTTATGTACAGTGGCTGAATCAAAATCTTATTAGATGTTCACCGAAAGTTTCTACATAAAGCAGTGTGCTACCGCTCATCGTGTATGAAATTATGGCCGTCGTATTTTACTTGTTATGACTAAGGTTAGCTGAGTTCATATAAAAGAAATGCAGGTACAGATTACTGTAGGGTATTAAATTTAGTGTGCACCACCAGTAAATAGAAGTTGAAAACTTAAATATTTTACACAGTGTAGAGATGAATCGTCTGCCATTGTGCGGGAACATTCTCAAATGTTACAAAACACTATAAACACAAGCCTGATCATATAGAATTAATAGAAATGGCAATGCTAGTATCACTCATATACTTATCAGAGAAGTAAAAGGTGACAGCAATAACATGACTGTAAGTAATAATAAGTAGTAAATATTTGTTAGTATCAGAAATTAAAGCACATTACACAAGTTTACCTAAACTTTACAACACTTTGTTTTGCTATACAACAGGTTTTCTGATAGTAATAGAACTTCGATGGTAGGTATCTTTTTATCGTTATAAATTCTGCAAATAGATGATTGGAGTCAAAAAATCTGTGTGTCAGTATAAAACGTGGTTTAGGTTTAGCTCTGGGATCTAAACTCTGGGATGGTTGTATGAAAAACGGCCAGGAAATAAAAACATCGCATTTAAGTTTAAATTTACCAGATTTTAATAAGGGAAAACTCTAACCATAAATTAAGTTCATCTTTTAGTCTGAAATTACCAGACGTGTACATAATCAGTGCACGCACGTAACACCAAGTGACTTTAATGTTGCTCTATCTTATAAAGTAAAGCCTAGTTCTAATGACGCAACATCGGCCATACATTACAAATTCCGGGAAATACGTTTTAAAGTTTGTAAATATCATGACACGATCGGCTAATAACAACAACTTAGCCTAAGTATAAAATACGTTCAACGGTGGTAGACCTTGAATGGTTAAATCCACTTGCTAATTATAAAGTTTAAGACTGATTTTCCAAACGCGGCCTATATGCAGAAGAATAATGTGTCTTCATTTAATAAGAAAGCAGTTTCAACAACGGACGTAAATTTTTGTATTAAAAGTTGTGAGTAGTGTCAAGTATTTTAGTAACGCATGGCATCCAACAGAAATGGAATGCAAGAATATCCAGAAGATAACAAATGTCATCGTGTTAGAAAGAAACTGTTTTCTTCAGTGTATGAATAACGCAATGACATGAAGATGAAAAATGTACTCACTGCGAAATACGAAAACGACACTACATAGAGAAGAATGGAAATGAGTATTGTAGGAAGGTCAAAGAAAGAGGAAAGAATCAAATGTGTACAATTTTATGACTTTTAGTACAAAAATAAAAAGGGAGTTCCACACCATATTTGTCTCTGCCGCATGTATAGCAGGTGATCACGAAAGTAAATTGTAATTTGAGAATTCTCCTTACTATTATAATTAATAACAATTATTAACAAAGCTTAATAATGATAATAATAATAAAAATAATAATGGTAATAGTCATAAAATAATGATATTAATAATAATACATCACGTTATTAGTACTAGAATAATTGAATTATTACTCTATTTTGTCCTATCTACTTATAAGTGCAGAATTTTATATTCTTGTTAAAGAATTTGTTTTTATCACTACTTTAGAGCGTTCGTGAGACTATAGGGCACATTATTCTTCTTTTCTGTTGTTATAATTGCTTTACATACGCAACAGTACTTAGTTAGGTTAACTACTTACATGACTACAAAAACACAACGTAATTGCATAAAGAATTACAAAATTGTAACGTACAAAGACCATGAATATAGCCATTTAAACAGGACTAGATTAACCTGGGAACTGGAGGTATTAGTTTATAGCGAAACAATTTGGTGGGCTTTGTTTAATTCGCGTCAACTGTACTTACTACGCCTCAAACCTCAGATTGTTTATTCGTTCCGTATTGTTGTTGTTTTTTCTTTGTAATGAAAGTGGAAGACTTGATATTAAATTATGAAATGGAGCAAGAATGAAGCGTTCTTGTTCATTAGTGGGTGAAAAAGTATTTTTCAAAGACTTGGAGACAGGGAATATTTAAACGGCTAATTTGTTAGTGATGTATTTAAGAAATCTGCAGTAGTGAAATTGAGAATTGTGATAGTGACCCTCATTACGACCAAATATTAATCTTAGGGTGCTATCTACATCAGGTAGGCTACAGTGAAATTGAGAATGCCTAGAGAAAATTATTACTAGTAGGAAGAGAATTGCCAATGACGATGATGATGGTGATGATTATATTCCCCTTTAGCAACTACCTCCTTTGACTAAGATAATGACTCCGCTTCTGAGGTATGTATTACAAATCGTTGAGGGCGTATGAGATACGCATAAGATGATAAAATGAGCATACGTGTGCATATGTAGAGACAAATATTAAATTTAATAATGTATGCTAATTAGTACTGTAGTAACAAATTTAACCATTATTACCAAGCGCAATGTGGAACTCCTGGCTATTCAATTTAATTCATATCAGATGTCGTCCTAGTTTCAGACTTCATAAATTTCTGTAATTCTAAATCACATAATCTTTAGGATGAATGTTAAATTGTTTGCAGTTAAAAATTTACTTTTCACAATCTAAATAAATTCCAAGGTCTCATGTTTTTTATAATGACAATTACTGGTCTTTTTTAGAGAAGTTAAATGCTTTGAACACGTCAGTAAATTTAAACAGGTATCTAAGGTGTAAATTTAACAGTTTTATTAAGGAATTAAACGGAAAAATTGTATAAACGAAGACCAGGAGAGAAATGGTTGTCGACTTTGACATTGTGCAGCTAGCAGAAAGAATGAGTAATTGTCTTTGTAACTTGTGTTTGTTTCGTGTCACTGCTAAACGAAAAAATGTGAGAACATGTGGCGGTGTTGAGAGAGGGGTTACGACGCCTTTAATTTAACAAAACAATACTTTCACATATCAAGTGGACGTTAAGTGGCTCTCAGCTTTTTTTGTTTGTAGACGGCCTGTCCTCCTTTCAACGCACGCCCCCATACTTGAAACTTCGTCTACTCTGACTTTATATAAGGTGTTGAATGAATTATGGTCCTTTTAAAAATGTACAAGTAATACATGTTATATTACATTACAATTACACTAACTATGTTGTTGGCGGTTACATATTTATTATATATATATATATATATTTAGCAAACCAAAATATGCTATAGGAATAAGAAATTTCCTTAACTAATATTACATGTCACTATACAGAAAGTAGAAAGTATTTTGTGATTTAATATAAGCAAAATTGCATTTAGAAGTCAGACACAATATATATATATATATATATATATATATATATATAACGGAAAGTAATAAAACTACATAGTGAATATAAGATAAACGTTTTGTTTTTTGAAAAAATGTTCTAATACTATTTCTTTTAAATAACAGCAGTATGTATTCTTATTCTTTTTCTTCTGCTTCCGTTAGCAGTTTCAGTTGTTACCTTGACCGTTCCCTTTAAACCCAAAATGTTTGTCCTTCGACATCGCCCAATTAAACATTGCTATACTTCGGAAATAAATTATACACAAAGAACACTAGATCATGAGATTTGAATATGAAGTTAACAACATGTATAAATATTTTCTAGCATTAATCGCAGGCAGTGGTTGTCTGTACTTCACACTGCAGTACAAAGACCGAAGGAATCCATCATTTCTACTGACTGACTCTTGACTCAGGTCGGATGACCGAGGACTTATTAGGAGGCAATCTAGGACTCTCGGTAGGAAACAATCCCTAAAAACTGTCAACCTACTATTTGACCAGCGGTTTAGTATTCACATGGCAAGTGGAAACAATTGCATTACTGATCCTAAGAAAACCCTTCATACATGGACCGATAGCATTGAGCACCAAATTAACTAGTGGTAGGAAACTTAAGGAACACCTACCACTAACTCTGTCTTATCCGCCTATGGACTGGTAATCTATAAATGTGGAAAATTATAATTAGTTGCGACCTTTACTGATCAATCACGACTACGAAAAAGGCATTAGGTAGAGTAAACACTATAATGTTTTTTATAATAACATTGGAAGAAACATTCCAAAGTATTTAATAAAAGTAGTACATAATATGTACTTATGAGCAAGCGGATCGAAATTGACAGCCGTCCAACTTGGCTATCCTCTCTACTCATCTCTTCAACATTTATATTGACGACGTCATCAGCAATTGCAAGATATACTACCTAATCGTTTTAAACTCATCAAATACAGTCACTACTGTGAATACTATGCTTTTTGTAGATGATTAAACACGAATACAGCAGAAACTGAAAATAATTAACAACATATGCTATCATGACAGCAAAACAACAGAGCAATGTAATCGAAATCTCCACAAGGAAAATTGTGACATTTTACATACATTGACATAAAATTAAATATATCCGTATGTCTAGTGTATGTCTACATTATGTTTACAATTAATAACGTTGTAACGTTAAAAGTAAACGTTGTAAATTATGCGCGCGCGCGCGCGTGTGTATGTAATATTGATTTTATAACTTTAGATAATTCAAATATTTGAAAATATTATAAAAAAGTAGGCATAGTTAAAAATGAAAAAATGAGGCACATACTCTGTTATTTATATAAATCTCAATGTACAGATGTTACAGACATTTAAAGGAAAAAATAATCCTAATTATTAGGAAACAGAAGGGGGGGCTACGAGACAGGAAAAAAGTGAAGACAGGTTACATGAGTTAATTATATTAATTGTACACAATTAATACGCGTATAACCGAAGAATTAAAGCGATATAAAAAAAATGGAAAGCTCATTAACACCGAATGAAGGCATCAACATAAATAAAAACTCAGAGGGTTTAGGTCATGAGGTAGATTGACCAAGAAGTATGGGCCAACCTACGAAAAAATCTAGGTTTAACTAGAAACGTGAAGCAAGTACAAACAAAATATTAATATAATGCTTGCAAAATTGAATGCAATTTCATCATTCCTAATTGATTATTTGGACTACTTATTTATCACAAAGTAACAAAATAAATGAAACGTATCAAATACATATTTAATTATCTGCGTCTGTGTATACGTGCGCGTACATGTTTGTGCCGACTGTACTTGGAGATAATACTACTGTATAATAGTATTAATGCAGTATATATAGTAAATACTTTTTAATCTACTCAAAAGTTACAAAAACCTAATGAAGTGTGCCACAAATCTAACGTAATAATCATTTGAATATCATAAACCTTTTTTACGTACGAATAACTATTGTTCGAAAACTAGTGATTATAATGTTAGTTGTAGCTTTTACATGCGTTATATTGAATGTATGTGTACTGAAAGTAGAAGAGGTTTGAAAATACAAAGTCGATTGGAAACCCCCTGCAGCAGACGCAAAAGCCAAGGGTTCTCCTTGTCTACTCTTAAACGTCCCCTTACAAGAAAGATTTATGTCCTTGTTTACGTGGTGAGGTTGATAGAGAAAGTCTGGAATTTCCATTTAGCTGTCACAAACATTTTAATGGGAAACCTTGAGATTTTTGTAAGTTTGACGTTACGTAAAACTCAACCAGCCGATTTCGCTGTGCTAGTCGCAAACACTTGCGCACGCACATATGCATACACACACAGTCGCACATCTAAACAAAGACACTCCACCTTGTGTATTTTTGTATCCATTGTAATTTCGAGTACTCGTCGAATGGTTTCTTTAACTGATACTTTTTCAACAACAATTTCTGCTTTTTTATACTGACGTATTGCCAGTTTAATCTAAGTTACTTTGAAGAAACCACTAAAATGTTGCCTGATATTAAAAGCTGATGTAATTAAGTGATTTTTTGAAATTATTGAAATGGTTACATTATATGTCGTGGTTATTAGTAACAAAATGTTTGTAACCTATAAGTGTGTGAGTATTAATTTGTTTTAAATCGGTATAAGTAAACAACGGTTATATCTCTATATCATGGCTGCTTCCATTAGAAACATTAATAGGCCTACTGTACGTAGCTTAATGTCTGTAAGAATCTCTACACAGTTACTGTATTAAAATACTTGTCTAGAAAGACAAAAAGAGAGAATGAGAGAGAGAGAGAGAAAGAATAATGTTATATACATCTGAAGTGCAGACAAATGTTGTTTGCCCAGTATTTTACAAATTATAGGGTTTCAAAAAATTACCAGTACTAGAAGACTAGGTTAATATTTGTTTATCATGACCACATTCTAGATTTGCTGTGTAGTCACCAGTTACCTACTAGGTGCATTGAAATAATCCTGTAGACACAGAAATGATTTGTCTAATAATAAACATGTATTCATTTCAACTCTTGTAACATACACGGAGAATAGAGTTTTGAGCCTACATAAAATGATGTAACATGATTTTCTTTCCAGTATCTGTTTTCCTCAGATATGACTTAAAAGATACGTAACTAACAAACACAGTACAGTTCTTAAAAACGTTAAAAATGCTGGGTTCTGAAATAGTCCCGTTGCACTATTATGGTCCGATTCATTTCCTCGTCACTACGTGTACTTCTCTGCCCCCCAACAGTGTACACTAAAACACTGTTTTACAATATGTAGAACCGATCTTCGCATGTTTGGCAACTTTTACATGTCTCCAGTGGACGAAATACAAAGATTGCACTGCGTATACCGTACTTTCAATATGTTATCATTTATTTCACAGCACATGTTTTTGTTCACAAACTTCTTGCCTACTTTTCTGATTCTTATTCTAGCTCTAGAATCTAATTAAGCCTTCGCATTAATTACACTTCTTACGACCTAACGCAATCTAAGGGAAAAAAGATTTTCTTATAAAAATATATTTTTTTTAATATTGTTACGACATCACAGAACAATCTACGTGTTTGTCGAATGTGCCAGAAGAATCTCGATGTAACGCGTGTGGCGTACGTGCTTGTCGACGGATTTTCAAGAGGTTTCTCGAAGGCGCCAGCCGCGCGGACTGTGTCAAGGCTGCAGTTAATTACGTAGTTCACACGAGCGCTAAGACGCAATTAGGAACATTCTGGTCTGTGAGCGCAGGTATAAATACATGGCGGCACCGGCCTTAAGTCAGTATTAATGCGATATATTGACAGCGCGGTTCGAGTTATTTTCGGGCGAAATTACTGTGCGCGTTCAAATGGTTATTAGTTAAGTGTTGTGTTTTAAAATCGGACGGTAATTGTAATAAAATTGTGTTTAATTTTAGTGGACATTTTATTGCGTGTGAACAATTTTTATTTGATTTGTTGTAGAGATTGTGTTGTTAATTACGAACTGTTAACTGTGGAAATTAAAGCTGGTAATTAGTGACTTAATTGGTGTCTTGTACTTATTTTGTTTCCACTGCACCTACTACGATCGAGTAGACCGTCGTAACAATATGTACATCTTTCATAGAATAATTACAACAATACATACAATACAACTTGTGTACATATTATAAAGCCCCATTGTATATCTTACACATTAAAACTATGTAACAATATAATAATATAATGTACCCTACATTCTAAAATTTTTATGTACGCTGTTAAACTAAACGAGAGAAAGACGTTATTAGTTTGTGTAACGATATACTTAATTTCAAAACTCTTCAAGCCAAAAGGTACGTTTAAACGTCAAACAAAGTCCTTTTCCCCCGGGTAATTCAGGACGTTTCGATACTACAGTGACTTAACTGCTGCAGTAAGCAATAGAAACATGTGCTATGGAGCGTAGTGAAACTTCTTGCAAATAATTCCCTTGGTAGCAACAACTGCAACCTGCTGGTATTGCAAAACACTAAGGAAAGACGATCTTACAGTTTATACTTGTATCATCAAAAACGTTACTAGACTTTAACAAAAAAAAATATTATTTTAAAAAACAGTCCTTTACACATGGGGTAGTTGAGTCATAATGAGCTGTCATCTAAAAGACTCTCACCCAAAAATTATTTCTCAAAATTTTACTGTTTATTTTGAGCGTAGATGTGTTTGTGTTTGTAATCGTATTTAACCAAAGTTTGTGAACGTTACTTCAATTGAGAAGTTGGTCACATTAGAACTAAAGATTTTTGAGCTTGGTTTTGAATAAATATGCGTTAGGCTATATTACGTAACGCATTACAAGCAGAATACACTCACACGCGCGCACATACTATTAAATTGGCTGTTAAATTTTAAAGACTATTGGTTGACATAAATTTACATAGTTCATTTTGCACAAGTGTAACGTACGTAAAGGAACAAAAAATTTAAAAAATAGAATACATCTATTATGTTTGAATTTTTATAGTACAATTATAACAATTTCAAGAAATTTTAATAATTTCAAGTAAATTATACAGAAATACTCCGCATGCGCCAGCACACACCCGCGCGCGCACAATTACTCGTACAGGAATAATTTCTGAATGTTCGTTTACACTTCAGGTTTTTTAAACTCCACAGGATCAACAGTTTGAACGCTGAAACGTGTACCTTTCTCCGCTGACTATGAAACAGTCACTTATGTCTATCCAGCTGCTTATTAATTCAATGAATGAAGTTGTTGCTCGTAGAGACATAATGTTAATTGTCCCACCGTAGACACGACAGACGCACCACGCGATTACCACAACAAGTGAATTATTCTACACGATAATTCTGCTGAGGTCATTCGTAGAATACAACTTTGTCAACTAATAAGATGTTATTTTTGGTAATCTCTGAGAAAAAGAATAACCTAATCAAAACGTAACGGCAACGTACAGCGCATAATGGTACACTGAACTGTAGATTCACTACAGCAGTATATTAATAATAATAATTGCATGTTTTAACAAAGCTGAAAAAATTAAAATAATTTATTACTCTTATATTTTTAATAATGTCGGTGATTAATATGACTTGCGGCTACGATTTCGATACGAGTCCGCAAGTCAATACTATCGACGATTTCAATAATATTTCTGTTAAATTTTGTGTTTATAAAACATCTGTGCAATTTAATTATACGTGTAATAAATAACTTTATGCTAGTGAAAAGTGGTTTTCATTAGCGTAAATTTTATGTGCCCGTTAATAACGCATTGCAGTTTTGGTAGATGCACTGAAATGATCAAAACGAATTTGCTGTTATATATAATGAGTCGAGTACAAATTCCATCACTCAGACCTCCTTATCTCTCTCACTCTCTCTCTCTCTCTCTCTCTCTCTCTCTCTCTCTCTTTTTCTCTCGCTCTCCCTCACTCCTCTCTTTTACACACATGCCTGTACGCACACACCCTCAATATATGCAACCACATAAACTCGTTTACTAATGCGTGGATATTAGGTTTACAAAACAAGCTGAATTTTACTGCTATTTCATTGTTTGATAAAACTGTAAAAACAAAATTTTTTTAATTTAAGTCTTTCCCAACGATATAATGTAGGCCTATAAGTTTTTAAAGTCCAAAATCAACTTTTGGAATATAGTGTAGGATACAATATTAACCAAAGATTACGCGATTTTATGTGTATGAATTAAATCTAATTTACAAATCTAAGGGCACGTCAGTGGTGTCTAGGAGAAATAAGATTGAAAACAGTCACCATATAAATTACCAGTATACCCTATAAATTTAAATTTGTATTTCCTTCTTGATGTGGTCTGTAGTTTTTTTTAGTGGTAAATGATCTTATGTTATTATCTACATTATGTTAATCGTAGAGACATTTTTATTATAGGTATCGTTAGACTAGTGAATTCAATGCTGATATCGACATGAAATGTAGCCCCTTTAAAAGTCCAGTTTATTCAATGTTGGAAAACAATATTCGAGGTTTGGTAAAATATGTTTTTCCAATAATATTACATGAGGTCGTGTAGGCAACATTCATTCTCCGAGCACTGCCTCTGTACGTGATCTCAGGCCGTGCCATTTACGGATGACTTTTACAGATATATAACTCACAGCACGTGGCAGTGTAGTCTACGCAATTGATTCATGTAGTCTATCTACACAAATTACAATTTTTATATTACAATTTACGTAAAATAAATAACAAGAAAGTATAAGTAGGTCAGTAGGTGAAATAGAATGAAATATACTGCAGAGAGTGATTATACTGAAATATATAGAGATAGTAAAAACTTTCAGTAGATACTTGTAAAGAATTGACGGGAAAGCCAATTTAAAGCAATTTAAGCTTTCAAAAGACGTTTACGATTGTTTTTTTGCAATAAGAATATGTCTCCGGGAACAAGGTAGCAACAGCCAATTACTATTTTTTACTATCTGTATAGTTTGTTTATTTGCCATAAAACACTACACGTGAGATATCAAATACACAAGGAAATTACAGAATGCTCAATCATAACAAATTTAAATTGTTGGTTTTAATATAAAGTAATGATAAAAAGTCTAAAGCCAGCATATTTAAGTACAATATGTGTCTTTGTATTAAAGAATTCTGATCTTAAAGAACTTACCCGTATAAGCTGAGTTTAAAGCAAAAGTTACTAATGCGTTATATAGACCTACACATAGTGTCTGAGATACAAAATATTGCCTTTGAAATTACGATTAATGATTGCAGTCCATTAAAATAATTGCATGTGTGTGTGCGCGCGCGCGCGCGTGTTATTAATAACAAACTTTTTACAAGGATATATTTTTATTATTCTGTGAATTTCAATGTTTCAGTAATTATTAATATTTCAAAATTACTGAAACATTGCAATTTAAAAATAATAAAAATATATTCTTGTAAAAAGTTTTATTATTAATAATAATATAAAATATGTCTACAAGACAAACGTGAGCATTTATGTGTGTGTGTGTGTGTGTGTGTGTGTGTGTGTGTGTCTGTGTGTGTGCGTGTGTGTAACGTACATCATATGTTTATATCTACGATTTCAGTGAAATCAAAGTTCAGCTATGCAAGGCTTATTGCCTGCGTAGCTAATTGAAATATGTTGTATATATTTCCGATGTATGGACAGGTGTAAAATACATATTACTGTATAATGGTGCTACACTTACAGGCTTACATGCAATTACGACCATTCATGTTTTATGAAAATGTTTACTAATGTGATGTAAATGCATTCCCTAATAAGTTGAACATTTTATTGTTTGTGGAATTCTGTTTCATGTTTCATATCACAATGATGACTGCTTTTGATACAACGTTGCCTAACTTTCCGAATTACATGATGAGTTTATTTTATTTTTATCTGTAAATTGCTATACATTTTTTAAAGAAGGCTAGTATAAAGTTAGGAATGCTGGTGAGTTTTTAAAAGATGACTAAAACCTTCACCTTCATTTTTCATTTATTGCCTAGAAATGAACTCTACAAAAGTTAGAATGTTATACAGAATTGATATTAATCTGTTTAAATAAGACACTGTTGCTTACAATAAAATATAGTTATATCGTACTCGATACTTGTCAGACACTATATGCCGTAGATATACAGAACCATCCAGCAGGAAAATCTAATTCTTGCAATAAATAATTCTTCAGACTCTGAAAAATGCACTCCAAACAAGTCAGAGAAGAGATATTATTCTGAGACTAAAGTCTCTTACGCTGTCGATGACTGCAGACCAGTTGCGACACACTGTGTTAGAGTTGAGTTCTTCGTACGTCAGTCAGAGTTCCGCGTCTGTGGTTGAAGCTGTCAGTGTGCTTAATATTGCATGATTAATTTTAGTTTAGCGACGGGAAGTGCATTATTGTCGGTAGAGACGTCAAAATGTATACGAATTTATTTAAGTCAGTAAACTTTCTTATTATTTGTGTACAGCGAGAATTGGATAAGAGTAAAACTTGGATAACTATTATAATAAAAGTAAGTTTGGTTTAGAAAACATGTTAGTAAAAAATAAACATCGCCCAACAACTAATTTAAAACTTCGCCCTACTAAGTACGTATTTATAAATATTTGCAGGAAATATAATTAAATAAGTCTACTCGTTTCGCCGCAGAACTAAATAAAACGTTATCATGAAATCGGCACTACAGGCCCTTAAAAAATATAGGAATGGAGAACCATACATGACTTTTATGTTCTAAGATTTATATTTAAAATCATTTTCGAAATCAAATATTTCCATAGAAACTACTTCTTTCTACTTATTGCTTCAGCCTTAACCACAGTACTGTGGTCACTAACGTATACCACCTCACGTTATCGCACTCGATTTTCACTGATGATGGTAGTCGATGGCACTGCCGACACGTCTGATTTTGCAGAAAACATTGGACTATGGCCAAACAGCCCAGGGAAGGAATTTTAACAACAAAGTAATTCTTTGTTGCTGATAACGTAGTACACATAAAAATTATCCCCTCCCACTTCAACTATAATTTTCATTTATAGAAAATTACCCCACCCCGTTCAACTAGCCTCTTCATTTATAGATATTTCATCTACGTTTCTACAGTGGATTATTATGATCTTCTTATCAGGATACTTCATTTACCAAAATTAAGTACTTTACCCTTGTTAAAACATAAAACGTTGCACGTAAACTACCCCTTTCTCTTAACCAATCTCCACCAACATCAACAGGCCTTGTGAACTCTATAATTCATGAATGTATGCAAAAAATTATTTGATTCTGTTTGAATGTGCGGCAGTTGTCTTTCGTCATAGGAAAAATTACCTTTGTTAAATCATAAAACGTTTCGGGTAAACTACCCCTTTCACTTTACAGATCTTCACCAAAAACAATAGGCCTTGAGTCCTCTACAATTCAGGGATGTTTGCAAAAATTATTTGATTCTGTTTGAATTTGCTGCTGTTATCGTTTTCCATAGAAAAAATTCCACACACACACACACACACACACACACACACACACCTTTCGAAAAATAACTTTTCTTCATGTTTTGAGGGTAGTACAATCAGAATCAGCCGTTATCTCGAATACGATTTTTTCGCCATGACCATACTTCCATTTCCTTATGGAAGATGGAAGTAACAGAATCGAACATTTGAAAATTGCGCTGTGGATGCTCAAATACATAATATTTGTTGAAGTTAGCATACAAACCCATTCCCCTGTAAGGCTATGGAGCGCTTGCAAACCACGTCTCGAACGCCGCGTTCGTTCTGAAGTCTAGGTGTGTACACAGTAACGGATACATACGAGATTTTCATTTTACTTCCATGTTCCGTAAGGAAATGGAAGTATGGTGATGGCGAAAAACATCGAGTTCGAGATAAGTGCTGATTCTGATTGTACTACCCTCAAAACATGAAGAAAAGTCATTTTTCGAAAAGTGTCTGTGTGTGTGTCTGTCTGCCTATCTATCTTTGTGTAGATTTTTTTCTATGGCAAACTATAAGAGCCGCAAATTCAAACAGAATCAAATAATTTTTTGCATACAGCTACTCGGGTATAAGAAAGGGATAGTTTACCTGCAACACTTTATGTTTTAACAACGGTAATATTTTCTATGACGAACGATAACAGCCGCAAATTCAAACAGAATCGAATATTTGTTTGCATACAGCCATGTATTGTAGAGTACTCAAGACATGTTGTTTTTGGTGAAGATCGGTTAAGGGAAAGGGGTAGTTTACCGGCAACATTTTATGTTTTAACAAGGATAATTTTTCTTATGACGAATTATAATTGCCGCACATTCAAACAGAATAAAATATTTTTTTGCATAGGTTTCTGAATTTTTAAGTACTCAAGGTCTGTTTATTTTCGTGAAGATTGGTTAAGGGAAAGGGGTAGTTTCCCATCAACATTTTATGTTTTAACAACGGTAATTTTTTCTATGACGAACGATAACTGCCGCACAATCAAACAGAATCAAATATTTCTTGTGAACGTTCCTGAATTGTAAAGGAATGAAGGCCTATTGATTTTGGTTAAGATCGGTTACGGGAAAATGGTAGTTTACCTGAAACATTTTTTGTTGTAACAAGAGTAAATACTTAATTTTGATAAAGTATCCAGATAAGAAGATCTTAATAATCCACTGTAGAAATGTAGATGAAATATCTATAAATAAAGAGGCTAGTTGAACGGGGTGGTGGTAATTTTCTATAAACGAAAATTATAGTTCATGGGGGAGGGGATAATTTTTTTTATATATGTACTACGTTATCGGCAACAAAGAAGTAGTTTGTTGTTAAAATTCCTTCCCGGCCTGTTTGGCCGTAGACTTCTTAAATCAGATTGGTTTTCTGCAAAACCAGACGTTTAGGCAGTGCCATTGACTTCCATCATCAGTGAAAATCGAGTGCGATAACGTGAGGTGGTATACGTTAGTGACCACAGTGCTGTGGTTAAGGCTGAAGCAGTACGTAGAAAGAAGTAGTTTCTATTGAAATATTTCATTTCGAAAATGATTTTAAATATAAATCTTAGAACATTGAAATCATGTATGGTTCTCCATACCGATTTTTAATTTGTTTCCCACATGGTAAGAAAGTACTAAGTTAAAAACTACAAGAAAACTGTTAAATGCAGGCCAGATACCCGTGTACAACAATAAGTACATCTGTATAAGATTCGAATGGTAACCAAAAAAACTTTTAATACTGGAATTTTTTTGATTACTATGGAATACATTATTGCACTCTAAATCTCGTTGAATTGGATACGCAACTGGCTAAATACCAATTCGATGGCTAATTCTTCCCTATTAAAGGTAGTCCTAAGAGGACCTAACCTCAAAAAGTACGTAATTTAAACCATCCCACAATAACCAAGCAAGCAGCAGTGTTTATTGTACCCACAAAATAGCTATGGCGTACCGGAGTTTTAATATTTCATACTCACATACCAAATTAGCCTAATCATGTAACTAAACTTGTACGATTATTCTCTTAATTTTCTTACCATTATATTTTTTCGAATGTAAGGACCATAATCGTTCTTTAACCACAGGTTTTTTTACTATTGCAATAGTCAATCTTACTGTTCACCTTAGTAACAATGGACTTTCATGGATTTAACCGGCCTCAGATACTTCTGGTTGCTGGAGACTTGGCCAGACTTGTGGTACAGGCGAAATAGTTCTTGCCGATTTCTGTAATGAACTATGGTAATTTTCTTTCTTGTAATATTCTCTGTCCGTGTCTGCCAAACTCCTCTTCTTCTGCCCTTTCCCACCAATGATATATTGGCATTAAACTATTTTTTTGCCTCCGTTATTTAATCTCCGCTTAATTTTGTTTTCCAGGTATCAGGAGCATCAAAATCCTCAAAGATATCTGTCTATTTTTTTATATAATGCATGGTAATTTTTATTACAAAACATAATTCGTGTCATTAAAATACCTCAGAGATTATAAAGGTTAACTTTGACCGATATTATTAATGTTCGTGAGATTTAAAATGCTAAAAGGTAATGTAATTCAGAAGTGTAAAGGAAGATAGTGGAGCAATATTCCATTAGCGCCATTAAGTATAAACTATTTCTGCTTATGACATCTCGCCAGTGGGACGTAAACCTACTAGGTAGCACACCAAAGAAATGACATTTCCACGGACAGAAAAACGAATAGAGGTTTATCTAGATGCCATTATTATTTTCATAAGCTAAAAAATACATATCAATAAAGTGTTCAGAGTGGAATAAAAAGTCATCGGAGTAGGGCTACAGTTATAATTCTTAATTAGGTAATTCGCCATTGTTATCTGTAGCAGGTTTGCAGATAACCTACAAGAATATATTACGTGCAAGACATTACAGAAACTACTGTTTAGTAGAATATTGTAGTGAATATTTCGTGGAGTATCGCATCCATAAATTCGAAATTCTCTAATTAATTGAAAGCATTAAAACAATTAGGCATAGGTAATTTCTTTCAGACGTTATGAAAAATATTCTGTAGTAGGTAAATGCTGATTTCTTATATTTATCGTTTTGCGCTCTAGCTGAGCCAAATGATTTTACTACAGTGACGTTCACCATTTAAGACGCCTGTATTTGTTTAATTTATACGATAAACCTATGTTTGAACAAACTTTGGTGTATTTTTGACCAAATGTTTTAATATAATGTTCTGAAAAATTATTCCGATAATTTCCAGATGCAGATACAGTAATGAATTTTTTACTTACTTATAATTTACAATAATAACGGAATTAGTGATTAAAGTTAGGACTAAATGAAATATTACATAACTTTCTATACTCAAGCAGTTTTATCCTTCTCTGATGGTAACTTTCAGTTTACACGTTCGCCGTGCTGAGACAGGCTCGGCTAATAACAGAATATTGGAAGCTAACCTATAACAGAATATCGGCGTATAACGTGTCCAAGAACACACAACGGCGAATATTAAAGTCGAAAAGAAACCCGTGGATTTTGTGGATCTGGTGTACGTGGCAACCTAGCTCTTAGTAGAGATTGTATAATAACTGCACCATTCTAAGGCATCAATTGCGACTGAGGAAAGAACACAAAAAATTAATTTTCTTCCAGGTTTGGTGTTGACACGGTGAGCCAACTTGTCACTCACCGGAGAAAGTATACAAGTCTAAAAGACCTAACCAGAGACTTGGAAAAATTAAATAGATGGTAAACGCGCAGTGTCAGTTTCTAACGGAATATGAATTGCTATTGTCTTTAATCTGAAGACACGGAATACAACCATAAATATTGAGGCCCAATCGTGGGGGAATAGGTAAACACGTCTGAAAGCTTAAACATTTCTTTTACAGGCTGTGTTTTGAAATTTTGCTAGTAGGAAATAATGCGTAATATTACTAATTCCTAAGTATTGAGGAAAATTCCTAATTAAAAAATCGTATTTATTTGTAAGTGATGATATTTTAAAGTTTCGTTATTGTATACAAACACAAACTCTGTATGCGTTAGTTTTTCAGACAACAATGTTTATTTGCAATATATTTGTCTAATTCTGCTTTCTAACTATACTGCGTTTTAGTTGCATTACATGCATCGGTTTACAACGTTCTTTGATGTTTTCAGATTTATAAACTCTATCTAGACCGGTCTTGCCGTAGTTCATCTTCCTCAGTTTGGCATCCTGTATCCTTACTACGTGTTCTCGTCCTACCTGCTCTTCTTCTTTCCTTGCGTTTCTACTTTAGGAACTCTTTTAGGAGTCCCTGTTCGCCCAGTCGATGCACATGCTTGAAACAGGTTAGTCGTTTATTCCTTATGTTACCTGCAATAGTATGCGTGGCGTGCGTAATTTCTCTTATGCATGCAGTTTTCTTTCGGATCTCCCAGCTGCCCGTCACCAAAAATCCATTTCCGTTGCTCCTCAGATCATTTCTGTTTTTTCCTTCAGGGGCCAAACTTCAGAATACATGCGATGATACCTTTTGAGGAAATATTAAAGATGCGTCTCTTATTTTTCATTATCTTTTAACCCACAAAGGGTGAGAAGATCTTTTGTTGCACACGTCTTAACATATTTTTGTACGTTTAGTTCCAAACATATTAGATAAAATAAATGTAAACTTTTTTTTTTTGCCATTTAGTGTTTTTAAAAAATATGTAGTGTATTAAATGAAAGACAATCTTAGACAGTAACATGTATATTCTCTCTTCGTGGTCATAATTAATGGTTAAAATATGATTGTTACTGAAACATTCAAAATTTTTTAAATACAAAGTATGGCTCAAAATATACACAAAACCTACTCCTTAATAAGACAAATTAGGCTACTCCTATAATATACACAAATTAAGTTGCTTCTTAATTTTTAAAATATTTTTACTTTGTGGCACCACATCAGTTACAAGATGGACTCTGCAGACTTGCCCGTGGAATTTACGACACAGAAACGTAAAGAAGTAATAATTCCATTCGACAGTAGAATATCTAATTACATCAACAAAGGTTTTTATCTAACAGATTAACGACTGTAGCTAATTTGATTGATTATTAATCGAATTTATGTATTAAAAATATATAATTATTGCTTTGTACGAATAATGCCAGAAAATTAATTTGGGGGAAACAAGTAAACACGGGTGGCAACGGTTTCTTGTTTTAGATGACAGACATATTTAAATGGTTCAAAGGATAACCAAAAACCAATAAATACGCCATTAAGTTATATACTAAAAGTTGAACCATATAAAATTTGACATTTTGTTATATATGAAATGTCAAATATCTTACTAGTCACAACTAAAGGTAAGTATTCTTACTGAAAGGTAAATAAACGTTTTCCAATTTTAAAAAACCAAATAAGAATACCTTACACACATACGACTTACAAATATGTTCTGCGATGATATTCGAGATTTTTCTTTTATTACTTTTCTGTTTCTTTTGTTATTTATTATTTTTCTTTTATGTTCTTTTAGTACTCGAGATTCGAGTAGTTAAAATGAACGAACCAAATCTTCGACCACTTTCCTATAGGCTAGTAAATTAAAATTTATGTATTAATCTCTGTAACTTGAAGTTGAATGTTGACCTACATTAAACTTTCCTGTTTTGCCCAACATTATATATTATTAATCAAATCTGACTTGTAAGTAAATTGAATTATGCTGATTTATTCAGTATAGTAGTAAGATTCCTATTAACCTGGATACTATGGTATTGGTATTAAATTGTGGTTACCCTGGATGTTTGTGAGCGGATGTAATGTGTTGTGCGCAAGTGGGGTTTGACATTTAGTACCCAATAAAAATGTATGTTTTTTTTATAAGCACCTAAGTTTAACTTAGTGCTTTTCTATTAGCAGTCTTTCATGTTTTGGAAGAACAAATAAAACATGTTTTGTTTAGATGAAATAATAGTTACATTTAGGTTAGTTGAAAGCGTAAAATTAGATAAATTGTGGAATAACATTGTTGAATATTCAAGTGTTACGCAAAATTAATTTCGTTCGCACTGCATATGTATGAGAAATGTATACAAAGTGAAATAATTTAATAATTAAATTTAATTCTTAATGAAACATAGTTAGGAAATATGGCATACAATTTTTACCAAAATGACTCATAAATTCTATGAAATTAAATCCCCAACATCATTTTGACTTTGCAGTTGAATCTACATTCTCTCTCTGCTTCAGTAACTGATCTGTATTCTTCTTCCTCTTCTTTCAACTAATTTTTCTGATCGTTGAATGGCTATTATATGAATCATCAAATTATTATATAGATCCCTCGGTATTTGAATTACCTATGTTTCAAAACCAATGTCTATTATCTCATGATTAAAGAATATTTTTGTAGGTGTTCTGTAGGAACAACTTGCTCTTTCAAAACAAAATCGTATAGCTATTGTGCCAAACTAATTCTGCAGAAATCAATACAAACCTGATTAGCCGGTATAACCCATTTCTCTAGTTCTAACTGATGTATTTCACTTAGATTTTAAAATACAATTTGGCATTAAAGACAATACTATTCTGTAATAGTACAGAATCTGTAATCCTTTTCCGACAAGAGGTCAGAAAATGTTAACTATTCTGTCCAGCGTTTATTATTATAAAACTCACAAATAGGTCTAATAATTTTTTATTACCGGAAATAAATTCAAGATGTTTAATTAGATATTTAATTATACATTATTTTTACTGACGTTCCAGTAAGATTAATTTTAGTGTATGGGGTTACGTAAGAAATGTTAAGTGAGTAAATAAGTTAAGTTAAGTATTAAAGTATATTCCTTGATCAAGTAAGACGTGAATGGGTTAGGTTGAAGTTAATTTTGATTCCGTTTTCAGACGAACAGCATTGCTGTAAACCAAAATTCAAAATCTTAAAATTTTATATCTGTGATAAGGGCTTATCACAGGTTGAGAGGACAGCAATCACTGAATGTCAGGAAGAAAGCTAACTACACAGAAACACGTAGTACATAAAATAGTTAACTTCAGAGCTTTATAATGCACGGCTAATATTTTATTTACAATTTAAGAGAACCGATAAATTTTAAATAAAATTATCGTTTTATACAACAAGATCACACTTTTCACGTTTTCCAGTTACTTTCATACGTTCTGGAATTAACTTGTCATAACTTCCATAACTACTGGAATTTCGTACATTTTTATTGGCTTATGTGAATCCTTTAACTTTTTGAAACTATGTTACTTTAACTATCTTATGGGTTAGTAGGTTTTATAATAGTAGAGTTCATGACATAATGGCTTTGCCTCAAACATTAAATATTTTAACAATACAAATTTTAAATTGTATACAAATTTACATGTAATTTAATTTGTATAGCCCCACACTTTGTTGGAGCGCCAATATTTTAACAATACAAATTGCCAAATTAAATGTATTTAAAATTGTGTAGTTGTAAAGCTCATACAACATTACTGATAACGTGTATTTATAAATGGAGTTTGGGTGTAATCGTAATAAGAGTAGTCATTTTGCATTGTAACATGTTTTCATTAATTTATTCAAAAAAAATCACAAGTGTGTTTCAAATCGCATTTATTTCTCCATGAAATATTCATTATTGTTTGTTTAAACGTTTCTTTGTTGCAGTACATTAAAATAAATCTTATATCCTATATTAACAAAAGTATATGCTAAATATTTATTTGTTAATCCAAAATTTCTCGACCACTCAGTCTGACTGTGTGCTTTATTGCAGTTTTGTTTTCTTTTCTTTATATATTTTTTTATGTACTTTATGCATTGCATACATCTTGATTTATAAAAATTTAAATTGACTAATAGAATTGTTAGTCTTTTTCTATAACTTCCAACTACGTTACTTTATGCATTGCGTGTAATATTGCTCACTGATTACTTTACAAGCTTTAAATAAAAATTTACATTTACTAAATTAATTGTTAATCATCCAAGCAAAAATTTAAATTAACTTTAAATTAATTAATCATCATCAAAGAAAATTCTTACTGAATTTAAATTATATTCTCTTATCTCTATCTACATTTTACATAACGTTTATTTATTTTTTAATTTTAAAGTGTCTTTTCAATGTCTTTATTTTTTCATTTACAAATTATAAATTGGTTATTTGTCACCTCGATTCTGTAGATCATACCCATGTCCTCCGTTGATCCGTATGTCCTCTTCTAATGGAGTTCCCTGTACGTTCTCCGGTTCCACTTGTCGTCCCTCATGGTCCCATCTGGTTGCTGTAGTGTAGAATGATATGTTGCTCTGGACCAGCTGCTGTTGTCTTAGCAGACGCCTCTATTTCTCTGCATAGCGTTCCTCTGCTTGATGTGACCTCGTCGGTTGTCTTTTGTGGTGAACGTTAGTGGTTGTAGACTTGTAGAGTATGTTCGATAATCGTATTTAAAATCAAACTAAGAGTTACTGTTTGATACTTGGATGACCGTATCGTCCATCCGACTTTACAGTTTATTTAAAAATCGCGTCGATACTGAACATAGCGTCCCGCCGCTTCTGAAGACTGATTGAGAGTAAAATTGGCTCTACTGTGCCCGTATTTATATTCAATCAAGAAACCACACCTGTTGGAACAGAATTCTGCATGTCAGAAATTGTTCGTGGCGTCTGTTCCCCCACTATCGTCCAATTTCATATTTTCGCACATTTCTGCCAATTGCAATGTCTAATGCGGATTTCAAGGTGTTCTAACATTGTCTGATTTAATTACACCTATTCTACGTAATTACTATCGGACTCGCATAATTCGTGTAATTACTACGCTCTTAAAATCGCACAGAATTCGCACTTAACGTCCTATTCACACCGTTTTCGCACTGCACATGTGTATTATTTTTATGCATATTTAGAAGTCTTTGCAATTTTTCTACCATTTATGGTTTGCTTATAATTAAATAAAACTATAATTTAGCATCTATTTGGGGTGAGATTGCAAACATTCAGACTTGAACAGGCCTCACACACACACTCTATTTACTAGTGTACACACTCTCAGCGACAATCGCGTGATCGTGCATGTTGATTCCTGCGTATAAACTCAGCTTTAAATCTCACACCTGCTTATTTATTACATATTCCTAAAATTAATCTAAATATTTATTTTATTTAATAAATGCACAGTACAGCCTATGCTTGTATTGTCGCAATATATTTTACTAGTTCAAATGAGAACATCAAAGTAGGAGCTGGAGTACATTATTCAAAATGGTATATTCGAGAACAGTGCAGTCAGCAAGTGTAGTGAATTAAAACGGGTCAGCCATGTTACATTTTGTACTCCCACAGGGAACGTAACGTAACATACTACGCGTACCGATTCTGACAGCCAATCCCAAACAAAGCTTGTCGCGAAACGAAGAGATATGGCCGAAAACAACATGAGGTAATTGCCTGATCGAATGTCACTGTCATACGGTACAACGGAATTGACACACGCTCTGATCGTCTGTTAATCTTTCACATCTGTTTTGCATGTTTGATTAAGAATAGCTAGTGTCGAAACAAATATATTTTTAGTAAAAACAAACATTCCACTAGTCTAAATAAACAGGATTATCATTTAAAGTGTATACCATAAGATCATTTTTATACACTCTGTCCAAAATCATTTAATAGAAAAGCAAAAATAAAGTAAATTAATGTTAATAACAATTATTTATAGAACCAATTATACATCAAATCTTATAACGTTAACCAAGTAATCAATTGTTTAATATAAACTTTATAAAATAACTGTATATAAACTGTACAATGTATATAAATATTCAGTTATATATAACTTTATATAAACTGGTATTTAGTTATACAGGTATAAATATTTAAAGGTGTTGTGTTTTATCAGGTGTATAACCTGATAAAACACAACTATATTTTACTACTGGCAGGTCTATATCTGAATATTCTATAATTATATTAACAAAACTACCATTATATTATTGTGTGTTATTCCGAAAAATAACATTCATAGAAATTAAACATTCTATGTATTTTAAGGGTAATTCTTTAAACAGTAAACTAGTAACAGTCAAGTTATATATAATTTTAGTAATAAGTAATATTATAAGTTACCTGGTGACAAATTCAGACCAGCACCGGTTTTCACGCACTCGTACGATTGAACTACACACACACACACACACACACACACACACACACACACACACACACACACACTTTATTCTTTTGACACACACACACGTCTGCCTGAAATTGTGATGTTACCTATGCAGAGTGTTGAATAAGGTTTTTATATTTTATGATTGTTATGAATTTATATACTAATTTTTGTATATATTTAGAGAAATTTGTACTGTCGCAATATCTTGGGCATATACTATGGGCGGATGTCGGTGCCGTATGCTCCAGCTGACAATGAAGAGTAAAGTAGAAAGGCGTAGAGCAATAGGAAGGAAACAGGTCTAATGTTCGAAAACCATACCGCCACTGGACCGGAATGCAAAACGCTGAACATCTTAAAACAAGGGTCAAATAGTCAACGTCGGGGGGGGGGGGAGCTCACGTATTTCAAGAGGAAGCTCATCTAGCCAAAATCAGAAAAAGTAGTGGAATTTGGGAAAGCCATTCAGTGCGTTTACGGAGGAGGCAGATAGCGAAACAACGGACGAGGAGTATGTCGGAGTGATCAAGAAAGCGTTTTGATACCACGCCAATAGCATCCACTTTATGTGCCACTAATAGCATGGAATTGTGAAGAAGGAGTAGAAGTACTTTTAATTCAATTGCATTATTTTGATTCAATTAATGCATACACGCGCGCTCGCTCGCACAGATACATCTACATATTCACAAAAAAGTGATTTTTACAGTACAATATTACACGGAATTCGAAACAAAATACGAGGACACTAATCTGCTTAACACGTAACGGGTATACATCTGCGTGTAACAAACAAAAATGGCACCAACACCTACATAATGTATAATAACATTAGTATATTAAAGAAAACTTTCTGTGGTATGTAATGACATACATATTAAATATTTTATGTGTGTATGTGTGTATGTATATACATACACGCACACACACACGCACACAGAACTCAGTAAACCTGTTTAATAATCTGCTTAGTAGAGACTTTTGGATTTATGGAATCTGATACAGAGTTAATTGGCATTAAAATGCCTGGTTAGTAAAATACCTTTCCTAAATTGTTTTATTCTGTTTATCAATCTTGATATGAAGGTTACCTTTGTGGGTAACTGTGTGGATTCTTTCCACATATTAACGTACAAAAATAAAATTTCTGGCGAAGATGAATTTATGAGTACATCTGAAAAATTAAGTTATTTGTTATGTTCTGCTACAGTGTGAGCAATTTTTATGTATACTTGTTTTCATTGTAAGTTGTTTCTACTTAGGTAATTATCACATTACATTACACACGTCCATTATCCTGTAAACTATAAACCATTAGTACATTCAATTCCATTCACTATTTTTACATATTTATCGTCACTATAATTAAGTGGTTGAATTACATAACAATTAAAGTTGAATGAGACTTATTTAAAATAACAATATCATGGAAAACGTCGCTGGAGTTTTTAATAATATTAAATTTAAAGCATACTTTTAAACTAGAAAACGATGTGGTTACTGACATCTACAGACGTCCTGAATCTAAAACTGCAAATTATCTAATTTCCTCAGTATTAATTGTCATTACGGAAGGAAAATAACGTAATTTATTCTAAAATTAAACATAATTTGGTGCGCTATATTTTGTAAATTACGAACAAACGCAAATATGTTTGGTACTTTTTCCTATCATACTCGTCAGTTAGTCTTGTCTGTTTGTGTGTGTGTGTGAGTATCCTTATACGCGCGCGTCTAACGAAGTGTTAATGTGAATCACATGATTAGAAAACAATTTTATAAATAATATAACGCATTTACGAATATTGATTACACGAAGTAATAAATATTATGTAAAGTAAAATTTGACGAAAAACTCAGTCTCAGAAAGTGTTTTGGAAGATAAAAACACAGTATTGTGTTTGCAACTACCATATAATTAACTAAGTAAATCTGCAAATATAATTTAGTGCATGATTTTAAATTCGTACTTGACAATTCATTATTTATCAAATCGAAGTAATAAGACAGGAAAGCAACAGTAGGACTACAGTGAATATCTGAGCTGTAAATTTGAAATATCATAGCAAAATTTACATTCAATGCTATTAGAGCTAACGATTTAATTCCTAACGAAAATGTCAAGTGTATGGCAAGGAGTAGTACCGTTAAGTAAAGTTTATTGTATAAACTATCACTAAAGTGTTGGGGTGCTCTATTTTTTGTGAGAGAAAACTTTGCTGAAGCAATCTAGACAATGTTTGCTTCTTGTAGAGGCTGAAAAATTTAATTTATAAAAGATTACTAGAGGGGATGTTATACGCTTTCATCTTGCAGCTGAACCCGATTAAACAAGGTTTCCAGAAACATTCCACACTTTCACATTAAAACTGCCTTTATCAACGCAAAGCTAAAAAAAAGTATTCCATAACGAACACAATTGGCAGTGTTTAGTCTATAATAACTATTGCGTTATAGTTAAGAGTTAATATTTATAATCTTATAATGAATAATTTATAAACATTTATTACTTTATATTTCAAAGAAAAGTGATATTATAAAGTAATTAAATACTTATAGTCTTTCAGTTATTATTACCAGATACATTTATCACATTATCAAAATAGTATAAACCACCTAATAGACTTTTAAACTGTATATCAGTCAAATAATATGAGAAATATTTAACTTAAAATGTTGCAAAAACAAAAGCAATATGTATACGTACTTTAAATGGAAGTAAGCACCCTTTCAACGGTACCCCTGTTGTCTTCGATAGTGTCCGAGCAGCTAAAAATAACGAAATGGAGTCGATTTCTTGGCGTTTCCACTATCTTACGTTCTATAAGGATGTGCCCAAGATGGAATGATTTAATTAACTAATGATTCAGCAGTTATCAATCACAGTACTCAAACACTGGAAGCTTACAATAAATTATATCTTGCTCGGGGTAATGGTACTTCCTGTTACTGCATAAACGCACTTGATGAAGCAATATTTGTTCTACGATATCAGGAGACGAGATTGCAAATGAAATTAATGGCATTTTTAATTGAAGTAGGTAGTACAGGGAAGACGAATGTGTGTGTGTGTGTGTGTGTGTGTGTGTGTGTGTGTGTGTGTGTGTGTGTGTGTGTGTGTGTGTGACAGACAGACACACAGGCAGAAACAGACAGGCAGACATACATTTGGCATACATTTAAGAAATATATGTCAAACCCAAAGTAAATATACAAAAGGTAATTAAAATGTATTTATACTGAGAAATATTGAGTTCAAAAGGAATTTATAGCTTCCGCTGTAATGCATTTGAGTTAATTACAGCTGACTGCCTGTTTTCATTTATGCCAGTTAATTTTGCTTTCTGTCGCTAGAATTTCAAAAGAACTTCAAAAATATCTATATCACTAGAAATGCACAATTTTGTTTGTGACTATTACTTTACTCAGTTGCACATTTTTGTGCATTTCTATACTCCACATGATTCTGCTGTGTAAGGAGAGTAAATTAAAGTGTAAATAGCTACAACTGAATTTTCTAAAAAAATTCAAACTTTGGAAAGGCAAAGAGGAACAGAGATCAGATTAATCATGTTGCAAGCTATCCTGTACAACTTTATTCGAATGGGAGTAGTTTTGTGTGTGAACATAGATTGTGATGATACGCCTATAATACAAAACATTGCATCCTTACCTAGAACTTTACATTAGAAAGGAAGCACTGACATTAAATTATTAATTTTCCTCCAAAGACCTATTCTCCGTGATTCATCCTGGTAGCTATCTACATTATTACAGAATTAGGCTACTGTGCATTGGGATGATCTCAACAGCAAAAACAGTTGATGATACAGACTGTAAAGCACACAATAATTGCTTTTATTTTGTCACTTTTTCGACTTTTGTATATTTCAACAACACGCACCCTATTTCCAGTTCACACCCTCTTTTAATAACCAAATAATACAGCGTTAACAAGCGTCCAAAAATTTAGCACATCTACACACCATTGAAATTTGGTTTACGATACAGTGCTTAGTCTGTTATATGATACCAACTGTTACGTATCAAAATAGTTAATGCCTTGACAGCAACATTCGGCATCTAAAAGATTAATCAGATCCTGCGGTCCATAACTTCGATTCTCTGTTCTGGCATTCCTACCTTATTCTACGTACACCTTCTTTATTAACTAATTATAACTGGTAACCTAGTTGTATGATAAATGACTAAATTATGAGAGGTAACAATTAGTTTGGATACGCGTAAATAGTCAGTTAACTGTAATATTGAAATATGAAAACATTATTATAACCAAGAAGTAATATATAAATAAACCGACTTGCAGTGTATTTATTTGAATATATTATATTTCCATTTGTACAAAGCAATCATACTCGAATTACAACAGTCTCCTTATGTATTCCATTAATCCAGTACGCACTGTACAAAAGACCCATTAACAGACTTATGTTAAACAACTTATAGTTGATGAGAATAACAGTAATTTAATATCACTTGTGAAAATAATTAACATTGCCTTAAAAAAAACATTAGAATCGGTAATGCATCAATGTAAAACAATTAGTAGACCAAATTTAAGTGATTGCAGTTGCCTGGAACTGTTTATATTGCCCTGCACACAAACAAAACTATACATGAAATTTTCCGAAACGCACGTTGGAATATACAGATTTTAATTAATGTAATTTAAAAAATGATATTGTTGAATTACGACACTGGAATTGAATATACTTGACTGACAAAATTACTTGGAGTACGTATTACGCTTTGTGTTTATATACGATAATGTATTTAACAGTAGCTTAACTTGTCAGAAATGCTTAAATAAATCTATTAATTTTAATAATGACATTTTTTCAACCAATATATTTAAGTAGACACAACGCCTGATCGAGTTTGTTGACCGATTTTTCTTCGAAAAACGCAACTCAATGTAATACAAAAGGATAGGCCTAAGATGAGAAACGTAACAAAGTTAAAGAACGTGTTTATACTTTACAAAGAAAGATAAATATCACTTCAGGTTCTAAAATGACATATAATCGTATATGATATAATACTAAAAATTATAGCTACCAGTTAATGCACTCTGGATGCCTTCAGTCAACATTAAAGTGCTGGTTTTACGTTGTCAGTCGGTCTACGTACCAAACAGATTTACTGTTTAACGAATACACAGACATCCGGCAAGCTTCATTTGTCAGGGGGAATTCAAATGACAGAAACAGTAATATTTGTAATTTTTCTAAACTCTGATTTAGGTCTGTAATAATTAACAGCAGTGTTCCTTGCAATGGGTGACCTGTTAACGCTTGTCCCGTAGAGTGTTAAATTAACTTAATCTAACTTGTAGTTCTCAGAGTAGATCAATCAGTCACAGAGAGCAGTGAACAAAAACAGGTCACACGTGAAGGTGTACACTTTGTATTCTAACAGGTAGTGTTGGACGTCACGTATGCCATTACCACTACGTCTGTTCCACAGTAGTCAATTCTCTTTGTGATCAGCTGGACGTATTTAGTACAGTGTGGAAAAACCTAATCATTGAAGTAACATTTCTTAAAGCTACCCTACTTAAATAGATAAGATTTTTTAATTGACGTGCCTTTATACTCTCCTTCCTCTTTGTTTTTACTTCCTCTCCCATCTTCCTTATGTACTACGCCTACTAGTGAAATTTGTTACATTTGTGTGTTCTCCATTTCAACCATCTTGCACCCCTCAGCTTGGTTTATTCGCAGCATTTGTTTAGTCTAATATTACTTTATCTCTCTGATGTCCACACAGAAATCAACTATTCTGCGTGAAGATAAGTTAGTTCTCTCTTTGTTAAATATTGCTCTATCCAATGAACTCGATTCTTGACGTTACAGTACTGACGAATCGGCAACAGCCCGTCACATTTTATGCTTGTTAATTTTATGGTATTTATCAACGTTTGTAGACACTGATGTCACATCAAAATCTCTTTTCTTACAGCCACTAAGTTTTTTCATCAGCATAATACCGTATTTTCCTTTTTGTATTCATATGAAAAATGACTTTATCTACATACATAATGGATTTTTTTATCTTTGTCGTTCTATGACAGAGTATACAATGTTAACCAAGGTGTGCTTTAAAGTATTAACTAGAAATTAATTGTATTCTAAAGATAATATTAAAAGATAACTGAACACTGTACATTTAAAGTAGCCTACATAGTCTACACAAATTAAAAAAGAATGATGATGTTTAATGGTAGCTATAAACGGTTGGGTAAATTGCAGATTATTGCAGGTATGCATAATAAATTAGATTCTGCGTATCTTGTTAAAACGTCTCAAACGCAATACTCCTACTTCCCACAGAAAATTATTAGTGTTCACTTAACCTACAACGTAGATGATCATTCTTAACATTTTCAATAAATGTGCTGAATATAAAACAAGAAACATAAATTTTAACATAATATTAAAAAAACATATTGGACAAATTTTTTTTCTTCTGTAGCCGCTAATGATGATGATGATGATGATGATGATGATGATGTTGTTTCATGTTTTATGAAGAGTTATAAAATACGTTATATAAAAAAAATGTAATTTACTGTAACAAGAACGCCGTAAATTTTTGTTTTTATCAAGTTTAATTAGAAGATAAAGAAAATTCCTTAGCTTTTAACTCAAAGATTAATCTCATTGTAGGCTACCTTTGATGCTACGCTTTTTTCATTTTAGGATCAGAACAAAGCGCAAATTAAATTATGAATTCATTTTTAACGAGATTCGAAATTAATGTGTATTCTATTAAGAATTTGTAACAGAAATATCATTCTTTCAAAAGGTAAAATAGTAACTTGTTTATTATGTCTTTAACAATTACGCACATAACAATTTTCTGTAAAATTAAAGTCTTTAGAGTAATGTATAAATTGGTCTTTCAATAATAAAACAATAGTAAGACAGAGTATCTACTTTACAACTAAAAAACTAATAACTGAAAGAGAACCATTTGTATGGTTTAACTGACTGTTTAACCATTATATATCGACTTACAATCTATTGCCATTTTAGTGTTCATGAGTTGGTCGTAAGATAGTCACACACTAAGTGATACAGAAGTGACATGAATCATTAAAAAGAAAGTTGTTTATTCAACGAGAATGTCTTTTGCTCTCTCTGTATTGCAGCTAAGATAATTTTTGTTAGTATTTTAAGTAATTTAGTATTGTTAGTTGTTTAATTTACGTAATTACATGGTAAAAATTGTTTAAGGAGCATACTTTCAGTGGTATGAAGATCAGGTGTGTAAAACCAAAGATGATGTAGTTTTACTTGCAAAAATGAACCGGAAAACAGAAGCATTGGTAAAAAATGCGGTTAGTTTAATTGGATGTGCTAATGAACAGTTTGAGACAGGCAGCTACAGCACAATAAGCTAGTCTGTTTTGTGTAACGAGATCCGTGTAAAATAATATTAATTGTGAATTATTACGACTTTCGAGAACCCGTCGAAATAACTAAGTTATTACGACGTAGTTTATTGTAAACAACAAATAGTGACTGTGTTGTGTTGCATTATTCTGTTCATAAAAAACTGTATAATTTAGAATTTTTAATACAACGACATTACCGTTACCGTTCCTGGCATGGCATACGTTTTATATCGGCGAACACACGTATTCGTCAATGAATATTTTAGGAGCTAATAAAAAAGTATTTTTCTTTCTATAAACCTTATATCACATATTCTTAGATAGAGTGAAAGACAGTGCAAGTTGTTTAGACTATTTACAAATTATTAAGATAACTTTTGGATGTGATTTTGTGGTTTCCGGATGATAAACAAATTGTAGTGATTAAAATAGAATTTTTTGTCGACTCTAGATGTATAAAATGACTTCACTTTATACAAAAAAGTTACTCAGAAGCAGGCGTTTCCTTTAGGTTTCCGTCAGTAGCATCCTTTCCTTATTGATGTTACGTTATTGAACCAAAAATATGTAGACTAATATTAAACAAAAGTCATCTGTGATTAAATGTAGTGACTACAGAATGGTTAGTCGATTATTAGTAATTTGCAACTATGTCTAAACCATATGGCATTGATTTAAATTAAAATAATAAAGGCACATTTATCCTATGTTGCCGGCTTAGTAAAAACACACCCAATGTAAAAATGTGATATCTAAACATAAAGATATATTTTTGGTTCCTTTGTTTAGTAGTACTTAAAAATGTTAAAAATTCCTAACGCATCTTACTCAATATGGAAAGTAATGCGTTACTAGAAAGTATTGAATCTTCATGTGTCAAAGAATTCCACCCCTTTAAGTACAACACTTTCTCTTAGACTCTACACGAACCTTTGGACAGTACACTCTCCGGATACCGGAGTTTGCCCAATAATCATTTACTACATACGGTATAGTTTCTTATCATTTGCATTAGACTAGCTTAATTCCTAAAGCTACATTTTTTATCAGTTCAGTGGAAAATCAAATTATTTTCATTATCAGGGTGAGGACTACTAGCTGCTACTTTTACACTACTACTATTACTAGTAGTACTTCTACTACTACTACTACTACTACTACTACTACTACTACTACTACTACTACTACTACTACTACTACTACTTTTACTGCTACTAGTACTACTACTACTGTTACTGCGACTTCTAAACTACGACTTTAAATGCTGCTGACCCCTTTCAATTTTAATAAAGGAAACAGATTTTTTCGGACTCTGGCGGAATACTTATGGTCACTGCAATTGATTTTGTCAATGGCAACTTTATCACGTCTACTGATTTTTCCAGGCAGACGCTCCCATAGCGGTCTGAACAGTAGTGTATGTACAAGGGGGTTCGCAGTATTCTGGTGCCATTCCCATTCCTAACACTTGCTCTATTTGCCCATCTCTGAGACTATCAGTAAATACCTGCAATGCAAACCGCACTGGAATTCTCAGTGGCTTTAGGATAGGGTAGTCTAGTTAGTATGTCGATACTTTCTTCAAAATTTTGAAGACTCTCCCTGCAACGCTTTTGTCATGCTTTCAGCTTGGCGCAGTACAGATACACGCACAGATGCTAATCACCGTACGGTAATTTTAGAGTTTTTATTAATTCGGTGTACACACTGTGGCTGTCAGGTGGCACTTTTGTAGTTCTTTTGAAGTGAGAATGAGTTGCTTTGAGTTGAATGAGAATTGTTTTCTCTTTCTATGATTAATGATTTGGGCATGCAGTTGATTCAAATAGCCGCAGATACTTCTCCCAGTAGGCGGCTTCCATCAAATGTCGGGGTCTAGACATGAACTGATCGAAATAGAAACAAATTTTCTTCCGCTGATATTCTTATCATCTGCATCTTTCTCTCTTCTTATTATCAATACAGCCTGTTACAAAATCTGTTTTGAAGATTACAGCTGTACATTCATAAATTGTTCGATTTCATTTTGAGGATTGTTTCTGATATTTGCATCTGACACTTCAGTACAGATATTTCTGTTGACATCGCTTTTTTAGCTACACATATTTTGCTTGACACTGTTTCTTGTATGTCAGAAATTGTTAATGTTATTGATTATTCAACTTACCTAGTATTTTGCTCAAGTCACCACGTATGAGGTCCAACGTTTGCATTTATTTTTACTCCTGCATCACTGTTTATAAATCGTATGCTTTTTGCTTAGGTATCGCATAAAGAAAATGATTACGATTAATTGCAAAAGAAAGTTAAATTGAATAGAAATATCACCAATTATCCGTATTTTTGTGCACTTCCCACTTCTGATTTTTTATATTATCATCTACTAATAACTATAATTCATACAAACACTACGTCTTAACTATATAATGTAATTACACTGCAATGTGACGAAAAGCCGAAGTACACATTTGAAAAGCAGTGAATTGCAGTGAAACGAGTGTCATATTGTCCATGCTATGTTGTAAAAGGGAAACGAATTTATATGTATACACGGTTTTAGACGTTTTCTTACACAATTAAGCAATTATATTTAATTAAAACTGATAAAAAGATTTTAAAGTAGTACTGCTATTAATAATATACAAACATCTATTTTAATTTTAGATGTTTACTTCTATGGTTACTACAAATTATATCTCTTCAATTTAATAGCGCCTTGATGAGGCTAAAAGAAGTTTAAATACAAAATTGAAAACTTGAATTGTAGTAATATTACATACTTTTCGTTGATATAACTACTCACATTAATTAGAAAACAATAATAAACGCCATTTAATAAAAAAAAAAACGTAGATTTTCATGAAGACCACAAAATAATTTTTTGTTCAGTGTTTCACAAAAGTTTCACCCAACGAAGAGACACCAGTGTTTTACAACAAACACGGGCTGAAAAATATAATTTATCAAAGATTGCTGAGCAGGATTAGCGCTCGCTGAGCAGGATTCTTTTGCTGGCTGAATTCGTTTTAACAAGAGTACGCGTAGTATCTTACTAAACGGCTTTATCGTTGCCAACATCAGCATAATACGTATTCAGGGAAAACATTTGTAATTAGTGTGAAAATAGTTTTACTGATTTGAAAATGGAATGTGCATGATACACTATACTTTTATGAATACATCGATTAAAATCATCAGAATTTTATTAAATTCTGTCGCTGTTAGTAGGTTTTCGTTACTTGTGAAAAGAAATTTTATTTCAAGGACAATTAATGTTAATACAGACGTTTTACGGAAAAATTAAATATTTCAATACCCAATTTGAATGTTCTTTTACAGACTAACGAGCGGAGAAGTATTTCGTAATACATTATTTTAGAGTCATGTATTGGACGCACAAAATTACGTTAAACAAAATACTAGAAGGAAAACAAATGTAAAGGAAAAGAAACACTATTTTCTGATGAGGTATTCGCAATCTGTCGAGGGAGCTGTGATATGGTAGCTGAGTGCTGTTGTATACTTGTAAAATAAATACATCTGAGTCTTGAAATCCAATTTCCCCTCTCTTCTTTTATTTAACCTGGAGGTTTGTGGCAACACTTTCCCAAGTCTATTTTCTCTGTTTGTCTGTCTCCGTCTGCCTGTCTATCTGTCTTCCCCTCTTATTCTCTCTCCCTCTCTCTCTCTCTCTCTCTCTCTCTCTCTCTCTCTCTCTCTCTCTCTCTCTCTCTCTCTCTCTCTCTCTCTCTCTCTCTCTGTCTCTCTCTCTCTCTTTTTCTCTCTTTGGTAGAGTCCTGATGATGGATTAACAAAGGTAACTTGACGATTTCAATTGTGAGGAAAATAAATCAAATTGAGGTGAATGCTCAACAATTTCCAAAAAATCAAAATGAAATATTGTATCAAAATGTTTAGTAATACATTTTGAGTTTTGTATTTCTTTTTTTATTAATAATAGAACTGCTTAAAAAATGTCAGATTACGTTTGAATTAAAGCAGTAATAAATGGTACTTATCTGCGTTAAAGTACGCAGGTACTTTTGTAAAGTCAGTTCAAAAAGCTTGGTGAGGTGAAGTCTTATTCCAGGATTATGTAGTAGCCTATGTGCTACCTCGTTAGCAGGTAGTTGTTACAGTTCTCACAGCCTGAGCAAATCGTTTTGCTGATTTCAGTAATTTGTTGTGTACATTTTTAGATCACAATGCAGATCCTATTCCAACACAGTGAACTTATTGTTCGGAGAATTTTCTACTGGAAAATGATTATTATTATCATTAGTATTCGTAGCGGCCATCTAAGGACCACATGCCAATTTCAATTCTTTATTCTTTGTTCTTTTCTTTTTCTCTAATATTCTTTCATCTTTTCACTGTGTCTCTTCTTCCTGTCTTCAGTCCACTTTGAAACTTTGAACCTGCGTTTTTCTCTCTCCTACCCTGGACTCCTTCAATTTTTAACGCTTTTCCCCGAAAAACCTCTCTTTCAGTTGTTTCTTCTGCGTGTACATTATTTTTTTCTAAATCCTTTTGAACTTCTTTAATCCAACTTGATGTTGCCTTCTTCCCCCACACATATTTAAAGATCTGCTTTGTTAACATATTGTCAACCATTCTATATAAATGTCCAAAAAATAATAGCCTTCTTTTTCTCATTGTTTCTGTTATATTTTCTATAAAGTGGAAAATTTTTTTTAAATATATTTCTTTTTTTTATCACTTTCCCTTTACCCAAATGTTTGTCTCCAGATGTGTCCACATCCACAGGTAATAGAAAGTTATTTAGTTGTGTATGAATGTGGAATCAGAAGCCTTATTACAAACAGAACTTATTACAAACAGAATTATCACTGTTGCACACCACTATAGAAAAATTATTCCGATGAGCTGAGAAGCTTGAAAGCGCTAATCGGAATAATTTTTTTATAGTGGTGTGCAACAGTGATAGTTCTGTTTGTGATTATAACCACTAACACAACTTTCTTAATTAAAGAAACCTTATTAATGATAGTATAAGAACGGCGATTAATTCTTTCCTTGATAAAAATCAGCATGTACAGACTTTGTTTATTTTACTTGGGTGGACCACATGTTAACCACGTTGACGAGACGACTGATTTAGTACTTTTTGTAATTTTGAGGTTCACTGTACAATTAGTCCTTTTACAAGTAATACCGTAGTGCCACCTGGAAACAGGTTTTCAGACGGGGATGGTACGTTACTCGTTTTAGGAACTAGAACGATTACGTTAATTCACTTCCTTGAGGAACACCTGCCTTTATCTCCTTTAGCTCTTTTAATAGTATAATAGAATCAACGTAATAAGATTGTAATCTCTGACTGTATTGTTTATGTTTATGCATCAAAAATGTTCATAAGCTTAGGTCCCACATTATTATTAAAAAGTATTGAATCTGTGGTCCTACTGCATCTAGTCGATTGTCGAATACTTGTGTCAAAAATCCCAACTGATGAGAGAAAAATTAAATTTTTCAATTTTATGTGATAATTTACTATTATGATTAGCAATTTCTCTAACAAGCTAGACATATTTTTAAAAGCAAGAGCACTTATTTTGTAGAACGCTCTATATTTTTTCCATCATATTCTAAAGGCTGTGAAAATGTTTCCAACAGTTTGCATCTTTAATCTAATTGAATTATTTCTCCAACAATTTTAGGTCAATTCTTTAATAATTCCTTAGTAACAAAATCACAACTGGGTAATTTTTGGATTGTTATGACTATGAAATTAATTGCTGTAATGTATTGTCTAAATGACCAATTTTTTTCTCACTATTATTTCTCACCATTGACATTTCTGGTTAGGGACATTTCTGCTTATATACACAGTAAGTACTTCCAGACACTTGCCAAATTTTGAAAACAAAATAAATTGCTACTTCACTATTTAACTGCCTTAAGAACGTAGTAATAGATTTATTTTTGACTTCCCTATTTAATTTCTTAAATGTTGAATAAGTCTCTCAAGAGCCATTATATCTTATGATGCTGTTAACCGAGCCATATTATGTAAGCTATAGTTTTCTTTTGACAGCGAAATGTTCTTAAATATTTGTATGTAGATATCTAACATTTAGTTCCATATATCTTGTTGGTATCTCAGGTTAATATTTCGACTCCATCTTAAAGTTGATTAACATTTCTGAGTATCATGGATAGGCATTTGTTAAATTCAAGCATATTTCAAGAAACTCTAGTTAGAATATTTATTAACCAACATTGGTCAATTTTCTCTCTTAATCACATTATCTTCATAAATCAGATAAATGGAAAAGCTACATGTGTTTAGATATAATTCTTATTTCATTTCTTAGTTTCTTTAAAATTTTTAATTCTTAATAGTCGATTATATCGCAGACATTTTCGGAGATCTGCATCTATGAATGGTTAGCCACATACGTAAATTTCTTTGTTAATTAAAGAGTTTACGTCCTCTTATGGTGACAAGTCTTGACCACCAATCATAGTGAGTCCTACCCGTTATATTAACCTAGCATTATGACACGATTTATTTTATCGTGTAATTGGAAGTCAGTGTCATTAATGATTGGCTGATGTCATCGTGACAGAGATAGATTTTATTTCTTGATAAGAATTACTGCAAGCACTATTACCCGAATGAAGAGTAATCAGAAAATCTCAGAATCTTTAATTGTTGACCCTGTTGACCCTGAGATTGTTTACCGTATCTATTTTTATCAGGTACTTGATATTCAGAATTTTCCAACTCGTCAGCCGACATTCTGTTTCTTAACTATCTTAGTAATATTAAAATTAGAGAGTTTAGTACACGATAATAAACAATTGTTATAACGTTACAAAAGGTAGCCCACAAATAAAGAAGAAATTACCATTTAATAAAAAAGTGAGTTGCAAGACTAAAGGAATAAAGAAAGTCAAAGTATGAAGGAATTAATGAACAAAAATATTAAAATATAACACAATAATAACTTAAAACCAAGACAAGGACTGAGACGATGACAAAACCCAAGTGATTGGCAAAGGGAAGGATAAAAATAAATAACTTTTTGACCATATCACAACCCCTTGTCAACCAATAATAAAATAGTAAATGTAATTATGAAAGTACAAAGTTATGTTATTAGTGTGAGTAGTCCCATGTAAGACTACCAAGACATAAATGTAAATTAAGTAATGTTAAATAATATTGTTGTTAGAATATGAAGGGAACAAACCCCTTATATAATAAATACGCAATGTTAATGATAAGGTGAGTGGTGTGGTTAGATCCAAGTGAAGAAAAGAAAGAAAAACAGTGAATAATATAATATTAAAGTGAATAACAGAACCAAGAAAAATATACTAACTGAAAGTCAGCAGTAGTAATAATGTGTAGAATGAATAATAATTAATGCTTGAGTAAAAAATGATGAATGCAAACTGTGAATAAACTAATGCATAATAGGCCTACACAAATGGAATAGGTAGAATTAAAGTTCATGTGTTAAAATACGAAAATAATAGTTAAGTAATAGTTATAGTTACCTGTTTGTGTTAAAAAGAATATATAGAAGGGTAAAAAAGCATGTTTAATAAATAATAGTTAATGAGCATAGGGAGATAGGAAATGTATAAAAAAATAGCATGTGCATAGCATGTTAGAAAGAATAGTATAATGTTTTGAAAATGATAATAAATCATTAAATGTTCCATGTTAATTTATTGTAGTTATGGTGAAAATAGTTTTGTTTCATGAAATTCTACAAATATGTTATAATAACTGTATAAGGAAAGTTAGGTGATATAGGCCTAAGGAGCCTATAGGAAGGAGGCAGTAATTTGTAAAATTTGATATAATAGCAGTAATAAGTAAGGACAAAATGTAGGGAATACTATTAAAATTGATAATATAAATTTAAGGACACCTAATGTATATCAAAAGAACCAGTTATAAAATAATTAATATAAAAAAACAAAACTGTTAAATTAGTAAATCAGTAAATACGAAACCGAAACCAGTCATGTTTGGTTTCTAATTGAATTATAAAATAAATGCAATTCAATAATGTTATTATCAAAGAAATTCAAAGTAGTATAAGAAAGTTATGTGAATTTAAAATATTTATTAATTTTGTAAAAATTCAGGAGCAAGATCTAACAATGTAAACAATATTTTCCACCAATAGGAATCTGAGGCTTGCTGCCTTGACAACCAAACATTAACAGAAAAACGGTTAATCCATTATAAGACTCAGAGAAGAGCAGATCATAAAAGTCATGCAGCTCAATATAATCATATAATAGCAATAAACAACTAGAAATGAAATGGTGATGAACCAAAATGAGATGATTAATAATAATATGAAAAAAGGAAATTTAATAACCAGAATTATTGGAAATTGAAAGAAAAAATTTACTTAATAAATTATAAAAGAAACACGAACTCAGATAGAGACAAATCAGATGTAAAGGAATGTGATAAGTATAAATTAACTTAAAAAAACTAAAATGAAAAACGACTAGTCTACACTGTGACACGTTTTCACTTAATAATAAACTTTATATAAACACTCACTTAAGGAATAACTTAGGGACACTCTGTTTATATCTTTATTCACCTTTAATTTATGATGATCAAATTATTGGACATTGGAATCATTTAAAAAAAAAACGAACTATTAACCTAGTCACCCACTGTGACTCAACCTAACCCATGTGCTATAACCTAAGAAGTGATTTAATAAGAACCTGTATAATATTTAAGTAAGTTTTATGTGAAGTTTTGTACTTTCTAAAGATCTTTTATTAACTTTCTTGCAATCACAAGAACCCAATTGAATTAAAATAATTAAAATAAAACATAACGTTTTAATCAACTAGACCTTGAATACTAAGAGAACACTATTGCCAACTGCTGAGCTAGTAAAGAACAAGAAAAGGAGCAAAATATATATTATAAACATATTTCATGTTGTTTAAAAAAATAAATTAATAAAAAACACTACAGAAATAATATAGTATTGACTATTATCAATTGTGTATTTAATTTATGTTAACCTTACAGACAATTTATTTCTTAATATAGCCAAGGTGAAAATTTTTTACAAAAAAAATTGAGGTTGGTAACCCTGATTTTTTGGAACGAATTCAAATCAACTACAAGACACAGGTGAGTTGGATTAATTTAAAATAAGAGAAAAGGAGAAATAGGTGAGAAGAATCATTTTAATTGTTTTGGAAATAAAACAATTTGGCGCCTTAAAATCGGGAAACAAACCAAATACAACACATCAATAAAATAAAGTAAGGTAATAGGTTGGCGAAACAGGGTGAGGCTTCAACGGGTACGACTCCGGTACGTAACAAATAAACGCAACCAACGTGTGGCTGGTAAACCGTAAGGAGTGGTCCGTAACAATGTTTATGAACGTTATATTTAAGCATTTGAATTTTGTTATAAAACGTGAAAAATAGGAAACTGTTGCTTATATAAATTAACATACTTAAATGGGAGCCGCAGTATGATTTGTCTTTCGTACACATCATAGTCATTTGATAACAATAATAAAAACAGAACATACATGTAAGTTGTGTCTGAACGTTTACAATGTTTACCTTTACTATCACAAAGGCAAGAGAAATCGAGATAGATAAAAAGAAGAGAGAAAGAGTGATATAAAAGAGAAGTGACAAACGTACAAGCTGAGAGACATGAGAAACAATTAATAAGCCAAAATGTGCTCCTGAATAACAGTAATATTAAGTTTACTACAGAAGTCACTGTCTAAGTAGTTTCAAGTAATAATTTATTGTTATGACTATAAGAAAGCTATTTAATAATTTAATGGTGACTTTGCACATAATTATCACACTTAACTTCGCAATATTTTCTTACCTACACATTGACAACCTTCTTGCACATTACGTAAAACAAAAATAATCAACCACGATCATGAGAACAAAAAAAAAGTCTGAAATAAAAAAAAAGGTAGAAAAGTGAGGAATCGTCTAAAGTGGCAGAACTGAAATGATTACAGTGTCGTGATCACACCGACGAGACAACTGCGAAAACTGTCTTGACATGCAGAACTGTCATTTTTATTGAATGTTTAAAGAATACACATCGAACATGATAGATGAGTGTTTTAACGCAAAAAGCTAAAAGTAACTGAAAATATTCATTTCATTTCGTTGAAATCATGTTTGCATGTTATTTATGCACGGACGTGTTGGTAGCGCAGGCATCTTAGCAAGGGATAGACTAATTATTCTTCGTTTGTAATATCACATTATTTAATTTAAATAAAAGTCTGTACGTATGTGTAATAATCCCATGTGGATTAATTTATAATAATTTATCTCTTATTTTTCTGCGTAGTGGGTTATAACGTAAGGGAAATATAATACCGAGCTTAGTAAAGAAGTCCGTAGTTGAGAGTTAATTCATAATTTAAATACACTGGGTTCCAGAAAATACGCTGAGCATTCACTAATTTCGAGATATGTTTCATGTTTATACCGTAATAAATTAGGCTGGGATTAACCTAGGAACACCATGTGTGAATAGAAAAATTTATTAAATATTTTTCATTACGTTTCTTACAATTCTTTTGCTGATTCTACAATTTCCTTTCTATGTAATTGAATCCATAATTAATGATTCTATGGCACTGCGTTATGTGTGCGTGTAAATATAGACCGAATTGCTTACGTATACGCTATTGAGTTTAATATAATCCAGTTTAATATTGTAGACCTTCATCAGGAATTTTGCTAGTGCAGCAGTCCCTCTCTCTTCGACGGTACTAAACATTTTGTCAGCAGTCAATTTATTTTATATCGCATCATTTTACTGAAACTAACATTCACACTTAATGAGATTAAATGCATTATCCTTCTATAATGACGTCTCTGCTGATTTTGTTGTCTCTTTATTACTGCTATTGCCTACCACCTGATACTGCAGTCGTCATTCGTGCAATTTTACTGATAAATGTATTAAAGGAATATTTGTCAAATCATAGGGGGTGCTCGTCCCAATAAATTAAGAAATAGTCAACATACCTTAATTTTCCTTCTTCCAAACATTTCAAGGAACGACAAATTGATCAGTAATAACGGAATGCAAATATACCGAAGAAAGAGGGGTGAACACTTGAAGGACGATTTCAGAAAATTGAATGGCGTAGTCCTAAGTGATTATAGTTTTTGTAACTTTGTAACTTTTTGTGATTTACATTTGTGTAACTTGTGAGAAAAATCGAAAGGACATGAATAATGCAAGAGCCAAACACTGGTGATTTTATTTCGCTAGAGTAGGGATTGTGTTAGTTGAGCATCATCAATCTTATTCACGTTGGGCACTAGCAGACTTGCTGCTCACGTTAGCCCCACATCTGGTAGATCGGCCCAGTTTTCTGTTCATTTCTATAATATAACATTAAATTCGTTGCAGTCGTACGCGGGTACGAAGAGGTGCTACTATCCTGTATTTTACACGTTAATAACCCGTTTCTCTGTACAGTTAAAAACAAAAGACTGCTTAATATTTGTCAAAATAAGCATTATAAATATCAAAGTGTAATTCTCAATTCAGTTAGTTGCGCTTTCATATTTCTTGCGGCAGCGACCCTTACTTTTTCTGGCGGTATTTGTTTCATCCGCTGTTTTATGTTTTAGCGGTTTTTTGTTTCCTTCAATCGTGTCGTGTTCTTGGTTTCTTCTACATATACCCTTATATCTTATTCTGTATTTAGTCAGTACCGTAGCTAGGACATTTCCATGGGGAGGACGTTGTCTAGGGCTTTACCGAAGTTGCACGTGATTGATGATAGAACGGGGGTAATTTTTCGACTGTAGTATAGGATTTGGCAGTTATGCTTTATTGTTGTACATTACTGGGTACTTTATATCAAGATAACTTGCAAACTGGTGCTGCTTGTTTGCAGTTTCTCCTATAAGACTATTGACGACCTACCCAATGCAGTAAAAGATGAAACTCATCAGTAACTACCTTAGCAACGCCACTGAATTCCATATCGTCAGTTTGTGATCTTATGTCTGCTCTTTTCGACCCATCTATTTATGTATAGCCTGCTACGCACCACCAAAATGTCACTTGTGCAATATATTAACACAGATATTCTGTTCACGTGAACGTTATCTACCATTGCAAAAACCATTTGAACAGTAATACAAATAACTCCGCAACGTCTTGCAATCATTGCTGTATGATTTAGAGTTGAGCTTATAGTTGTCTTACGCTTCGTTAATTTTTAGGCTTGAGATTCATTCAGTTTTTTAAATGTGGGACAAACTGTGGCTAAATTCCATTCCTATGATATGCACATGAATCGATGGCCACATGCAGCAACTTTTAAAACAAAGTAATCGTGTTTTCGCTTTGTCATGTCCATTTCTAAATACTTAGATTCATCAGAGCTGATGTTTATGTCTAGAAAAGAGACGTAAATACTAGAACATACATTTTTAAATCGTTTCCGTTTTAAGATAAAAGTTTTAAAATTCTAAAGGTTTATGTAGAAAAAAAATATTTTTATTTTACGAAAACTCTATGGTGCGTTTTAACAGTAGGCCTACATTTGTTGGAGATATAATTTAATGAATTGTGGTATATTACTAGGTAAAGTTTGTTTAGTTAATATTAATATAAAAGTTAAAGGTAGAAAATTCTTGATACGTGTTTTCTCTTCCGTCAATTATAAATATATTTCTTCACTTTATTTTTACAATTATTTTCTTTAAGAAATGTAATGTGATGCTCTTTTACTGGAAAAAATAAAAATAAAGATGAATGGCAATTCGGAAATTACCTTAAACAACTAAAATAGCCGGTAAGGCATACTGTCTTGAATTAGATCTGGAAGCCTTTATTTCGCCGGGCATTTACACATTAAAATTATTGTTTGTTTCCTTTCGTTTTTACTTTTAATTGTAAACCTAGACCAATATTTTTTGATTACACTATTTTAAGATATTATTTATTAACATTTTGACTCTATCTGCTAAGTTTCACTATTGAAATTATGCATAAAATAAATAGGCCCTACGTATATTAGGTTCTGCTGTAGTATTTTATTCGCTATTGTTGTTGTACGAGCACGCACATGATTAGCCTATATTAAAACTTAGTAAATGTTGAAATGTAACATCTAAGTTACTTCTTTGGATTTACTTTATGTTGATATTTCGTTGTTCAGTACGTTTAAGAACACAAAAATATATCCATAGTTTTTATAAACAACATTTAATTTTATAAGTGAAATAGGAAACGACAACTAAATACTTAAATTAAAATTTTACTGTACATAAACATAACTATATGGCAATTCTTAAAGTTATGTATCAAAATACAATAAGATATAAAAAGACTTTTTTCTGCATTATTAATGTTTAATATTTAATAATGTCCCTTTTTACTTGCATATTTGCAACCTAACCTTTTTCTGTGTACATTTCTGCTTTCTCATTTCTCATAATCTCTGCCACCTTTCTGTTACCATAAAAATAACTTTCTGCCACGCTCAGGTATAAGTAAATTTAACGACCCTAAGTGCTATAGTTTCATCGACTATTCACTGTTGTTTCTCAATAAATTCTGCATGTTCCGGTCTCTAACAAGAAAAGATTAGAGCTGGTCATTCCAGCGCTTCTTCGGACGTCCCACACCTCTCCGTCCCCTCGGCTTATAGTTCCATAGTTGTTTCGGGCTGCGGCAGTCATCCATTCGGCAAAGATGTTCTCACCAATTGAGCCGATACTGGGCAATCCTGTCGAGTAAGCTCATAATATTCAGTTCCTGCCGTATATCTGTGTTTCTTCTATGATCATGCAGAGTATACCCTGCAACGTGCTTGAGAAATCTCATTTCAGCCGCTTGGATGCGACCGGTCTGGCCTTTCGTTAAAGTTTATTTCTCAGACCAATAAAGAAGTGTGGGAAGGGCCATCACCTTGTAGAATTTTAGGCGTGTTCCTTTACTTGCTGACTTAAGAGTTCGCCTGACGGTCTAGCACAAAAGGTTGAACGTATGGAACTTAATCTCAACATCGTTGCTTGCATTATAAGAGCACTGTAGCCCAGGTATTCAAAATTGCTAACTTGATCCAGGACAGTACCGTCTACAACAATTTTTGCCCGTACGGGATCAGTTCCACAAAAAGCCATCACCTTGGCCTTAAGCATGGATATTTGCAATCCACAGTCTTTGCGGATCTGATCTAATTGTGCAGTTGTGTCGTAATTGTGGATTACATTATAGACTGATGTACTGTTAGATCCGAGGAATTATTGCATATTATGTAAGCCAACATCAATGACAATAATGTGTTAAGCATTTAATATCTGTAATTAAGTATAGTGGTAGATTGCAGAGTGCGCTTTATGATGCCAAAGGTAATGTACTGTATATTGGAGAACAGGAGAGTAACATGAGATACATCCATCTATTTATACCACTGCCTACTAATTTTAAGTTTATTGCTCTATTAATTCTAAAAGAAAACCAAGATATTTAAAACCACGTTCAGAGGTAAAAAAATAAATTAACGAGAAAATATATTTTTGTGTAATTTCAGTTTAAGTAAAAATTTTATTTGATCCACCAAAACATTTCTAAATGTAACAGTGTACACAAATTAAGAGTATAATATTGCAAAATATTTAATTTTTTATTTAACGACTTTCTACCGTAATAAAGATTTCCTAAAGGCTTCTTAAATATAAAAGGTTAGAAAATTGAGAGAATTCTTTTTGTAACAAACTGTTAGCCAGTTTTGGTCTTTTAGTGTGTGTTATGTGTAACAGATTTTTTATTACGTAAATTTAATATTCGCCTTGAAAGCACTGTGTAACGAAACAAAAGAAATTCTAAAAATAACTTTTTTCCCCAGTTAATGTGACTCAGATATTAAAACGAAACCAAACTAGACCAGTTACAATAGTCTCAAAAATTTAATTCATAAAATTTGAAGTAGTTGAAAAATTGCTGAATATCAAAGGGTGATTTGAACAAGAATGTTAGATACACGAATACACGAACCGTGTTAATGTATTAACAAGTGTTAGGATCACGTATGAAAATCAATCTAAATTTATCAGTTAATTTCATAGTTAAGTGCGGATCTGCTATGTGGCTTTATACCATAGAGAAACCATTTCACTGCTGCCTTCGATTACACTTGAAGAACCGTATGAATTGATTTCCAACAGTCGTTTTTGTTGCCACGTTACTGTAAACTATAAACCGCGTGCACGCGTAAAGCGAACTGATACTTTTTTGTACAAACCTTCTACGCAGGACGTTCTTCAGTATGTGTGTTTTATCGGATTGTTTCCCACATAATACAGTGGTACAACCCGAAACAACTTTTTATTAACAAAGTCGCAATATATGATATTGTGTCACACCCAAAAGATGATAGATGTGACCGTAGTTTCTTTCCCTTTCTTCAAGAGGCACCAATACACACAGAAACAGTCTATAAAATGAAATTTCGTACATTTAGAAACTACTTCATTTGATAATTTATATTTTTGGTCAGAGATATAAAAAAATGTGTTTGTAAATGTCAATTATTTACACTATCAGCGATATATTAATTATACTCACTCTATTAATAATGCTAAATCTATAAATATTGAATCTATATTTCAATTTCAAACTTATGTAACATTTTTGAGCTTTCAGCATTATTAGTTCATATATGTCGAACCTACTAATACAAAAATTTCGTTTCAAAAAAGTGTACAACTCATTTTTTAATATACAACTCATTATTTCTTATTAATATATTAATATTTTATTTTTGATGTATTTTTTATTAATGTACAATTCATTTTTCATATTTCCTTTAACACACACTGTTTAGTAAGAAGAATGTTGATTGTGAAAATTTGTACTTAGTTGATTCGCCAGGATGCAGAAATGATGAAGCGAGTGGACTGTATTCAATTCATTTATTTGAAATTCAAAAGTACATTAAATATGTAGTTAGCAATTGTTTTGAATGACAAGTTGGCTAATAAGCATGATGTATATACAACGTATCAAAAATTTTCAATTACATTAATAACGGGCCTAATGGGCCATAAGTAATGTGTGTTGGCCTAAGGCCTACATTGAATGTCGCGACAAGAAAAAATATGACAGTGAGGCTGCGGGCGAGCCGACCGCAGCTTACCAGCGTTTGAGACGTACTGTACAGAGCACCGACATGAATAATCAGATTACAACAAAAAGTAAGGAGCAGATTAGCCAACCTATAAAGTAAAATTATCGCGCTACTGCACATAAGCTGCCCGTCAAAATCAATCGATTTTTTACCACCTTTTTAGTAAATTATTATACATTTTTGTAACTTAGTTTATAACATACAGTGTTCTTAATAATGAAAGTTAGTTTCAAGGCTGAGTTGAACCTTGAGTCATAATATTAGATAACAGCTGTACGTTAATGGTTTAGCGATAAGCATGAATAAGATAAGCCTTAAAGGTAAGCGTTTGTAAGCGAAGGTTGGCGAACAACTGATTTCAAACATGAACAAAAATGTCTGCGTTGGCAAGTGTTACCGTCACATATTGTATGTGTACAATATCGAATGTTATGAAACATGAAAAATACATAATTAGACAATGCTTAATAATGTATGATCGGAAGCTCATCACATGATGGCCCGATAGTTTGTAACCCTATGCATGTCATAGATGGTTACCGTGAAATAGTTGAGGCCAGTAGACCTGTACAGAGAATTATTTACAAGAACAAAATTGCCACAAATTACATGTTTAAGCGTAGATTTAGCATGGCGTCATGTATTGGCCAAGTCATGCTGTTCCTGAAGTTTCAGGAACTTACAATATGTAGTTGTGTAAGAACAAGCTATAGATAGCTGACTGAATGCAAGCACATATATGATGACATGTATGTCATAATTTAAACAGAAAAAACAGAAATAATAATTGTGCAATGCTTAATCACAAAATATAAATACAATATAACTATACAATATAAAATAAATCTAGACGTGGCATGGTTACAAGCAGTAGACGCAAAAAACGATAGGTTTTACATAAACGCAAGTTATATAATGAATATAATAAACAACAATTTAGTTAATTACAATATGAATAATCGCAATGGCATAAGTAACAAATACGATACTGTGATTACAAACGTAGTACATGAGTTGAACAATCGAAAAGATATTCACAGAAGAATAAATCACACATATTAGCAACTGTGTAAAAAATGCATGCATGGTTGCGCAACTGCAAAACATGCAAATATTATATAACAAATTTTTATAAAATAATACCACCAAAAACATGACACATACCCAAAACATCAAAATGTAAATGTGTAGGACATAGTATGCCACACAAAATATTAACATACAAATAAAAATAGTAATATACCACCATAAAACTATGATGATTATAGAAGCAAGCAATGGCGCAAAATTGATATGAAAATGTTGTGATAATGCATCACAATTAAGTTGACCAAATGGTCATAATAAGTAATAAGCCAATGGCTGAGTAAAATACCATTGTGCTAAATGATCATAATAATCTTGTCAAATCTCGTCCCGCGATGGCAGCAGACATAACTTATGTACTGGTCTCCGCAAAACACCAGTTGGTGTGCGAATGTCTACGACTCGAATTAAGTTATCTGGGCCGGGAAATGTGGCGGTAATTACACCAAATTTCCAGGCTAAATTATCCTCAATAAGTAAAACTAGGTCCCCAATGGAAACATTATCCTTAGCGAATTTCCATTTGTGACACTGTTGCAACTGGTGCAAATAGTCGCGAGACCATGCCTTCCAAATGCCTTGGACAAACTTCTGTAGAAGTTGCCAACGCCCAAGACGAGAGATAGGAATATGAGATAAGTCTGGGTCCGGTATCGCCGTTAATGGTGCGCAAATCAAAAAAAATGGCCAGGTGTGAGTGGCACCGGATCATTTACATCCGAAGAGATGGCAAATAAAGGTCGAGAGTTCAGACATGCCTCTATCTGAGGCAAAACTGTCGTAAACTCCTCGAAGGTGAGTATAGATTTGCCTACCACGCGGCGCAGATGAAACTTCAAACTCTTTATGCCGCTCTCCCAAAGGCCACCGAAATGAGGTGACGAGGGCAGAATAAATAACCATGATATCCCTTGAGAGGACGTGAATGACTTGAGCGGTGAGATGGCATCCTTATTATGCCAAAGGTTGTAGAGATCATGTAAGATATTGCGGGCCTTCCTAAAGTTTGTGCCATTATCGGAGTATAATTGACTGGGAATGCCCCTGCGGGCCATGAAACGACGTAATGCAGCTATAAACGCACTGGCAGTAAGGTCGGAAACCAATTCCAAGTGAATGGCCCTAGTCGCTAAGCAAATAAACAAAGACACGTATGCCTTAGAAAGATCTGGATTTCTGCCCGCCATGACGGGTCATGAAGGGACCACCATAATCAACCGCGCAGAATAGAAACGGCCTTGAAGGAGTGACTCTAGGAGATGGTAAAATACCAAGCCTCTGAACCTGCTGTTTGGCACTAAACCTGAGACACTTGACACATTTTCGAATGCTGGAGCGAATGACTATCCTGGCATTAACAATCCACCAACGTTGACGCAGTGAGTGATGCACGAGTTCAGCACCAGCATGAAGTAAACGAATGTGTTCGCGTTCAATGATGAGGCGAGTAATATGCGCCGATGGGGGTAAGACAATAGGATGTTTAGCGTCGTAAGGTAGTTGCGACTGCTGTAATCGCCCGCCCACGCGTATCACTCCAGAATCATCAAGAAACGGGTCGAGAGAAGCCAACTTACTCCTAATGGAAACAGAAGATCCGTTACGGAGACAATTAATTTCGGCTGCGAAGTGGATCGACTGAGATTGTTTTATGAAGAAATTGAGAGCATGATGAATTTCGACAGGGGTAAGATCGCCCGTAAATTTGTCAGCACTTGAGAGTCTAATATTTCTGATGAACCGAAAACAGTAAGCGTAAACGAGCGTTAGACGATGCAACGAGGAAAAGTCCATAGAAGGGTCGATAGCCAGGGTAGACATTAGAGAAAGGTTATGGGTATGTTTCTCTCCGCAGTGACTTCAGAAGACGACGGATTAGAAGGTAAAAAGGGTGGAGTAGGATTGGACTCTGACGATTGAGAGAAACAAGTGGGACCGTGCCACCAAAGCGGACAATCGCGCAAAACGTCAGGGAGACACCCCCTGGAGATAATATCAGCAGGATTGTGTCTAGAATTGTTGTGATGCCAAGTATAAGTTTGCGTAAGACGCTGAATTTCAGCAACGTAAGACGATTAGCGACGTATGTTTTCCACCTCGTAGACTGGGCATGAATCCAGTAAAGAGACACCATAGAGTCAGAATACAAATGAACACTATCAATGAACGAATAAAGAGCAGGAACGACCTTAAATACGAGTCGCAATAACACAAGCAAGCGCAGAGTTCGATGCGAGGTAATGACACCTGTCGTAAGGGAGCCACGCGAGATTTAGAACACAGGAGATGACAGGAGGCCGATGAATCTTGATAAATGACTCTGACATAAATACAATACACAAACTCCCTTTCAGAAGCATCCGAAAAACCATGTAATTCAACTGTACTTGCCTCAAGCTTACAACGAATATACCGAGAGACCACAATTTTGCTAATCAGACCCAATTTATCGCACAAAGAATGCCAATCCGAACGTGATTGGCCGGAGATCGGTTCATCCCAACCAAGCTTGCAAAGCCAGAGTTGCTGCATAAACTGTTTGTACAAAAAGACAACGGGACCGATCAGTCCAAGAGGATCGTATATGCCTGCAATAATCGAAAGAATTTTCCTCTTGGAGATGCTTGATTCAACTGGAAATGATTTAATGTCAAACAGAAATGAATCGGCAGTATTATTCCAGAGAATGCCCAGGGTACGCACATTGTCCTGTTTGTTTAAGGGGCGTGATAAATTGTCATGATTTGCGACCACTCTGGGTTCATTAGATGCCCATTTATGTAACGTGAAACCATATTGACTTAATAACGCACCTAGATCAGATTTAAGCTTGGTCAGATCAGAGATGGTGTCCGAACCGGTAAGCAGATCGTCAACATAGAAATCATTCGTTATAGCTAACGCCGCATCAGGAAAGGAAGCTTGATGGTCCCTACCAATTTGTATAAGACAGCGAGTGGTCAAAAACGAAGCACCAGCCGTGCCGTAGGTTACCGTTCGCAATGCAAAGTGTTTAAATGGTTCGAGAGGAGAATCACGCCACAGAATGCGTTGATAGTGACAGTCCCCTTCAGCCACGCGAATTTGTCGATACATCTTCTCGATGTCGGCGATGAGAACATATTTATACATGCAGAAACGTAAAAGAATGGAAAAAAGGTCTTGTTGAACATTCGGGCCTACCAACAATATGTCATTGAGAGAAAGGCCATTGGTAGTCTTGGACGAACCATCAAAAACGACGCGCAGTTTTGTGGTCAAGCTAGACTGTTTAAATACGGCATGGTGAGGCAGATAGTAAGTATTTGACGCTCCTGAATTGATAGCGCAATTATCGATAAGCGTCATGTGTCTAAGATCCTTATATTCGTTAATGAAGTCTGCGTAATCGCGCGCGAGTTTAGCATCACGCCTAAATCGACGCTCTAAGTTCAAGAATCTTGCTTCAGCATTGGTGTAAGATTCCCCCAACTGGAGATTATCGGGCTTAAATGGGAGTGAAACCACGAACCTACCCTCGTGGTTGCGCTGGGTAGAGCGCACGAAATGCTCTTTACAGGCTGGCTCGTTATCAGGGGTGTTGTCGGGGATAGTTTCTGCTTCCCAAAATCTTTCGAGAGACTACAGAATTTGACTGTCGTTGTTCCTAGCTAGGAACGAAACAGCAGGACCCTCATAGCGGCAGTGTTTGGGTAAATTGCCAGCCAAAATGTAGCCTAACTTTGTTTCCTGAATGATGGGAAAATTAGGGCCGCGTATGTATTTATTAGCTAAAATTAAGTCCAGGTAAAATTGTGCCCCTAAGAGTATGTCGATTTGCGACGATATGTTGAAATTTGGGTCAGCCAGAAAAATGTTATATAATAGATATTTACCATATATCCGTCGTGCGACTTCGTTTTTCTCGTCTTATTTTGACGCGTTTCGGCAACGAATTGCCATCTTCAGAATCTTAATCACTCATATGAGATCGTTAAAAAATTAAAAACATTAAAATCATTACGGTAAAAGTGCACTTTTACGATATTGGAAACTCACAGACGCGAACATGAAAGTTTATGTTTCTCGAGTGGACTATATCGATCGACTGCTTTCGCGTGGACAATATCGATCAACTGATTCACTGTTTATATAGCCACTGATAAACCTGTTTTGCTTATTATAGCCCATATGTACTGTGACATTTCATTTACTGGCGCCCGTGTGCAAGTATTGCCGTGTCGTACAACATGTTATGTGAAAATGTAAGTTTATCATTCAAGACATAATCACTGTTGATTTTGACGGCTTTATATATTTCGTATTCCTCAAGCGCGTCCATGTATTTTCCTTTCCTGCAGCAATGCAAAGGCTGGAAATTTGTCTCAAAATCACTGTAGTTATGATTACATAGTATCAGGTGCCTGGCAAAATTAGATGTTGTTTTATGTAATTCCCTTCTGGGAAGATGTTCGTTATATCTTTCTTCAAATGGTCTGCCTGTTTGGCCTATGTAGAACATGTCGCATGAGCTGCAATTCATCTTGTATACGCCGGTTCTTTTTCTTTCTGGTATACTGTTTTTTCGGCTAAGAAGTCTCTGAATGTTGTTATTTGTACGGAAAGTTACAATTACATGGTGTTTCTTGAGTTCGTTAACTAGAATATTTGGTAAAATGTTTGTGTAATCTGCAGAAATGTATTTATTAACCGGAAGTGTGTTATCATTGTTCGACTTTTTTAATTTTTTCCTCTGTGTTTACTTATTAATTTATCCACTAATGAACTTTTATATCCGTTAGCCGCTGCTATGTGCTTGATGGTATTAACCTCTTCAATGTAGTCTTTTTCACTTAACGGTGAAAAATGTTGCTCGGAATGTGGAATTGATTTATGTCAAACGATTTTGTCGGCAGATTGTGGGTTAATGTAGATAAGATAGCACATTTCGCCTCGAAGCTATATCTCTGATAACGAGAAATAATGCGTATAGACGCAAGATTAGTGGCGTAACACGCTGTATTGTTTATACCCGTAATTGGTATGTTGGATTTAGTTAAATTAAGCCGTAATTTCCTTGCAAATGATTTTGTGCAAAAATTTATTTGTCACCCGGCGTCTAAAAGAACTCTTGCCCTATGTCTATTGCCAGCCTGGTCAATGACAAATACAACTGCTGTTGATAAAAGAACATTGTTCGTGGATTGTAATTTGAGCGAACAATAGTTACTACTACTGGCAGCTATTGATTTCGGCACGTTGTTCGCGTGCAACAATGTGTGGTGTCGTTTTGAACAGATCTTACACACCTGCTTATTCTTACAACTAGATACAAGATGATCTGATCTATGACAATTGGTACAACATTTGTGACTTGATACAAATTGTCTCCGCTCAGCGGTGCTTAATGTACGAAATTTATCACATATGTAAAGCGGGTGATTAGATTTACAACACAAACATGAATAATTGCTTGCCGCTGAGTGATAACTCTTAAATGTAGTACTGCCAGCAGTGTTTCTTGATTTATATTTATCATATTTATTGTTAAGTCTTAAAATCGGCTTGTTGAGTTGCTGTCCGGCTTCGATAGGCAGTGTATTTTCTAACAGCTGTCTACGTGAGTTTAAAAAATGAGTGAAGTCTTGAAAGTTAGGTAATTGTCAGGGTCTATTGACTCCTTCCATAGTTTAAAAGTAGTAGGGTCGAGTTTAGTTGATAATAACTGTATAATAATAAATTCAAATGAATTCACTGACAGTTGCATTGCCGCCAGTGAATTAACGGAAGACGTTATTGTGTTTGTGAATTCTGCCAAACTTTGGACAGAGTCCTTTATTGTCGACTTGACTTGAAGTAAATTTTGAACATAGTATTTAGCTAGTATGAACTTGTTGTCATACATTTCGGACAGCAAACTCAACGCTATTGACTAATTTTCCTTACAGATAGGTAGTGACTTAATTAAATCTAAAGGTTCATTTTTTAAAGAAGAATGTAAATAATGTAACTTCTGCACTGGCGTTAAATCGGATCTTGTATGCACGAAGTCCGTAAAAATTGAATGAAAATGCTGCCATTCCAATATGTTGCCTGAGAAGCAGGGCAAACTTATTGGTTTTAATTGCATGTGGGTCGATAATACGGGAGGTACAGTCTGAACATTAAATGTATCAAGTAATTGCAAAATATTTGCTTCAGTCGAATATAGCATTTCTTCGACCTCAACTCGGTCTTCTTGAGCCGCGCTTATGTCTTTACAAATAAGTTCTATTTCAGACTGCACCTCGTCGTACTTCGATGCCAAGCTTTTCAGACTTTCTAGCCTTACTGTTAAAAAATGTTTTGTGCTGGAATTTATATCAAAGTTATTTACGGCTGATTGTATTCGCACTATTGCGGACTTTAAGCCGCCTCTCTTTCTGGTTAACACTTTGAGGCCTTCTTCAGCCATTGTACGCACCTTGTTATGCTGTTATTGAGGTGATACCTTGTAGGCGATGTCCTGCAGCGTCGACGCCTTGGAGGAGATGGCAAACACAGCTCGGAGAGATGACCGCCTTGTTTGAAGCACTGTAGCTATCAGGCTCTTGCGATGATATTGTCAGGAGGCTCAAAGGTGACGAGCGAAATGCCGATGGAAATCACGCCACGGTCGTTCAGCGGATATGCTAATTCGCCCGTGATGGCCAGAAATAGTGGCAGAAAAATATTAATTAGGAATGATACATCAAAAATCCAGGTCCGGAGTGACCAAAAAATGTTTAGTAAGAAGAATGTTGATTGTGAAAATTTGTACTTAGTTGATTCGCCAGGATGCAGAAATGATGAAGCGAGTGGACTGTACTCAATTCATTTATTTGAAATTCAAAAGTACATTAAATATGTAGTTAGCAATTGTTTTGAATGACAGGTTGGCTAATAAGCATGATGTATATACAACGTATCAAAAATTTTAAACTACATTAATAACGGGCCTAATGGGCCATAAGTAAAGTGTGTTGGCCTAAGGCCCACATTGAATGTCGCGACAAGAAAAAATATGACAGTGAGGCTGCGGGCGAGCCGACCGCCGCTTACAAGCGTTTGAGACGTACTGTACAGAGCACCGACATGAATAATCAGATTATAACAAAAAGTAAGGAGCAGATTAGCCAACCTATAAAGTAAAATTATCGCGCTACTGCACACACACAGACACACACACATTTGCATAACTTAATAAAAACTGTTAACAACCACTTACTCTTTTTTAATTTTGCATAGCACATTCGACAACTACCTGTGTCTCTGTCTCCGTCGGTGCGACTAAAACAGAACTGCAGTTCCTTCTATACTTTTTTTAGTTTATCGTTGATTCTGTGCGCATATGTCGCTGTCCATGAGACTGGGTATTAGCATTTTATATTTACTAATAATTTTTGTGTATGTATATGCAGATTGTTTTATATGATAGTAATTTATGATTATCTCGATTTTAGTATTGTATTTGTTTGAGATTTGTTCTATGTGTTTTAGTAATATTTATGTACGTGAGGGGTTTTCTAATATTATTTTACATTACTTTATAATATTTTTAATTGCAGAAGATTCCTTTTCCTATATCTGAAAAAAGCGGTTTAAAACCTTATTTATATGTATACATAACTGTGTATCTAATTGATAAAACAGAGTAATTCCCGAGTAAGCACAAATAAACATTCAACTTAATACTGTAGCTTACTCAAAATAATCACATAGGCCTACTATAAAATTAAAAATAATGTGACACAAACACACATATAGATACGAAGTAATAATACATTTAAAATTTTAACACACAACAGATTCATTAGATCCTTGTTGATAAGGACCAGAACGATTAAGTAATTACGATGTAGTTGCCAACGCAATAATCAAAAGGGTACGTGTACAGGCTTACTACAAAGTGCTTTGTCTTCCTGCCGATACATAATAGCAGTTTGTTATAGTTCATCATGTAACCGTGTATATTCTTGTCAGAATTGTTTACTTGTTGTTATCGATTTCTTAAAGTTATAGAAGACAAAGGAGAGTTAAAAAAGTTGCTAAATGACCATCATGAGATTTCATCGAGCCGTAACTGCCCAAGGTAGGGAAATTTTATGACATTCAATAACGGCTTTCTTCAATGTGATAAGCACATTTTTGTTCCTAAACACAAAATGAATATTTTTATGCAATAACAAAGGTTTCAGAACAGTTCACCTAATAGAGTGGTTCCGTAAAAAAAATCAGATGCTCACTGTTTTACATATCACAAGAGAATTGTGAAATTGTCTTGCAATGAGCGTAGTGCAGTGTAGTGGTTCTCAAAGGGAGTGGCGCAACACATTACTGTGCCACGAGATTCGCTATATGTGCCGAGACACTACCTTGTGAAATTGCTGGAAAAAGTAAAACAATTGTGTTTATTTTAAAAATAAAGAACAAGAAAAAATATTCCAGAGTTTAAATATACCTATTATACAGGGGATTTATTGGCTTACGCCTTAAAATAAAAGATTAGTGTCATAAGTAAGAAATGTGAGCTTATCGTATCTTACACAAAAGTTCAATTAGAGGCGGAATTGAAGACAAGCTCACACGTATTTACTGTTGAACTGAGAAAAGAGAAATCGGTTACGTGTTTTCTGTCAGTATCAGAAAGCTCAGTTTGCACAAGTATTGTTCGACAATGGAACCAAGAATATTTTCTTTTCGGCAGGTCTTTTTTTCCTAGCATCGATTTCACTATTTTCATGCAGGCAGGTAAAATTACATCTTCAGCGAAAGAATGGAGCTGCATCGCTACTATTTCCGCAACTTTATATCTAGTCACTTGTGCTTTTTCAGCAATAGTTGCTTTCCGTACTACAGTTTTGCTTTCGATGAAAACAATCGGCTAAAATAGTCCGTATGATATCCGTAAGTGACTACGTTTGGTATTAAAATGACTTACAAATTTACTAGGAAACGTATATTCGTTGTTTAGTTTTTCTCCACACACGACATATTCTTGTACAGGACGGTCTTCAGGTCCATTGACTGTAAGAATAAAGTTTAAATATATATCTTGGTACTTTTTACTGTTGCAGTAGATTCTACGTCCCTCTGCAGTCCTTTCACGACAATTTTACTTGGAATCGGTTTTTTCTCGCTTTTGTTACCGTTAGATTCTGTCACTGACTCGTCTTAAACGTTATTTTATTTAAGCGCAAAGTTATCAATCTTTATATTAAAAAAAATCAAAAAATAAAATAATTTAATAATGCATATAACACGCGTCAAACGGAAAATCAAGCTCAAAACATGTCAGAACACGAACGAAATGCATTACGACTGCAAGCCTACATACAACTGACTGCTGAAGGCAAACTGTGCGCACAAGGTTGAGTGTCCAACATTTTTCCAACTCGTACGTTAGTGTGCCGCGGGAACTGAGAACAAGGGTCCCTTTACGTATGCTTCCAACGAAGCTGTTTTCGTAAGCTGTTACACATACAAAAAATGTTGTAGCTATACTGGTTAAATTATGCCACAACGATTTGAAACCTGTTCTATCTAAAATGATATGATCCGTCATTCAACCTTTGCTTACACCAACGTGTTCAGAGTCTAGACTTCCGAAAGTCAGGCCAAAAACTAATATCTTCATTTCAGAAAAGTTGAAAAATAGTATGGATATTTTTATGATTACAGTAAACCATATTTCACGTACTGATTCTATTCTCAGTAGATCTGAAAGGTGTACAACCACATCTCGCAACACGTGACGCAATTTTCTTTCACTACCACTGTATAGGGGTATTTGTTTCAGTCTAACACTCACACTACCGTTGTAGGAGACTGGTATACTATTACTTACACCCACGATGACAAATATCAGATTCACAGTTGGCAATAGTTAGGAATATAATACGCTCTGCCCGTATATTCCCTTCTCCCGTCAAGTAATTATCTCTATCTCGACAAACAGCGACATTGTCTTTGTTCTGCTACGCTGCTAACTATAAGCCAGATCAATAAAACTTTCACGGTGCTCATTGCAGCAGAATCCATTGCCCCTCCTAATCTTGCTCTTCGACCTCCGCAGATGGCAATGAAATACTCTTCAATACAACCTTTTATTCAAATAGGAACGCCATGAAACAAGTATGAGGATAATATTTATTTAATGATATCATTTATTATTTTGATACTTTTGAATTGTTGGTTTTAAATTAAATAAAATTATATTTGAGTACAAGTACCTTAAAAACACGTATATTGTTACTAATATTCATAAATACTCATACTTTTCTTGTTTATACATTTTTATTATTATCAATGACAAGAAAACTTTCTACAAGAGTATATTTTTATTATTTTGTAAATTACAATGTTTCGATAGTGTTCAACTAATATCATCAGATATGAAATTAATAAATTAAAAATTTTTTAATCAATCGTTTAAAACAGCTGTTTTATATGTAGACTAAATTTTATGTTTCATATCTGTATATAAAAGTGTCATATAATTAATTGTAAAATATAATATATTTATTATTTTATTAACTTAGTAATTTTGAAAATATTATCATTTTTGTATTAATATGAATTTTTTTGTTTTAATGTATTACTTTTTTTATGTTTAAATATTTCTAATTTTTCTATAACGTTATTTTTGGACTTTTGGAAATGTGTTTTAATAAAGTAATGTTATGTAAATTTGGGAATGTGTGTTTGTTTTAGATTGAGTGTGTAGCTAAATTTTATTCGTATATGAATACAAATAAATTACAGTGTATTACAGTGTTTTAAATACGAACTACAGTGTTGCATAAATTTTTCTTTTAAACGTTTTTTAGTTTGGCCTACATAAAATTAGTTACAGTAAGGGCATTCAATTTTAGATAATCAATTTAAATTATAAATTAATTTGTGTGCTGTAAATTTGATTCTATTACAATCTGTTTTATTACTGTTATAGGTAATTTTTATATTTTGGTTTCTAAATAATTTCGTAATTTTATGATTAATTTTTTTTTAATAGAGGAGGAAATGCTTTGTGTACCGTCAGAGAAGACCGTGCTTCCTCTGGTGTGTAGGACTCTCACCCACTAAGAAACCCTCCTCTAATTCAGGCATTCAAATCCATTCTGGAACCACTTGGCGTATTACTTTGGGATGGAGCCTATTGCACGATTATCGGGCTCCTTCTAGTTGAGCCTCATCTTCTACTGCCCGTTGGGTGCAAGTTGGGCCTATTTTTTTTCTAGTAGGTCCCACTGAATAAATGCATTGATCGGTCCTATTCCGCCTTACCACAAAGCATAAGTGCAACTACGCCCCCGAGCTCCATTTCTAGTACCAATATCTGTCGTGCGAATCTGCAACACTTGAGAAACGTGTACGAGGCATCTTCATGGGGAGAGTCTCCGTATTGGCATGCTGGGTTTAGCACCTTTTCCATTCTATGGAGGTAGGTATTAAAATTGCAGTGGCCACTGAACAACTTTGTCAGATGGTAGCTGACCTCACCGTGTTGGCGGTCGATCCATTCCTTCAAGTTTCGTATGAGCCTTGCGCCCAACTTCCTCTTTCCTCTCTATCCCAACGATCTTGCCAGTGCCGATAGTAAGTTCCCTGGCTTTATGCTGTGCGGCATATCTTTCAATTTTCTCTCCTCTTTCGAATAAATGCTTCCGCTCTCGAGCCAACAGGTCCATGGGAATCTCTTCCGCTATCACCAGGACTACTGGCTCTGGCACTGTCCAGTAAGAGGATGCTACTCTGAGGGCTCCTCTTCTATGCACCGATGCCATATGTTTTCTGTACTTCTCCATCTTTAGTGCATCGGCCCAGATTTCGCAACCGTACAGAAGGATGGATTCTGTGACCGCCATCAACAATCGCCTCTTGTTTGCAGTGGGACTTCCTACGTTAGCCATAAGTCTGCTAAGCTTGGTTGTAACGTTGGCAGCTTTATCAGCTGCATACTTTATTTGCTCCCAATAGGAGAGCTTTGAGTCTAGCCTCACGCCTAGGTATTTCACAGCATTGTTCGTAAATACTGTCTCAGCTCCCACTTGCAGCGGTATGATAGTGGGAACCCGTCGCCGGGTGAGTAGTACTATTTCGGTCTCATCGGTGGCTAGATTCAGGCCGTGTAATTTTATGCTTAATAGTACTTATAAATTATGTGAAATTACTACCTTATTATGTATGTGAAGTTAATACATTTAATATTTACCTTTCCTGTGTATTTCTATTAAAAGAATTATTTATTATTTTTTGATTAATTTTGTTTATAATGTTATCAATAATTTTGTGACTATATCCATTTTTTATAGCAATATTATATATAATTTTCTTTTATTTTTGAATTTCAAATTTATTTAAAGGAATATTATTCATTCTATGTATCATAGAATTAAATGCAGCATATTTGTATCGAGGAGGATGAATTGAATTTTTGGGGATTATTAATTAAATTTGAGTTGGTTTTCTGAATATAATGTATTCAAATTTATTATGATTATTTATAATAGTAATATCTAAAAAAATTATTGTTATTTATTAGAAAATGTTATATTTATAATACATACAAATTATTATATTTACTAATAAATTTATTTAGTACAAGGTGTAAAAAAAATAATTTAAATTTTAGTATTTACGCATGATGATTGTAGTTCTCCTGTTTAAGACGAGTTATTCTAAGCATCACGACAGGTGTGTATGTATTTGTACATTAGACAACTTGAGAGCCATGTACGTCATAGGTCTAACAGTTAAACTTACCAAGTCAGTGATGACGTAATTCTGAAGTTTCTAAACGTTCCTGCGCCTTCCAGAAATAAATGTTTTATTATTTTACTGGTATCTGGGACAATCTAGTAATGTACAACACTATAGAGGTTTAGTTGGAAACGACTGGTGATTTGTCACATGCGTATTCTGAATAAAAGATAAAAGACGTATATTACACAGTGATAAAGGCTAGAGGCCAAGCTTAAAATTTAGAGGGGAGACAATCAGCAAAGTCCGTTACGTGGATAATAGCGTAATAGCGTAGTACTACCCAATTCCATCTAAGACCACCAACAGATTATTAATACGAAATTGTTTCCCCATTTATTACTAATTTTGTTTTGTTATTTTGATCCTTATATATTAAGTCGTTTTTATCCTACAGTAATTTATTGGCATTTCATAATTTTTATAAGGTCGTACCTCAGATTACCATGCTTTTAAGAACCATGCATGCTTAACTGACGTGCGTGTGTTACTTTTATAATAACATATTAATATTATAATAAGTATCTCCGTTCTTCTTAATTTTAATCGAGTCTTTTAATTCTCTGTTTTAAATTTTCTTCAACATTCACTTTAAAATTTGTAGCAACAAAGCAAACTTTTGTTGCACGCCATTTTTGTTTACGGTCTCATCAATCAACGTTATCTTAGAAGCCAGTGCATGTAAACAAGAGCTGTAATTATTCTTTTCCATTAGATTTATATCGCAGTCGGCTAAAATCCTTCCTTGTGTTGATCTTAGGACATAAAATTATGCATTTAACCCCAGGATACATTTCCAATAACTATTTTAACTTTTAAGTACTTACCGCTTTTAATACTATTCATTTAAATTACTTTTCTCATCACTACTGTGGCCTAACAGGAAAAGAACTCTTCTTTAAAAGTGTTTTAAAAGACATATAAAGATATACTGCCAATAGATTAAATAATTATTACATTGATGTTATTTTTGTTATAATATATATTGCAACAAAACCGAATTGTAAATGTGTAGAATGTACAAATTGAATTTGTTAGATTGTGGCAAACCACTAAGTATAAAAAGTTTAATACACACCCTGGAATTTGAAAGAAGAAGTAAAAACGATTGTACGGTAGGCACGCGCGCTTGATTGTGTATGTGTGAAGATATTACACAGTGCCTTCTTAAGATATACATTTTTCCTTAAAAAAAAAACAAAAAAAAGAGAAAATGGTGGTCTGACTGAAAATGAAACTTTTCTGGATATACGTTTATGCAAACTTTTTTCTAACGTTAAAACATTTAATCCAAATGTGTAAAGTGAAGATAATTTTCACATTACACCCTGTAAGATCAAGTTACGTTATATTGTAAGAGCACAATAATAAATTTCTTCTGCAAATTAATAGTTTGTAAAATTTATAAAGTAAGTACGTTTAACAAGGATAACTTGAATTGTCAAATAGTTAAATATTAAACGTAGTAAACGGTACATTACACACACACACACACACACAATAAATAGTTTAATATGTATATATGTATATTTATTTAAAAATATCTTGTAATAAAGATAATATAGTCTTTAATCAAATAAACCCTAAAACTAAATACAATATTTACAACAAAAATGGAATATACAAAATAGAATGTCTAGATTGCAATAAATTTTACGTAGGCCAGACAAAGAAGAAACTACTCGATAGATTACTTCAACACCGCAATGCATTTTTAAAACCAAATATTTATAAATCTAATTTAGCCACACATTTTTTAAATACTAACGACCAATTCCAGGCATTGAAAATATAAAATTACTTAAAAATATACAAAAAGGTAAACAAAATTAATATTTGTAAAAATCTTAATATTAACAAACACAAGAACAACAATTTATTAATTAAAGAACTAATTCAAATAAAAACAAAACAAGATGATCTATTTAAAATTATAAATTTATTAAAATAAATAAAAACAATTAAAACGTAAATATTAAATTTTCCTAATATAACCGACAAAACAGCTGATTAAGTAAATAAACATTAAAACAACCGTTAACTAATCGACTTAAATCGATTACCCGTTATTTTACATTAACATCGAAAGAAATTTGTCTATTCGTTAGTTTCTATATTAACACAGAATTATTTCGATTGTTACTGATTTACTTACAAACCTCTGATGATGCTGATATTTTTCAGTGAAACGTCCGTCAGGTATTGAATCGACAAAAACGTAATACACTACTTGCAGAAGAAACTGTATTGAATTATGTCACAATATTACATATGTGTGTGTGTGTGTGTGTGTGTGTGATTTGTTGACATTGGTGTTTTTAAACCTCTGACGATACAGATTATCTCTGTGATACTTCCATAATGCAAAAGTTTACTTGCGTAAGAAATGTATTGTTACACTGTTACAGTGTACAGTGTGATATTTGATTAATGTAATAAATACGTAGGCCTATTACTAGAACATCAAGAGGTACAGTAAAAAATACACACACACACACACACACACACACACACACACACACACACGCACGCACGCACGCACGCACGCACGCTATGTTATTTACCATCCACATGCATAGACCCAACTATTATACACTTAGAAAAGTAATTACCAATCCACAATTTGGTAGTGTTAGCTGAACTTACGGAAATTTTTCGTATTACGCTTGTCAGTATGGCGAGTTACATCTGCCAATAGTTCTTTATACCAATCAATGAACGGGCTTTAAATTATTACTAAAATCTGTATAATATTCCATACCTTTTTATTACGAAACACTGATAGCTAACAGAGAAAAATAAAAATTAAATCAGTGATGGCAATTTAAAGTAAAGTAAATATCCTAACGTCTGACATTGGATAATAATAATATAGCCAACGATAAACCAACATTCTGTCTGTTACATGAGAATGCTGCAATACGCAAATGATATCGCATGGGATATAAACTATACAGAATGCAGTTTACAGTTTTACATTTGCTTGTATACAGTTTTGTTGTACGACGATGTGTAACAGGCGAATAAATGGAATGATAAAAATATGTAATGTTAGGCTTTAAGTAATAACATAAATAAGTATAAAGGAATTGCTGAAAATGATGTAAATTATATGGAAACATCATAATTACATATAATTTTCTAACCACTTGTGTAAGGGTCATATTACATAAGTTCTGTGATCTAACATTAATGAAACCGTATTATGATCGTGACATTTACTTTGCTTTTAATTAACTCAAAAGATCCAATGGTTTTTTTGATAAATTCCATTAACAAATAGGCTACCAACGAATCGACATAACGCAAATAATATAGTTAAAAGACACGTTCATATTGTAATAAAATAAATATTAGTGTAAGTGTAAGTGTGTTGATGATATAAGAGATTGTGATTGTGAAGTTCGACTCCGATGTAATCAAGCCCCTCTGTTTGGACTATTCAATTTGTAATAAAATAAATAAGATTGATGTGTGAATCTGTAAGTTGTAAGGTGTTTAATTGGTGTGGCTCTCGACGTCTTACTGGCCTGAAACACTTCCTTAAGTTTCCCAGCTGGTCGAGTCCCAATGGTAGCAAGACCGGTCGAGTAGCGTAAAGTTGATGAAGAAATATATATGCTCAGCTTCACCGAAAGTTTCAAAACAAAAATTATTGTTTTGAAGAAAATTAAAAAAAAATTATGTTTATAAAAAAAAATAATAATAAAAAAAAAATTTTAATTTTATTAATTAATTAATTAGGATCAATTAATTAATATAGGGCTGTGAAGTTTTAAACAGTGTAATGCTCTTCTGAAAATTTTTATTAAAGTTTTAGTATAATTTAAATAATCTATCACCACTCATAAGACTGTCTGTAAACCAATCGATATTTGTTTACCTTTCTATTTTTTAGGTTATCTTCACTTACGGGTGGTAAAGTCCTTGTAGATTATCAATTAGAATTATATTATTGGTAATTAGTATTATTGAAGAAATAAAGAACTATTAAGTATTGAAAAGTATTAATGTTTTATTAAGTAACAGCAATATTGACTCTTATCGATTAGTATCGATTCTCAGGATATCGAAAAAAGTTACAAGTATATGTTATAAAAATTATATAGGGTTCTTTAAACAGCCAGTTATTACCAAAGTCAGAGAAATCGGGCTAATATTTAAAAAGTATAACGTTACAATCAAATTAATAGTTATTAATAAACACAGACATTGAATAATAATTTGTAAATATAATAATTGTTTTCACCCAACAGCTGTTGAACTAAGAGGAGGCACTGGAATTGTCAAAGAAAGATGACTGCCGTCAAGTCGATGAAAATGTTGCTCGTTGCTGCTGCATTCCAAATAATGTATTTTGACGCAATATTTCTGTTCTCGTGTCCGCAAATCTCTTGTTATATGTTGTGTAGTGACTGGTGTAGTGATTCTGGGTTGTATTTAGTGTATCAGTATAATTATTAGTTCAAACACTTTCTCCGATTCCGTCACTAAGTTGGTTTAATGTATTATACAGTTTTCTAGTGTTTTATGGTGTTTTTCGGAGTAGATTTATATTGTTCTGTGTTATGGAGTGTTACTTGATCGTTTCTGTTATAATATGATAGTTTCAGAAGTATTTTACAAGTCACTCGCGATTTCACAATAACTCACTATACACTCGCTTGTATGACGATTATAGGTTAGGTTATCCACGTAATTAAACGTATGTCATGTTAACCGTTCAACTACCAATAATTAACTAACTGTTTCCTTCAGTTTCAATTAAACTCTTAGCCCATATAATATTATCCTTAACATTGTTCAAATATTTTTCACATCCTGTATGCACTTTTACATTTTCACTATATGAATGCCTATACTTTGGTTATTTGTCAATTTTATTCACTAGATTTGATTTAAATTAATCTTTCAGTTCATTCTGGTTATTTTCAGATTAAATAATGCCATTTTATAGTGTTTTCTGTCCAAAAAAAATAGTAATTTCACTTTCAGTTTGGTATACTGTGAAGAGTCAACACATCAAAATTTACTTCCTGTCATTATATAAATTCAGCCATTTTATCAGTTATATTTAATATTAATAATCCTATATTGTATTAAAAGGTTCCTATTCCCTTATTTTCTGGTAATTAATTGAATTAGTTGTATTCTGAAACATTATTCTGAAATATATGACTCCCATGTCTAAATTTCTGAGTTTAGTCATTTTATTTTTATTTATAATTCTGAATATAATTTATTAAAATCTCTCTAAATGGTATGTGCAATTATATGGCATGATCTCAAGTTTATTTTGTCTAAACCCCTTTTGTTTATTTGCTTTTAAATGAGTAATTTCTCTGTTTTGATGAAGTTTGGTTTCCATTCTTTTGGCCTATGATTTTTTTTAACAATTTTTCTTACAAAATAATTTACAAACAATATATGATGTGTGATACCCTCTCTGACTTTTTACAAATAGTATTATAAATTAAACATGTTTTCAAATTACACAAAAACAATTAGTATTGGTTACAATACAAACAATAGTTAACACAAAATAAAGAACATTTTTTTTAAATAAATGGTTGTCTTCAAATCAGACATTTTGCAACAAAATTCCCATTTCCAACATGGAAATATGGTTTAAAACAAAGGTTTTGTACTAACTAACATCTTAATTACTCTCTACTATTTACAAGTGGTAATTATTTTTATAGTTCTGATGTTAGTTGTTTCAGACCCAAACAAATGACCTTATATCTAAAACATTTTTAAACATTCTTGTACTATATACATTAAAACCTTATATTTATATTCTTATTTCTAACTATTATTATAAGTAGGATTCTACAGTTTTTATACAGTCTTTTATACCTTGTCTTTGGGGAATTGTACCCTGTCATTAACAAATAAATAGTATGAACTGTTCAAAAAGCACTATGAAATCTGTTTTTCTTTTTTCATGTAAAACAAAAATGTTATTTTAAACAGATTCATGTCTTATGAACAACATATTGTCACCGTACACATTTTAAGTCATTGAAAAATGCATATTTCATTGCATCCAATGTTTGTGATTGCCAAGAATGAAACACAAGGTTCATTTTTTATAATACCCAAAACTATCACTGGTTCACTTTGCACTTATATATTATGTTAATGCTAAATGGTCGTATAGTCTTATTAACATAATAAATTGGTTAGCGTTTTTTCAATGGAGATTTGTTCCATGGGTACTATATTATTGTTTCATCTTAGTTCACAGGAAACTTTTACTTTATACACTCCTCTCTCTTAAATTTATATACATGTGGTTTTTATTTCGTTATACTTTTGTTTTTAGATATTTATTTTGGGGATATAGGGATTTGGGTGTCTTTTATAAGAGCATGACATCTTCTTCAGGATGCTGCCCTCTTCTTCTTTCTTCAGTCTTCTTTTCTCCTGCCTTCTGGGACTGGTATCTTCTCCATCTGTTCTTGATGCCATCAGGTTTCTTGGGATCTTCTCCATCTTCTTCTTTAATTCAGAAATACACAACCTGTATTGGTTGATCTTGGCTTATTTTAGGGTTTCTCTTTTATTTATTCTCCCTCGTTGTGGGTTTGGTCATATTGTGTACTGCTTTGTTATTTACTATTTTACCTTCCTGGGTTATACCTTGAAAACCTTTGGTTATGAGACTGGTTTTGGATGACTCATCACTAGTAACTCCTTTTATTTTAACTTGTATTTTCTTTATAATAATGATTTCTTTCCACAGTTGCTATGAATTAATCTATTTATATTAAACTTAATGCTTTCTTCCAAATTTAAATATTATAACTTCATTATTCTAATGATCAATTGCCATTCAATATTATGCTTATATCTGTCACGCTACAGATTGCTCTCCTCCAGAAGTAATTATTTCAGACATGTTTATGGATGAAATAATTTCTTATGATAATTTCATCATTTCTTATAATTCATTTTCTTCTCCATTTTTATATCGACTTTTTTATATTAGAGTTTTATTAATTTTATATATATAATTATTTGTTTTACTACTGATCCTTTTCGGATAGTTAGTGTCTTCTGAGATATATTATAATTGTAATACATTTTCTTTCTATATCAACTTCGTGTTGTATCCTTGGGATATTAATTCCCTAACATTCCCTATCACGTGGGCTGGGGCAGATCAGAGGGGCACTGTACGCTACTTCTCTGCTGGCCATACACCACTTCTATAAATTGAGTACAGGGGCATATCCATCCCTGCTCAAAAAACATAATGCTGCTGGAATTATCTTCAGTCAGTCATCGAATAAATAAATAAAAAGTAGTCTCATTTTCGACTAATAAAAATATCTTTGGATTCTCCACTTCGTAGTCTCTCAGATTATCTCACATTTTCTATCTTAATAAATCTTCATAATCATTATTATACTCATTATATATATATATTTTTTCAAAACTCTTAACTTGTCTGATATATTTAATTTAATTATGGTTGAAAACCTTTCTTTTAATAATTCTGGTTACTGTTTACAGTGTAACTCTCTTTCTTCTTCATCTGAATTCTCTTTATACTTTCTTCTGGTTATTAGCATGGTCTTTATATATAGTCTTTCTTATTCATTATTTGAATGGTCTTATTATATTATATTTAATTTTTTAACATTGTATCTTTACATTAGATATACAGGTTGTTATATTGATCATTTTATTTAAACATTTTGGTTCTTTCCTTTCTCTTAGAAAGTTATTAACCCGCCTTCGCATTCATTAACATTAATTCATTTATATTATATTTCATGTGGTATTTCTCCTCTTTGCATTCCATATAGGTCTTATTATTATCATTGGTTCAAAATCATCTTCTCCATCTTCTTGGTATGAGTTGTTCTTCTTTGCTCTTAATTAACTGTTTTCATTATCGTTTCATAGGTAATTAGTCTCTTTGCTTCCAAATTTTTTCCTTCTCTGGCATATTACACTCTTTCTTGTTATTCTTCTCTACTCCTTTAAATTCTATTGTGAATGTCTAGCATTTATTCTGGATTAACGTTAATTCTCTTTTCTGAATTAATCACTTTATTTTCTTCTCAATTCAATCATAATTGACACATAATTATTTTTTGGAACTTGGTTAGTTTTAATGTAAAATTTAAACTATTCTCTTTATTTAATTGAAAAATATTTCTCATAAATCCTTGTAATATGTTGATCTTATCTTGTTTCAAAGTACTGACGTTCTATCAACATTCAAATTCTGTTTAATTCATTTATTCCCAGAATTGTTTCATTCAGAATTGTTTATAGTAGTGTGATTTTACTATTATTTCTGAAAGTTTTGGTATTTCTCCAAATTCAAATTCTTCTTAATTATTTACCATAAAGTTTTTCTCATAAACTTAGTTATAGTAAGTTGGTCTTACTTTATTTTTAAATTTTTTGTATAATTAAGTTCAAAATTCTCTCTCTTTCTCTTTCTTCCATAAAGTTTTGTTCTAAATTATCAGGTTGTAGTAAGAAGTACTTACATATTTTAGAATAAGTTATATTCAAAATTCTTTCTTTTTCTTTCTTCCATAAAGTTTGTTCCAAAATTATTAGGTTGTAGTAAGATGTACTTACATTATTTTAGGATTTTTTTAAAATTAAATTAAAAAATCCTTCTTCTTATAATTCTTCAAAATGTTCTTCTCAAAATATTAGGTTGTAAGGTGTACTTACATTATTTTTGAATTTTTAAAATATATAAAAAATTCTTTTTCTTTCTCTTTCTTCCAAAATGTTCTTCTCAAAATATTAGGTTGTAAGATGTACTTACATTATTTTTAAATTTTTTTAAATAAATTAAAAAATCCTTCTTCTTATAATTCTCCAAAATGTTCTTCTCAAAATATTAGGTTGTAAGATGTACTTACATTATTTCCGAATTTTTAAAATATTAAATTGAAAAAATTCTTCTTCTTCTAATTCTCCAAAATGTTCTCAAAATATTAGGTTGTAAGATGTACTTACATTATTTTAAAATTTTTAAAAATTAATTAAATTCAAAATTCTAAAACTCACAACTCATTCTTCATAATATTTCTTCATAGAAGCTTGATTGTACACTCCTTTGATTTTTCCTGAAATGATTTCCCTCAACTCATATGTATTGTTATGCTTATCATTTACCACAACATATGGGGTTATATTGTACTCTACACTGGCCCATATTATTTATACTTTTGTAAGTTGATCTCCACTTTTTCTTTTCTTATAAATTTTCTTTTCTTTTATATACCCAGGAAGATGGACGATTTTCTTTATGTCGTTCCATTGCTCATATTTTTATTTGTCATGTTCATTTTCTTACATAGTCTTCACTCATAAAACCCAGTTTTGTTTCTATGTTTATTCTTCGTATCATTTCCTTTCAATGATATTTATTTCGTCTCCTTCAACATTGTTTTTCGCCGTAGTCGGTTATCATGATCCGTCCCTTTTCTTGATGTCGTGTGGTATTTGTGTCAACCAGGGTCCATCATCTCAGTTGCTCTTATAAAATTTACCCTAGGGCGCGACACTCGGTTATTATTACTGTTATTGTTTTTATTACTAAAGTTATAATTATAGTAATTTCGGTTAGGTGGGTAAGGGCTGTCATCATTATTGTTGGGATATGGATTTCTCTGACTGTATAGAATATTATTATTATGTTGATGAAAATTGTTTCTATTGTTTGGATAGGGGTTGTTATTCCTAATGCCGTTAAAATTACTGCTAAACTGGTCATTACGCGGCGGGTTGTTAGGGCCGTCGTAATTACTGGGCTGGCTCCCTCTATCATCATATTGTATACACCAATACTTCTCTGGTCCATGTTTTGTGTTACCTGACAAATATATGTGAGGATCTTCATCTGGGTTATCACTTATTATTTGTTTATCTGAAACACCATAAGCTGGTTTACCATCACATATCCACTCTGATGGAATATATTTTAGTCTAACCGTACCCTGGAACTGTCCTAGATGGCACACTAATGGAATACATTCTGGTGATTCATCTGTGCCGTCATTACAGTCTGGTACGACATCACATTTCCATCTTTCTGAAATCCACTGTCCAGTCTTGCGCTGAAATTGATCTGGTCCACATGTTGTATTCTGTTTATCTCTGGTCCTTTCCCATTGGTAGACTACTGTCTTGTGGTAAATTATTTCTGAAATTACTTCGATTCTCCTTCTATAATTCATAGAATTCATGATGTCTTTGTCATAGGTAATTGGGATATTATTGCCATCAATTAACCCATGTTTCATCATCTCCAACTCTTCCTTCGTTTTTATTACATTTCTTGGATACATTCTCCTTTTCCTTGGTTTAATATCTTCCTGGTTTCGGTTAGTTTCCATTTCAGGTACTACCATTACTTGTTCCTGTGTTTTATCATTTGGTACTTCCTCTGGTTCTGGTTGGCTATCATTTTTTATTTCTTTGGTCCTCTCCTTTCTTAACTCTTCTCTTTTCAATCTGTCCTCTCTCATTTTCTTAGTCTCGTCATCTAGCATTTTATTTTGATCATCCAGTTTCTTCATTGTCGACTTGTGGCACTCATCCAGTTTCTTACTTAATTCTTCTTTCAAGGATTGGTTGTTCTCCTTTATAATCTTACTCAAATCTTCTTTTGTAGAATCCATTTGCTTCATCATTGATTCGTGGCACTCATCCATTTTCTGACTCAATTGTATAAGCATTTCCATTATCTTATCCGCTTCTTCTTGTGTAAGTTCTGCCATTTTGATTGTCGTTGTCCCCTTTTCTCTGGCTTTGTAGCTGTTGCCTAGCTCCAACTAGTGATGTGCAGAATGTATTGGCCTTCCAATCGCTAATTAAAGCCCCTAAAGTTGTGCGCCAATTTGTAATAAAATAAATATTAGTGTAAGTGTAAGTGTGTTGATGATATAAGAGATTGTGATTGTGAAGTTCGACTCCGATGTAATCAAGCCCCTCTGTTTGGACTATTCAATTTGTAATAAAATAAATAAGATTGATGTGTGAATCTGTAAGTTGTAAGGTGTTTAATTGGTGTGGCTCTCGACGTCTTACTGGCCTGAAACACTTCCTTAAGTTTCCCAGCTGGTCGAGTCCCAATGGTAGCAAGACCGGTCTAGTAGCGTAAAGTTGATGAAGAAATATATATGCTCAGCTTCACCGAAAGTTTCAAAACAAAAATTATTGTTTTGAAGAAAATTAAAAAAAAATTATGTTTATAAAAAAAAATAATAATAAAAAAAAAATTTTAATTTTATTAATTAATTAATTAGGATCAATTAATTAATATAGGGCTGTGAAGTTTTAAACAGTGTAATGCTCTTCTGAAAATTTTTATTAAAGTTTTAGTATAATTTAAATAATCTATCACCACTCATAAGACTGTCTGTAAACCAATCGATATTTGTTTACCTTTCTATTTTTTAGGTTATCTTCACTTACGGGTGGTAAAGTCCTTGTAGATTATCAATTAGAATTATATTATTGGTAATTAGTATTATTGAAGAAATAAAGAACTATTAAGTATTGAAAAGTATTAATGTTTTATTAAGTAACAGCAATATTGACTCTTATCGATTAGTATCGATTCTCAGGATATCGAAAAAAGTTACAAGTATATGTTATAAAAATTATATAGGGTTCTTTAAACAGCCAGTTATTACCAAAGTCAGAGAAATCGGGCTAATATTTAAAAAGTATAACGTTACAATCAAATTAATAGTTATTAATAAACACAGACATTGAATAATAATTTGTAAATATAATAATTGTTTTCACCCAACAGCTGTTGAACTAAGAGGAGGCACTGGAATTGTCAAAGAAAGATGGCTGCCGTCAAGTCGATGAAAATGTTGCTCGTTGCTGCTGCATTCCAAATAATGTATTTTGACGCAATATTTCTGTTCTCGTGTCCGCAAATCTCTTGTTATATGTTGTGTAGTGACTGGCGTAGTGATTCTGGGTTGTATTTAGTGTATCTGTATAATTATTAGTTCAAACACTTTCTCCGATTCCGTCACTAAGTTGGTTTAATGTATTATACAGTTTTCTAGTGTTTTATGGTGTTTTTCGGAGTAGATTTATATTGTTCTGTGTTATGGAGTGTTACTTGATCGTTTCTGTTATAATATGATAGTTTCAGAAGTATTTTACAAGTCACTCGCGATTTCACAATAACTCACTATACACTCGCTTGTATGACGATTATAGGTTAGGTTATCCACGTAATTAAACGTATGTCATGTTAACCGTTCAACTACCAATAATTAACTAACTGTTTCCTTCAGTTTCAATTAAACTCTTAGCCCATATAATATTATCCTTAACATTGTTCAAATATTTTTCACATCCTGTATGCACTTTTACATTTTCACTATATGAATGCCTATACTTTGGTTATTTGTCAATTTTATTCACTAGATTTGATTTAAATTAATCTTTCAGTTCATTCTGGTTATTTTCAGATTAAATAATGCCATTTTATAGTGTTTTCTGTCCAAAAAAAATAGTAATTTCACTTTCAGTTTGGTATACTGTGAAGAGTCAACACATCAAAATTTACTTCCTGTCATTATATAAATTCAGCCATTTTATCAGTTATATTTAATATTAATAATCCTATATTGTATTAAAAGGTTCCTATTCCCTTATTTTCTGGTAATTAATTGAATTAGTTGTATTCTGAAACATTATTCTGAAATATATGACTCCCATGTCTAAATTTCTGAGTTTAGTCATTTTATTTTTATTTATAATTCTGAATATAATTTATTAAAATCTCTCTAAATGGTATGTGCAATTATATGGCATGATCTCAAGTTTATTTTGTCTAAACCCCTTTTGTTTATTTGCTTTTAAATGAGTAATTTCTCTGTTTTGATGAAGTTTGGTTTCCATTCTTTTGGCCTATGATTTTTTTTAACAATTTTTCTTACAAAATAATTTACAAACAATATATGATGTGTGATACCCTCTCTGACTTTTTACAAATAGTATTATAAATTAAACATGTTTTCAAATTACACAAAAACAATTAGTATTGGTTACAATACAAACAATAGTTAACACAAAATAAAGAACATTTTTTTTAAATAAATGGTTGTCTTCAAATCAGACATTTTGCAACAAAATTCCCATTTCCAACATGGAAATATGGTTTACAACAAAGGTTTTGTACTAACTAACATCTTAATTACTCTCTACTATTTACAAGTGGTAATTATTTTTATAGTTCTGATGTTAGTTGTTTCAGACCCAAACAAATGGCCTTATATCTAAAACATTTTTAAACATTCTTGTACTATATACATTAAAACCTTATATTTATATTCTTATTTCTAACTATTATTATAAGTAGGATTCTACAGTTTTTATACAGTCTTTTATACCTTGTCTTTGGGGAATTGTACCCTGTCATTAACAAATAAATAGTATGAACTGTTCAAAAAGCACTATGAAATCTGTTTTTCTTTTTTCATGTAAAACAAAAATGTTATTTTAAACAGATTCATGTCTTATGAACAACATATTGTCACCGTACACATTTTAAGTCATTGAAAAATGCATATTTCATTGCATCCAATGTTTGTGATTGCCAAGAATGAAACACAAGGTTCATTTTTTATAATACCCAAAACTATCACTGGTTCACTTTGCACTTATATATTATGTTAATGCTAAATGGTCGTATAGTCTTATTAACATAATAAATTGGTTAGCGTTTTTTCAATGGAGATTTGTTCCATGGGTACTATATTATTGTTTCATCTTAGTTCACAGGAAACTTTTACTTTATACACTCCTCTCTCTTAAATTTATATACATGTGGTTTTTATTTCGTTATACTTTTGTTTTTAGATATTTATTTTGGGGATATAGGGATTTGGGTGTCTTTTATAAGAGCATGACATCTTCTTCAGGATGCTGCCCTCTTCTTCTTTCTTCAGTCTTCTTTTCTCCTGCCTTCTGGGACTGGTATCTTCTCCATCTGTTCTTGATGCCATCAGGTTTCTTGGGATCTTCTCCATCTTCTTCTTTAATTCAGAAATACACAACCTGTATTGGTTGATCTTGGCTTATTTTAGGGTTTCTCTTTTATTTATTCTCCCTCGTTGTGGGTTTGGTCATATTGTGTACTGCTTTGTTATTTACTATTTTACCTTCCTGGGTTATACCTTGAAAACCTTTGGTTATGAGACTGGTTTTGGATGACTCATCACTAGTAACTCCTTTTATTTTAACTTGTATTTTCTTTATAATAATGATTTCTTTCCACAGTTGCTATGAATTAATCTATTTATATTAAACTTAATGCTTTCTTCCAAATTTAAATATTATAACTTCATTATTCTAATGATCAATTGCCATTCAATATTATGCTTATATCTGTCACGCTACAATATATACTTGGAAATGCACGAAATGTTGGTAAGGTGTATCAGCTTCTTACTAGTAAGGAAAACTAATTTGTTGTCGAATATTATTTTAATATATTGTTTAATTCCAAAGTTTTTGCGCTTGTTGGCTAGCTAATAAACAGATACATATAAGGTAAATTTTACGATTTCCTAAGTTAAAGTCATTTTTAATGAAATGTCCTTAGCAATGAGTTTTACGGAAGAATATATCTACAATTATAGACCAAAGATATCGTCGTTTTGATGACGCAAGGGAGCAGTAAGCGTGATTTACCACTTTTCCGAATAAATTGACTTTGCTCCTGTCGGTTTACTCTGAGATGTCAGGAGACGGAAGTGAATGAGTAATCTGTCGCCAAACGGAATGTTCCCACCGCACACTTCATCCAGCAGATTGAGTGTCAAATGAGTGCTACAAACAAATTCAGACTTATAAGGTAATATCACTAATAGATGAGATAATCGGCGCTGACAGATACCTTCTTTTTTTACTGTCTGTACAAATCTGTTTACTGAAGAATTCTCTGGCACATGCGTACATGGCCAGATGTGAGAGAAACGTATGTTAAACTTAGGTTTCTGTCACCTTACTTTTCACCTTATTCCATGATCTTTACAGTGAATAATATACCTGAAATATTTAAATTTTAAAACAATCTTAAGATAAGTTGAATTTATTGCCACTACGTGTGTGTGTGTGTGTGTGTGTGTGTGTGTGTGTGTGTGTGTGTGTGTGCGCGCGCGCGGGCGTGTGTAAGCCCGGGTTTTTGTGAAAAGAAGTAAACCCGCGCTTTGCGAAATCACAAATAAACATATTGCCTCGAATCTTGAAAATGTTGTGTTTTTTCTACGTATTTGTTGTGTAATCTTTTCCATAGTGGTTATCATCCACAGATAATTTTTCTTAGTATTGTAACCCAAGTGGGATGAAGAGTTACCGACGTTTTTGAAAGTGGGTCATTTACAAATATTCTAGCATTCGTAAGTATTCTATTTACGTAAGTGTAGAATATATAGAACATATGTATATTTAAGTATGGTTATTAATAGTATATTTTTGCTGTAAATAATGCTACTTGCCAGTTTTTTTTCAAAGAACTGGAGAATACGTTTGACTATCTTTTTACAAAAATGTATAATTTTAATCGCCTCAATTTGCTTTACGTCTGTGTTCCTGCGTAGCAAATTTACCAGGAATCAACATTTTTCTGTAGGTAAATAACAAAACTTTCTCCTATACTGTTACGTATCTTTCGTATAATCGTCTGTATTTCTTGATAATATTTTATTATTTTATTCAATTATTTCTGTGTCGAGTTGTATTTAAGATGTTAAGGTCCTTTTACTAGTAAAGCCCCGCGTTGGAGCGCCAATTTGTGATATCTCCTTTATTCGATCGTACTCTTTATCTGTTTCTAATTATTTTGTGGTATATTTATTTATAAAATAATAATAAATTAAATTATTATTTTTTTTAATTTTTATTGAATTGTATTTAGTTTATTTGAATTTAATTTATTTCCGTTATTCGAATTTTTTAATTCTATATTTAACGGTTAAGAAATATTAATTAATGTGGATTTGCTCTTCATCCGTTTTGGTAAAATTTTATTGTAAGAAATGTTTTGTGTCAGTTCGGTCCGATTGTGAAATCGACTCGTCGCATATACGTTATCTGCTGGTTCACTTCTTTTTGATGACGTTCCAATTGCCTAGGTGCGTTCATTCTTCCTTTCCTATTTAAAAATCTTCTATTCTAATTTTATTTAATAAATAAAACTCCTTTTACCATCCATTAATTATATTTATTGTTTATTATTGCTTTTAAAATTAATATTACGATTCACAGATCGAAAATGTTCGTTTCCCGGATCGACTCCTTACCTCGGATCGTTAGTAACAAAATTAGGTTTTTTTATTTTATAATATTAATTATAGGATTCTTTTTAACTGCTATGAAAGGTCAGAAATGCTATTAGGAAGTACAATACTGTACTTACAAATGTTTAAAAATCTTACTTACTATTACACAAAAACTTAGTTTTGTTAAAGTATTGAATAGTAATTATTTAATTCACACGTCCAAAGTCAACAAATATGGCCGCTTCGAGTTTGGTTTGACGACAGTAAATTCAAAGATGGCCGCTCGGATTCCACCTCAAAGATTACGAAAGTTTATGTCACTGTTTCTTTTAAAATAAATGATTTTATTTGAAGTGTTCACTGTAATTATAGTTAATTCTCTGATTTCCTTCACTATTGTGTAGTGAATACGTGTTGGTGAAGTTATTCTAGGTGTTGTGTAGTATTAAACTGTGCTTTTAGTATAAGGTTATTTTCTTACCATATCTAGTAGGAATATTGCTTTTCACTAATTTATTTCTTTTAGTTTTATGTTTTACTTATTCTTTTCTAGCTTTATACTTATTAGTTTTGCATTATCTTCATTTTTTAATTTTGTCTCGTTTTAAATATAATCTTCTTAACTTTTCCCACTCAGATTTGATACTTTGTTAAACTTTGGCTTCCAGGTTCACAGAGTTGACCTGTACGTTTTGCTGGCTAACAATAGAATAATAATAATTTCTTACTCCTGCAACGGTCATGAACAATTTTTGCTAATTTCTCATTGGTCAATAGATTTGAGTTTGAGGTGTGAAAATTATAGAGGAATAACATTACTCAACGTTGGCTACAAGATATTTTCGGGTGTACTGAATGAGAGATTACAGAGATGTGCTGAAGAGATTATTGGAGATATCAGTGCGGATTTAGAGGAAAGAGAAGTACAGTGGACCAATTGTTTGCAATCAGGCAGATGATGGAAAGGTTTTATGAACACGACACGGACCTGCATTTCTTATTTGTCGATTTCAAGTAGGCGTTTGACAACGTGAATAGGCAAGAATTATATAGTGTAATGAGGGAATTCGGCATAGTTAACAAACTAATAAGATTAGTCAAAATGACAATGAAGGATACAAGGGCAAAGGTTAAAGTGATTAATAGGATGACTGAAAGCTTCAGTTTTAGTAATGGAGTAAAACAGGATGATGGTCTTTCTGCGGTACTGTTTAATTTGGCGTTACACAGTGTTATAAAGATGGTCGATCAAAAAGGGAAAATATTTACAAAATCTAGCCAAATATTCGGCTATGCGGATGATATTGAAATTGTTGCAAAAAATGCAAACAAAGTTAGGGAGGTATACGAAGTGATGGAAGTAGAAGCAGCAAAAATTGGGCTAAATGTTGTAACGAAACAAAATGTTACAAAAGAATAGTAAATAATAGTGGAATCCGATCCAGAGAGGAAACAAGAAATAATAATTGAAAGCAAATTAAAGGAAACCTAGTTGGTTTGACTTATTTGATATTATCAAGAAACCCAGAAATAACCCAGTAGAATAGGGCAGTAAACAGACAAAAATTAAATAAATAAACCTAGTAAGCCTAAATAATCAACTTACCCTGAATAACAACCAAACCCAATAAAGAGTACCTAATCATAAATTAAAATTGTATTAACAAAATTGTATAGGCATATTTTTAAGGATAGAAAAAGGGACACAAACCTTTACAGTGATGAGTGATATAATATAAATAGTGACACAGACTACCGTTAAACAGTGTTATTTATTATTTATAAAAAGTGTTATTATTACTATCATACAGACAATAGTTTAAAAGTATGAAATAATTAAAGTTGTTAAAAACAATTATTATTATTAAGAGTTTTGTTGTATGTTATAAGATTTTATGTCACCAGTTAATTTATGTAAATATATTTATCTCAGGCAGTCAAAGTAGAAATTACAATCAACCATAACAAATTGTTCCACCACATATCATAGAAATCCAAATTAATAAGGTTTTACAGTTATAAACCGAGGCATGTTTAGTATCAAATTGTTTATAATTATATAATTAATCATCATGTAAACATTGCATGTATCATTAGAGTATAATAATAAAATTATCTATTAAAGTTAATTTAGAAAAATGTAAAGTAATTAATGGGTGTTGATCCTATAACACTTAACCTGTACATAAATGGCCAATCAAAATTTAAGAAGTTTGTATGAGTTAGGTAACTAAAAAAAAGAAGAAATAACACTTAATAGTTAATTGTGATGGAAAACAGTTGAATAGTGCGTGTCTAGATGTAATTAAAATAAAAATATAAAAATAGATAACCCGTTTGTGAAAGAAGATCTGAATGACCATCATCGAAGATAATAATCCCTCCACTACAATTTTCATGAACAAGTAACACACACAAGCAAGAAATTACCTAGAATAAACCAGAAAACTTTCGGCAATATCGTCAAGATGTGTAAAGTATAGTTTGACAATATTTTTATCCAACAAGGAACAACCACTAGACAATATACCAATTTACACTAACACTAATCACTAGTAAACATTTTAAAGTGAAAACCAATTCAACATCTAAACGAACAGCGATTACAAGGAAAACATTTATTGTACACATTAATAAACTTCATTATTTTCTGAGACGGACAATGGTAGCCATGATGTTGACGTCACTATAACCTACATGCTTTTTACGAAGCATTGAATCTCGTCAAACTTGTATGTTACATAATATATAATTTTTGTAATTTTTTAGATTATAAGTAATATTGTTTGTAAAGGTACTCTATATTATTAATTATCATGTAAAGGAAATTTTCGTAGCAGCCACAAGAATTCCCACGAAATATATTAAAATTATTTAATTATTAAGTCCTGAGATAAATATCGATTGTGACAACCGTATGTATCGAATGGAATTTTCCAATAATTTGAATTTATGTTACAGAGATTAAACCATTATGTTATTAAATCATATCCATGCGTTATTATTTCAAGAACGTAATATATTATCAGCAGTTATTTTATAATTAACCAGGATAAGAAGAATTCGGGGATAATAATAGGTTAAAGCCTAATATCGAGGTGACTTGAAAATTTTGGGATGACTCGACCGCTATTTTTTGAATTGATTTTGGAGTTCTAACTACTGAACTGGAATAATTATAATTCTGATTCAGCAACCAAGGCAGAATAATTCGATTCTTTTACTTATATATTTAAATCACATTCGTAAACACACAACATAAATATTCCACGATCAGCTGATACACTATTTACAACTAGTTATTACAAATTAACACATACAAGGAATAAAACGGGCAAATTACTATACCATTAAGATACTACGGGTGTAAGAGTAGTATTATAATGTGAATGAGAGCAAGACAAAGTATATGATAATGTCGAAGTCTGCGGATAGAAGACAACCTCGTGACCTGGAAATAAATGGGAAGCGCTTTGGAGGCGTGTCAGGCTTTGAATATTTGGGCACTACAATATCGAATGATAACGACATAAAAAAATGCATTAAAGAGAGGATAAGGTATGCAAATAAAGCGTATTTTGCAAATATAATTATCTTTAGAAATAAAAATATAAGGAGCGAAACCAAGCTAAAAATATATCATTCACTCATAAGACCTATTGTTGCCTATGGCTCAGAGGTGTAGACGATGACAGTGAAGGATGAAAAAGTTTAAGAATTTTTGAACGCGATATCCTACGAAAAATATATGGCCCAGTGAGGGAAGGCGAGAATTGGAGAATACGAAGTATTGCAGAATTGCAACACCTGATACATGAGAGGGACCTTGTGTGCCGTACTGGGTTCGGCAGCGTATTATAAGTATTTTAAAACGAGCGGCGGTGACGTCATGCACTGCCATACGGTTGTTGTTGTTGTCGTCCGTTTATACACACAGATGTAGTGCAACTACGCAATTCGGTTGGCGCGTCCAGCTGTTTCTGTACATTCCTGCATCCAGAGTTTACCTGGGTAGACCGACACAGTAAATCGGTCTCATTTCTGTTCGATCCTCCGACCTGGTCATCTGCTCTCGACTGGCGGTAACCTTCTGTTCTGGACTTCCTCGGCTATCGCTATGGTTGGCTAAATAAAGTATAGCTCCAGGTATGTACAAGTTAGCGGGTTCTGAAAATATTCTAACCCCAAATATATTTTTTTGTGTTTCAGCATCTATTATAATCTATACTTGTGTGTGTGTGTGTGTGTGTGTAGAGCAGTTTTCAATGTGTGCGTTAACGCAATTACAAAATTAGATTACTATGAATGTAAATGTTGTGGGCCAAATTGACTTCAATAAAGCAAATGCTAATGCATCTCGCACTCAGCTGTGTTTGGTGTTATTAACAATTATGAAATACGTAATTAATTAATTGTTATATTTCAACGAAATACTTAAGAGGTAGTTGGTACATGAGTGAAATAAGTCACAGCTGGGGAGCTTAATACTGATTAAAATGAATTAGTGGCGATGTGTGTGTGTGCGCTGTTGATGTTTAAAGTTGGTGTTGGAGTTTAATGTGGACGGCCTAGGTGGCGTATTTTTTCTTATGACACCCTCTACAACCTATTACATGTCACAGGTGCTCGAACAAAGGCGAGATGGGTGCGGGTGTGACGAACATCTGTCCACCCTACTGGCAGAGATGATCTTCTAGCCACGATTGCCGTCAGTCGAGAACAACTGTTTGGAAACTCCTCCAACGCTAAGCTGCCCCCAGGACTTGTGATACGACCGTTACATTACTGATCAGCGCCAATATTGACTAAGTGCACCGGACAATCCAGGTGGGAACATTCTAATTATCTATTTCTCTCTCCACAACATGGTGAATGCACAGAAGCCGCCAGAAGCTCACTCGTGAATTTTTGACCGTTATACTCTAGCACAACTCATTGTTATACTCTAACAATGTTCAATTATGTTATTGCATGTGTGAACATTATAGCGGTAGACCTAATGAAATATCTTATAACTGTTCATAATGTGTAAGAAATTACACACATACACACATATCCGCAGTTTGCTGTAAGATCTAACTTTTCATCTAATTAAGACCATTAGGGAGTTAATTATCTTGTGCTATCATGTCATCTGGTCATGGCCGAGTTTTAATCACGTAACGGGGGCTGTCTGATGCCTTAGATGAGAAACTATTTTCTTCCCCACATATACTTAGCGCTTTAACGATTAAAGTCAGGGTCGTTTAGCAGGTTGAGTCTGGGGGCGGTCACTTACATTCTCTGGTGTTAACTACCAAGGCAAATCTATACTTAGGAGCTGTGATTATCAGTTTACGCTGTCATTTATATTTGTACATATCTATACATATTATGGTGCATTCATTTACTGTAGTTGGAATGGGTTTAGGAGGAAGTTAGTACTGAAATGAGGGATGTTTTGTTATTTATGTCGTGTATGTGTTTGTGTGTGTAATTTTACTATATTTTGCTGGGGGAATATGTAATGAATTTAAAAAAGAAAAAACCATAAATGTGCTTACCAAGACAAAAGGCTAGCCTATTTGAAACTATACAACACTTATGGATTGGTGAATTGCTTTATGAATGAGATTATTGTTATCATTGACTCATACATTATCAGGCAGAAATTTTGCAATTATGTTAATATCAAATTCACTTATTTTTTTGACATTCTGAATATTAATTGATATACATATATATAAATAATCCTGCCATTAATTGTGTGCTTACACAATCGAGAACTTGTCAGTTTATGGAACATCTTGCAGGTTTAATAAAGCACACGCTTGTTGGTTAAAAGACTTTTTTTCATTTGCAAGTCCTGTCATTCACCTGGGGGGACATGTCTGTAATTGTAATTGGGCCTTGCACACTTTTGCTTCCTCTAGGTTTTCCACCTAGTTCTAAATATGATGTCTTTCCCCTTTACAAATAAAATTAAATAAAATAAAAATTTACAAAAAGAAAACTTAGAAAATTAAAAGGGAGCTCTGCAAATGTAAGATCAGAGCGTAGAAGATATTATAAAGGGGGGGTTGCACTTGTAAAATTTATCAAGTCACAGAGGATAAGATGGTTGGGGCATGTGGAGAGAATGAAAGAGGATAGAATTAATAAGAGAATGATGCAGGTAAGACTCTATTGCGGAAGACGAAGGGGACGGCCAAGGATGAGATGGTTGGATGAGGTGTTGAAGGATCTGATGAAGTTGGGAGTTCGAGGATGGAGAGAGAGAGTGGCGGATAGAGATGACTGGAGGGGGATTGTTGAGAAGGCCAAGGCCCACCAAGGGCTCTAGAGCCGGAGAAGAAGAAAAAGAGTAGATTTGAGTTCAGGGGTCACATGACCCTCTTTATTTAAATTATTTGGTTTTTTCAATTTCCACTACTAATTACTCCCTGACTATTACTTAATTATGCTTAACTTAATTGACATTTTGTTTTTCCGGGTAAAATTACAAACAATTTGATACCAAACATGACCTGTGTGTATGAACTAATAGATATTTTTGTTGATTTACAAAATCAGGTTTTATAGGCCATTTTAGTCATTTGGCCTTCACAAAATCATGTTCTAATTCCTTAAATTATTTTATACATTGTGATTACCCTAAACATAAAATCTATTTAACAATTCCAGCTTATCATTACTAATTTACAGTGGTTTGACCTTTTGTTAACTGTGATTGGCAATAATTTTAATGTTTAACATTTTCCTAGGCCATATTGTTTCTTTAGTACCTTGTTTTATTCTGTTACAATTATTATTTGTACTGTTGGTTTAATACATTACCTTTAATTACAAATTTTTTCTCTGTTTTTTATTATATTGGATTAAAATGCTTATTATACCCTTATTATTGTACTTCCTTAACAAACTTTATAAACAGCTTAACTTAGTGTCATGTTTCCATGATTATTGTTCTGATGATTCTTCAATAGTGACATTCACAATTAACAAACATTACAAAATTGTCTAACATACAAAATTATCAACTCCTTCCCCCGTTTGTCCAGGTTTGTTAGTTGATTAATAACACAGAATACTAACATGTACAGTACATGAAATCAGCACAGTGTCAAAGCCTTTTGTTTTAACATAAACAATAAGGCTTAAAAGGCACAGAACCTACAATCAACTAATTTTAAAAATTACTGTATAATTACTTCCTTAACATTCACATTTAGTTTTATATGTCACTATTTAGTGTTTTCTTAACTATATTTATTTATTTTCTTACTTGGTTCTTTCTGTGGTTTTTGTTTACATTTAATACCACTGACTTAATCATCACAGTTTTATCTGCCTGATTAATGATTATCACTATTTTTCACTCATTACCTCACTTTTCACTGATATATTTTTTAATGGTTTCCTTCTTATAGTATATATTACATTATTTTTTATCTCTTCTACACTCTTGTATTGTACTTCTTTCCATTTAATTATGGTTTTTTTATTTATTTTTACTGGTTTTTATGTTGGATTTATTTAGTCTTATCCTTGGTCATTAATTATGGTCAATTTCGACAGTGATTCACTAACTCAATCTAAGGGGTTTTGGGGTATTGTCCACGTTTTAACCAGTCTGTCTGTGTTTGTATATTGTTTTAATAGTATGGAACGTTTTGTTACGTTACAATACTTAAGAAATGTAGTCAGACGGGTTTTCCAGTCGTCATTACTCGCCCTGTTCTGTATATATCATTATCAGAATAAAAAAAAGGATTTTAACTTTGATAAATTTGTTTGATATATGACGTCAAAAATTAATTGTAACGGGTTTACCCTGCACATAAATGCTATATAAATGAAAATGGTACTTCAAGCTAGATGTCGATGCTGAATGGACTAAGATGCGTGTTTCAATAATTAGAAAAAAATAACAAATAATAAATACATTTTAAAAATTGAAACTAAATATGTCTATTCCAGAAAAAATAAAATACAAATCAATTTTTGAATAGTCTAACCAAACAAAACAAACTGTTGTACGCTGTAGAGGTACGCTGTTATAGACTTTTTAAACCTTGAAGAAAGTAAACATATGAATACTTATTTAAAATTATGTTGATGTTCCGGAAAGTTATGATGTCTAGTTCGTCTTGCTCGTGTCGTCCCAATAAAGTCTAGCTACGTTGGCATCTTTGGCATCTAGTTGATAGACAGGGTTGATTGTGTTCAGTTTAATGCAGATGGTGGTCAGCATCCACGGTAAAATTTGCGTATGGCAAATGGTGAATTCGCTTGACTGGTACTTCTTCATCCCTGCAAGAGGGCTTCGAAAACAGTCATGGTTTAACTGATAGATGCCACCGCTTCTTGTGGTGTTTCCTTATCAATTGTCCATTATTCGTAAATGCTTTTCCATTTTTAATTTTTTTGTTTCGTTTTGGTGCTTCTTTTCAGCAGACTTCACAAATTTGGCACGATGAAACTTTCTTGAGAGAGCTCACGTCTAGAAGCTTCTCGCCCTAGATGGACTTTGGTTCTATTACCCAGTTTACCACCTATTTATTTTCCTCAACCCGTTCATAGGCCTGGATTCACTGGGTACGGTGTTTTCATAGTTTTCTCGAAAGACTTCAGGCGTTTTTGAATTTGCTTGATGCTATGAGTTTTTGCTGACTGCTGTTTATTTGAGTATACCGTTTGAATGGCAGCCTAAAAATCCACCCACAATAAGGATCGCTTTTCGTAAGGTATTTGGACAGCCAATTAGTTGTTGGAGGGCCAAATTTAATACAGTACTTCAATTTCTCTGACGATGTTCGTTTTATATATGCCTACTGGTACATAATAGGAGAACGGATGGCAGTACACCCAGGCACCTGTTTCAGTTTCCTCAATTTTGATCCAGCCGTGTGTACCCTAACACATTTTCTTTAGGAAATTTTTCATTTCTTATATTAACATCTGAGTATTACAAGAGTACTAGACCTGTACCTATTTCTGTCAAATTACTAGGGAAGGTAGTAGTAACCTTCTGATGGGTTCCCCTTTACTTGGAATATTCCACTCTGCAAAGATCTCTTTGCATGATGTGAGTGGCATTTCTTGAGTTTTAAGAATTTGACTTTGGTTTGCTTGGTGAACCCAACTGAGATTTAGTAAAAATCCCTTCTTGACACGGCTAGTCTTTTTTTGTGTATTTTACGCCTGCTTTGGAGGTTTTGGGTGTACTAATGAAAGACGGTGACTGATGTTGTCCTTACTGCCGAACCTAATAATCACAATGAATTAGACTGTTTTCTTCCAAGGAAGTCCAGTCGTGTGTTGTAGGCTGTGATCACAACTTTGCTTCGATATTTCGTGATAGGTTTGGCATAGTTGTATGGATTATCTGTGGCGTCCTGTATAACCCCATTTGGCTTCAATCAGTCTTTTCATAAGACAGATTCGTTTTTTGCTTTATTAACTATTTATCAAACTTGCTCTTTCCAACTTAATTTGTTGTCAAGCACGACACCTAATATACTTAGTTCTAGAGCTCCTATTGAGCAAATCATTTTTTAGTTTTACTTGGAAGTTCGGATTGTTATGTTAGAGGGAAAAGAACAAGTACACAGTTTTTGATTTCTGTCAATGAAAATAATATTTTTATAGTTTTGTTTGTCGTACACAACCTTTAATTTGAAAACACGTCTAATAGAGTATCTGAAGATGAATATCACAGTACTACAAGATTATTACATCAACACGAAAACACGAATTTATAGCAGTGACCAAACAGTTAGGCCTATTATTAGAAGGTATACGCTTAGTAGTCTTGGAGTCTTAGTTAAGACAAAAATCATTTCTCATTCATATTAGTTTTATCTTATTTTCAGATTTTTTGTAATTGTTTCGTGCATGTAACACGCATGCATGTATGACACGCTAATCTGGGTATTTCAATTTACCGTTTTGATTACATGGATGATAATTCCATAGTTTCTAAATAAATTGTGCAGCCTATTTCATGTTCTCTACTAACTCTCGAAAGCTAGTAGTAATATTCCGTAGACAGAAAATTATTCTTATATTTTATTGTTATTTTTTTTTTATTTCCCAGTTTTCTAATCTAGTTTGGCCCATGCAATATTATTAACATGAAATGTTACTAAAGAACAGGAATTTTACAAATATGAAGCTTCTATCAAATTTACGTTTTAACGTTTTAAAATAATTCAGCCCGTTATAACCTGCATTCTTTAGTTTTAACTTTTTACTTCTTTCAATATTTGTGCAGACTACATTTCCTTTCGGTGTTCACAAAGAGTTCATTAAGTGGCACAGCTTCAGTAGGAAAATATTTCTAATTACTACTGTTTAAAGTCGCTATTTTTCTAAATATAATTTCAACAGTAATTCTTACAGTCAGATTACAATCTTTCAGATTACAATCTTTACCGATTACAGTCTTTCAGAAAAGCTGATTATTATATAGTTTTTATTCGATATTTTATAATGTTTTACAATGTGAAACGATACTCATTTTATATGAAAGAAATATTACAACAGTAGTCTTACACGCAAACTGCAAATGCCAGTTACACCCTGTAAACCATAGCGAAAAAATCACGTATAACTGAATATTACGACGCGACGGTCAGTCCCGTCTTAAGATGTGACCCCATAAAATGAGGAGGGAGCAAACTCAAATTACTTATCACATGCATCGTAGATATTATCGTGCTGCAGACAATTGGAAATAATAGCAACCACTAATTTTTAATTTCCATTATTTATTTAACTCTGAAATAGTGAAGTTAATGACTTTCAATGTTATTTATCTTTGTGTGAATTTCCTACTCCTATGAGATAGACAACTTGCGTGGCAGCGGTGGTTACAAGGTCGGCTACATCGCACAGAATTCTACGCCCTCAGAGACTGTTCGATTGTACCTTTCTACGCTGTCAGAAGAAGGCTGTGGAACAATTTCTCAATCGTGGTGGCGCATAAATAGCAGTGCTTGAAAGCGTCTGGCGAGTTTTAGAGTGGTGAACCCTCGGTATGATAAGATGTGAAGTTTTTTATGTAGTAAGTGTTATGTGTCTGCAATGTTTTCTGTAAAATGACAACTGTGAGTTATTTTGTTCGATGATTTGTATTACTTATTGGGACAATAATAGATAATAGAACTATTTACCATTGGTTACGTTGTGTGCGCATGTGTTTTTGGACAATCATAAAATTTAAGAAATATTCCTTACCAGTGTATTTGTTATTGAAACTGTTATTAAAGTTTTGAGTAACGAATTTTCTGGTGTTCAATTATTTTACTTTACTGTCTAAAAACAGCGGTCCGTTGGATCGTCAGAAAGAACATATCTGAAACTGTTATATTGGTGTAAACGAATTTACTTTATAAGTCCTAATAAAACATATTATTAATTTACTGTTCAAGGTTTACAACAGAGATTTAATGAAAAAGACTGCTGTTAACATACTAATGTTATCAATATTTGGACACTGGATTTCAGGTATACTGTTGATGGTATTGCCAGTGTTTATCTATATTTCTAAATTTATGTTGAAAGCATGCGTGAACGGTAAATAGGATTAAATATAAAAAGAAATCTTATAATAGTTTCTCCACCGGAATGATTCTACACTTGGGACTAAATGTCGTTGTGACGATAACATGAGTCTTAAAAAAATTTAATTACCAAGCGCCTGAGAAATTTGTATGCACAATTTTTATTATCACCTTTGCGAAAACAAAAACCCGTATTACAGCAGTTTATCTATCCATCCAATACTCACTAAACGCAAGCAATAATAAAACTAAGAAAATTAAATAATTAGACAAGTTCGTTACATAAATAAACAACCAAAATTGAAACTTCACTATCACCGATCTAATCGTAATACTGATCAAATATTCTATCCTCCGACACTGAACTACTAGCATTCAAACCGCAAGTATCATTCACCAAACACAACTTAACTATCTGACCGCTGTCGCAATACCGCTATTTATAGTCAACCAATGGCCTAATGTTAATGAGAATGTACGTCTTTTGAGCTAAAAAAACTGTTATAAGGCAGACGTCCGATCTGTACGCGGGTCCTGAATATTGCGTAATCCTGTTGATTATAATACCGGTATATAAGTATCAGGTAGCCTCTACGAATGTTTCCTCTATTGTTGTAACAATACCATTACTTACATGTGATTAAACATCATACTAATAGGGGACAAGACGACTCGTAAATTACCTGTTACTGGTAACGTCATATTGGAGGTACTGTATTCAAGTATTATGATCCAGAACTCGACCTTATAATTCACTCTAATTTCATGGAAAATGCCTTTATGGAACACATCTGTAACCTTTAAATAATAAACATTCACGAGTGAAAGATAGAATGCCACTTGCCTATAAGCTGTTTAGTTTTAAGCTCTTTGATACAACGTTAAGGTTTTACATTTCAGAGAGGTTAGCATAGCATATTCAAATGTGTGTAAGCCGAACTGTTAGGTCGTCGTCTCACGGTGTTAGAACCAAACGTTTCGGCCTCATCATCGATGTCATCTTTGGTGGTAAAATATTACTGCAGGTGTTTGCAAAATAATCCAAGTACTGAGGCAAAACGATAATCGGCTGAACCAGAATCAGAAAGTCTGGTACCATGAGACGACAGCCTATCAGCCCGGCTAACACTCGTTTGAGTAATGTTGACGCCGGCCGCAAAAGCCTTAGGTTAGATTGCTAATATTCAGGTGCAGTTACGTTATCATTATAGGTACAAAAGTACTCATAATAATCTGTAAGAGCCCAACTTACAGTGTGCACTTTGTACTGGTATAAAAGTGGTAATATTGTTCTACTGTAAAACTAAACAGCTAGTAATGTTTATTAGACTGCAGGGTTTACGTTTCGTAAAGAAAACTATTTATGTAATTAATTAAATACATTGTATTGTATCGCCATTGTTACCGTAAACAATGTACGCGATACCTTCACTGTTTACCGCATTGTACAATAATTAATTGTTACTAGAGAATGGAACAATATTGTCTCTCATGTAGCTGGGATTTAGTTGTGATTAATGCAAGTCAACTGTTGTGGTCTGTCTGATAGTTGGCGTTTACCAGCTGAAAATTGTAGGCGTAACTTTACTTCCATTGTATCGTCTGTCACACTGGTTTGGCATTGACTAGCCGGGAGGAACCTATGTAAAGCAAGAAGCCGTAAGGCTATGCGGCCAGAAATTTATGTTTTGTATCACATTAAACGCTCTTTGGATATTTATATAATATAATTATCGTAGGTACTATACATTCGTTTTTTCGAGGACCCGTGATTTTATTATTTTCAATAGTAGTCTATATATGAAAGTGAATAGGGTTAAAAATTAACATTAGAAATAATGAACCTAATAAACTTAGACTTGTGCATGTTCAAAATTGAATTGTAAGTACTTTCTCGTTACTGTTATCCTTAATGCTGAGGAGAGAAGAACATTCTTCAGAATAGGCGTACCGAATTAATTGCTTCATTTTGACAGCAATAATTCTTCCTAAGAAAATATTCCTTTCGACTCCTCGTTTATCTTGCATCACTGTCATTTATGAATACGTAAAATAAGAGAAGTGCTGTTTTCGGTACTATTTAAATTTACGTAACTATTCTTGAGTTTAATAGATAACAAAAAAGTGTATTACAGGCGTAGCCCATGTACAGATAAAATAAAAAGTGCGTATTTGTAAGTTTTTTCAGGCAAGCGATAAACGAATGTATGTATCTTCTAGGTGAATCTAAAACGATTTGTTTTTTCCTGTACTTTAAGAGAAGGCAAACATATGTCAATAGTAGTTAGCAAACATATATCCAAACAACATGTCCAGTCATCCTACTTTGCCAGTACGTCTAACTAGTCCCTCATTTTCCTGTACATGCTGACAAATATCGTAATATTTCTATAGTGAATTGAGGACACGCAAACATCATATGACCGGTTTCACAGATATATAATGTGCTCGATAAATTGAGACAAGTGAAGAAGCAATTCGAACAGAATTAGAAGTGATTGAGAATTTATATTTACTTGAAACTTGGTATATTTATATTTACCTCCCTCTGTTTCCCAGTGTTTCAAATGACAGTTGCTTATCCTATAGTTCTCATTGTTTGATAGTGTTTATGTAGTGTGACAGTTGCTTGCTCCTATGTGTAACTTGGTGACAGGAATAATTCTTAAGAAGATACTTGTAGCTTAATGCTATGAAAATTGGGAGCCTCCAAAATGTCTGTGGTTATTCGGCATATGTCAGTCTCTGTTTTATATGATTCCCTTGTTCAAACACTTTTAACTGTCTTATTGTTAGGAGTAGTCTGAAGTGATGCAAAAATAAGATTCTATCGCCGCTATTCTATACACATTTTAAAAATAGTTTATCTAATACCGTCAGGTTACTAACATTATTGATAAAATACATCTGTAACATGTGTTTTGAAAAATTGCATCGCTAACTTACAATTAAGTAACGCAATCTAAAGTTTAGTTGTATTGTACTTGTGCTGATGAAACGGGGGGACGATAGTGGCTGCTTTACAATTACACTAGAACACGGTGTTATCTCAGTGCAGTGTTGTGAACCAGTCGGAATAACAAATTTGGTTTGATTGCATGTTCTACTTATGTGATTGGATTAATCTGTACGTAATCTGTGTACGGGTATGCGTTTGTACTGTAGTTACTGATCGACCGACTCTATAAAACGTGCCAAGCGTTTCCGATATGTTTCTGTTTACGTCGAGATACACACTAACAAAACACATCAAACTTATGTACATTTACTTTAGAAGTCAAATAATATGAATATGACAAATAAAACACCAGATAAATCGTGTTGTCAAAACAAATCGTTATATTAATTATACTGCTTCTTGTAAACATAAGTATAAAAACGTACTTTTACATTCAGTGAAAAATCAAGAAACTGTTTTTAAATACGGGTAATAGTATTCTACTCCCACTGAAACTACAACAAATTCGTCATAAAGTATATTAATTAATTTCACGAAAATACCTAAACAGACAAAATTGGAATGCTGTGAAGTTTCTAACACTTTTAACGGTTACCACAACTCAGTGACAGGAAATTTGTATTTGGAAATTAGAGCACGTTATAACTTTTATAGACACAAATATGTTCTTTACCACAAATTGGATGAATCGTTTCCATATATCTTAAACATTTTAAAATATTGTACGTTTAAGTCAAACAGGAATTCAATTCTATTTTTTAAATTATTTAAACGTACACATTACTATACGTACGAAAACATACTAGATAATATTTCTGAATCTGTTATTAAAAGTGTATTTCATAATTGTTTGTTCTTATAACATATTGGAATAGGTAAAATTTGCATTTGAAAATAGTAATTTAAATCTAAGCGTATGATAGCATGTTTCAATGACAATTAGTCTAAGTAAAGACTGCAGGATCTGACATTGTATAATAGACAATAAGAGACATGTTAGATTTGTTAGTTTAAGTTAAATTTTGACAGTAAAAAAAAACAAGTACCATTGTGAAGTGGTGCAAAAATATGCGTAGTCATATGGCGAGTGCGCGTGTGCAATATGTACTATGCGCGTGTGCGTGTACTATGTTACGGGATAGTTACAAAAAAAAATTAAATTAAATAACTTTCGTGAAAATAACAATTCTGACATGAGATTTACACTAGAATACGCATAAACAAAAGATATATCGAGTGGTGATATTTGTTTACAAATTAAAGAACTAAACATATGAATTTTTTTATAAAGAAACTTTTATGACTCTAATGAAAAGTAATACAATTAGACTGGTTTTATTTGCAACATCCACTTTGTCTGTAGATAGTATTTTACAAGAAGAACGTTATCTTTACTTAAGCCACAGGGATGATTCAATGTTTCGGCCAATAAAATTGGCTAAAATCTAATTTGATTTCGTTCGTCATATCGTATAGTTCAGTATCTCTCTTACTCTCTTAACTCGATAACGCATGGTTGTTGCTTCCAGTTTACAGATTGGTCTACAAAGTGCACGAGCACAAGTCAGAAGGTTCGCGAGTTGACTGAGTGTCGAGTGCTAATCCGGTATAGTACAAGATCGTCCGCATAGGCATTAGAAGGCACTTCAAGTTTACTGGAGTATTGTGCATGTTTAATATAGTGAATAAATTACAATTAAAAATTAATTTACTAAAAATTGCAGAAGTACTCAACCCAGGAACGATCCTGAACGCCGGACAACAGGAGGAGATCGCAGCGGTATCCAGAAGGAACAACCACATCTGTCTCCCGAACTGGAGCATCGACATCGCATCATCCATCGTAAAGAGAAGTGAAATTATTTTTTATAAACTTAATTAAAAACATTTATTAAGTTACAGACAAAAGAACGTATCAATAAATTATTTATGTATTAGAATATAAGAGAAAATTATTTAAAATTGTAAAAAAGGTAAACAAAAACAGTTTAATTAGTTTTAATTTGTTGTCAGAAATAGTATTACATTATTAGTCTAATTTTAAAAAAAAGCATTAATAAATCCGAAGCATTCTAATATACGGACTACTTATTCTATGCGACCCCTGTACATCGTAATTTTTTTACCTCTGCATATAACAGAAATGGGAAACTACCCCGCAAATATCCTTTATGTGAATTTTTTTATATATATGTTGGTTTAAAAATAAAGAATAACAATAAATGAACGCTCTATTAAACAGAAACGTAAATCTCGTTTATTAATAAGCATTGAAGATTAAACACTTTTTAAACACTTCGGGCATTTATCTTCAGGCCATTCGAGAAATTTAGTATCATCCAAATCTGTGTTTTATAATTACTTTTAAAAGTAAGAAATTATCCGCTCAAAAGATTACATACTTTTGCTTTTTCTGCCCTATGGTGTGTGTCATTCATATGTAGGGTAATATATTGCAACAAAAAATCCTATTCCCTATATTTTAGTTGCGTGTATATATTCTCATAATTTAACAATATAACAAGTTAATTTTGTGTTGATTGTATAAACCGTTATTTCATATATTTCTAATGGCAACATTATATTATCTACCCAGAAGATTGTAAAATATTCCCTAGAATCCTGAGACACGAGTCATAGGCAGTACGCCAATTATTTGTGGTGTAGAAGAAAAAGAGGTGAGTGTATATTCTCTATACTCTGATCACGTATTAACACGCACAATATATTTCAACTAAATAATTCAGTATATGTTAACATAATGTTAATTTAGTCATTCCGTAAGTTTCATAGAGGTATCAATTCACTTTAAAACATGACAACTTTACCGCCAAAACAAATGTAATCAGTAAACATTTATTGAATTGGTAATACAAAATTATTGAGAAAAATTTGGCAATATTTCCCATTACGGCGAATCTATGCTATCAGAGATCAATACTGGAGATTTTAATACAGATTAGTTTCGCAATAAAAAGTCAGGCACCAACAAACTAACGTCATTGCTTATGCAAAATACACTAATTTAATTATAATTAATTTTTTAATCACAAGTGCAATGGTAAAATCTTAACAGAGCTAGAGAACAAAACAAACGGACATTTAATCGTGAATAATTATCTTCATACGGTTTGTTTTTTAGTCAAAATTTAAGAGAGTAATAAAATTAACATCCGTGGTAGAAAATGTCAATTTACATCGCGTTTTATCGATTACGATTAAGAATTTAACAGTCGTTAATTAATAGCCCGTTGAGGATTTAACAGGAAAAAATTCGTTTCACAAAGCTTCGCTGAAGATAATAGTCGTTAAATTAATCGAATAATTTGACGAGAAATATTTGGCCTGTTAGTTAACTAACACAGTTACAAATACGAGCTCTATCGTTAATCTTATTTTGGTGTTGATTGTATGCATGTAATTTCTCCATAATCCGTGCTTCGTAAATTCACGCACACGTTAAATAAAATAATCTGGTCAAGTTTTATTTAACGTTAAACACATTAGATACGAACGTTTTTGTTCGGTTTCTGTGATCAGAAAAAGTATTTTTAATTGTTGAATATGGGACAGAATATATGTAAACATAATATAAACTATTATGACAAACCGAATTGGATCAGAATGGATCAGAGAAAAATAATTTGACTATGTATTAAAATTTAGGCCCACTACTTAGAAAGTTATCGAAATGATGGCGAACACTAACAAACAAATGTTACTGTAACAGACATAGATATTTTGACAATTTGAGTAAGTCACGTTTTACAGAACTCTGTACTCGTACACTGGCAATATCTTCAATGGCATGAATAAACCTAGAATAAAACATGTAGAATCTAGGAAAAGAATAAAATTATAAATACATTTAAAAAAGTAAAAAAAATACCAAACCAGTGTCACCACCCAACAGCTTGTTTTCACTTTAACATGTTTTTTATACCTATGGGATACAAACAAAAAAGGCAAACGACAAACAAAAATACCATGATTCGTGTAACAAACCTAAGACGATACTACAAACCTTAGACGTGTAACAAACATTATCAGAATAAACATAACAAATAAATCCAATAATAAATAAAATAGTAAAAATATGGAAACAAATCTAAAAGGACGTCGTTAAATAGGGACACTTCCCTACAGATAGTTTGTAAGTTATTGTAGGTTTTCCGAAAATCTGAAGCAACATCGACAATTACCAAGGAAGCATTGTCGTTTTAAGGAACGCTTACTGACTAGGTCGAAATGAGAGTCGGTGTAATGGACAATAAACTAATGGCCTTTACACATTTTTAACTGCCAATATTCGTAACACAATAATAGAATATTTTACTGACGTTATAATAAACAATTTTAAGTCAACGCAAATTCTGAAGTACCAAACCTTTTAACATGGTGATTAGCTGTAAAATTTTCGATTTCAAAATGATAGGCTATGTCTTGAATTTGAATATCCTTTGCTACTCTTCATTAAGTGTCCACCAAATTAATCCAAGTTTTGAGAATTCAAAAATGATTTTTGGTGTGCTACCTAAATAAATTTGAGCTTTTTCCTACAGGTTGTGAATTCAGTATAAGACTACGTAAAGTCTAGAAACTAGAAAGACGTCAACTGCGGATTAAGAGGCATTTATGATTCATGATTTATTAATATTAAGTAATAAAAGTCATGGAAAAATTACAAGGCATTTCCATTCTTGTGCTGTCCAGATAAAGTGGATATATGGTAAGTTTGTTACTTTTGTTCCTTAATACACATTTTCGTATGCGCCTAAAAATTTATGAGAAAAGTATTTATAAAAGGTCTCTCCTTCCATGTAAATAGGCCTACCCAGTCATAAAAAGTGACAAGAGCAGTTTTCAATCTATTGAAACACTGCCGTGTTCATTTTCTTCCCCGGATGCAGTCATTATTTTCGTTCATCGACCTGCGAACGAAGCAAAAGGACTTACACTGCAGAAAGTATACTCATATTGTTTTCCAGGCGGACTGATCCGTAGAGACCGATCGTAAAGCGAATTAGATTCTGTCTAGGTCAGCTCAGTTCTACATTTCGTTTTTAGTTTGGTAAAGAAGCAATGTGTTCTATATCTCTATTTTCCACACGTCTCAATAAAAGTAGTGAACTGATTAGCTAGCAGATTCAACCAATCAAGAAAATGTTTTAAACTGTATTGTTAAAAATACAGTTACATGACTGTGATTGTATAATAATTACTTAACTATTACACTTACTTATATTTAATACACTTAATATAGCATCGTGCTTTTGCATGTTCTGAGTTTGGTGTATTGAAAAGTGATATGCTTGCTATGTACTGGTATGGATTATTGCAACGCGATGAGGATGTGACCGTTACTTCCAGCGATAAATGAATAGTACTGAATGTGCTATAGGCCTAACGCTGTCTAATCCAAGAGCGGTATCGGAATGGGGAATCGTGGACAAAGATGGGACTTTTTAGTTGATAAAAATCCCACACTACCAGACAGCCTGGCCACCTGCCTGGTCCCGTTTACAGGTTTCCCCGTCCATTAAAGAATGATCTATAGAAGTTAAGTAAGTACACTTCTTTGGCGGATTGTTAAGCCGTGGTCCGTCGTCTGTATTTACAGACGTTTCGGCTCCACCATCGAAGGCTCTCAATGTTAGAACCAATTGGCACTGTGCCCACCAATTCATCCCAGTAATGAGGTAGAGAACTGTTTTTTTGCCTAAGAAGGCCCATTAATATAGATTTTCCTGCCAGTATGATCTGAGCTGGACAACAGCATCAACCAATCTGTTTGAAGTGTATGCCAAATTCTATTCAATAAGGAGGCTTTCTCCACTTCGAATCATAGCGGCGGGACCAGGTTTGAAGACTTCTACGGACTCCATGTGGATCCAGGGGTAGTAGGCTCTCTCCGAGGAAAAAATCTTGGTCTCCTCAAAGAGAACGCGATGGCCAGGGTTGGAGGGTGCATGCTCGGTCACCGCAGAATTCTCCGGCTGCTTCAAGCTACAACAGCGGGTGTGTTCACCAACGCGAATGCGGGCGCTGTGCTTTTAGGTGCCGATGTACGCTTTCCTACACAAGAAAGGCACACTGTACACTCCTCCCGATGAAAGCGGATCCTTTGCCAACCGCAAGGGTTTCATGGGTCCATGAGATCTCCGGGAGGAGATCGAGTTGAGTGGATGGTGGATGGTGGATGATGGTGTTACTACGTGATCGTGTCGAAGGACGTTTATAGCCGATATACATAATATGAGTGAAATTAATTTCTTGACAAAAATATTGTCAAATAAAATTTCCATTTGCGCGCGCGTGTAATTGGGATATCTGTCTAAGGTTTGAACTTTTATTTTGTTTCAACCTCGTCAAAATTCTAATGTTAATTTAATGTAACTTGAAACAATCTGTGTAGCAGTACCTGAGACTAAGTACAGAATATTAATTTGTATAGTAAACGGTGTAAATCGCTAAGGGTAATTACTAGGTACAAATATATTTTATAGCTATAGACATTATTATTGTATTAATAATTTTCTTACTTAAAAATATTACTAACGTTTGCGTTGGTATAATGTACGTCCATTCCCTGCCAAATTATCAGTAACTCAACATATGCTGAAGGTCTTTGCAGTATGTGAGATCTGCATAAGAGTGTAGAATGCAATCATTTATATGTCTCAGTAAGCAACAGTGACGCTCTGCGCGTGGGTGCGTGTGTTTATGTGTGTATATGTGTGTACATATATAAGTTTTGGCAGCGAAATCGTGAACATAAAGTTGCCATTAAATATGCGCTTTCCTCTATACTATAAAATTGATAGCGACATGGATCATAAAATAGCGATACGTTCGCTCGTAAAGTAAGTCATATTTTATTGTTTACGCTTCGGGCGTATAACAGGAACGGATGTTTCAAACTGAATCCGCATTATATAAGATTAGGTATATACTGGCAAATATAAAGCAGAATCACCGAAAAACGATGTAACTGATATTTTAGTTGGCCTTTGAATTTGGGAGTACGTGAAACTTGAGTATAATGTTGCATTCCCCTCTGTGTTTGTGGCCTAGCCAATTATGTATTTTCATCTCACATTCTCGTACAGTTTTGTTGCATCAGCTAAACTGTGTAGTTTTGTTCAGAGTCAATAAGAAAATCTTATTCCTAATATCGAAAAGAAAATTGGATTCGTCCTAATTTTATTGCGTTTCAACTGTTGAGTGCGATGAGCAGTTTAGTCCCAACATTAATTCTACTAACAAACGAACCACGTATATAAATACCAAACTAAATTAATTATTGTTTATTTTTGTTATTGCCTTTATGATTTTCACCAAATATAAATTCGGTTTCTCGACGGGAAGATACGATAAATTCATATACTTTCTGTAGTTATAAGCATCCCAATGTAAACAAATCAATTAGTGGCAAATCAACACGTAAATAGTAATGAATTTCATGAAAAATGTATTAGGCACGTTTAGAGTATGTCTGTCTGTCTGTCTGTCTCTGTCCCCCCCACTCTCTCTCTCTCTCTGTATTTTTCTATCTACCTTACTGTCTTTTGTAATCTATCTAACTCTCTATGTCTCTATTGTCTCAATCCATTTATAATGTTGAAATTCATTTGATCTGTACGTTACAGGAACTAAATCTCGTTTAACAAGAAGTGTCTCAAAATACTACTACCGTTACTAAAGCGTCATTAAAACTATTAAATGTTACCCCACCATAAACGCCACAAACAAAGACAGAGAGGTATTACGATATAATCAAAACACTTTTTTACCATTTGAAATACGCGGAATAATAAAATTTACTAATAGACCTACGCTTATTGTAACTAATATTTTCACAATGTTTTCGGACGGTAAGAAAGTAACAGTTTGCTGTGACCATATACATAATTTAAATTTTTACACAAAAGGAAACAGGAGAACTTACTACTCAAATTAATCACAGACGGTGAAAATGTAAAATATGTAATATGAATATGAATATGTAGACGTTTAACCCTAAATAATAATTCTAAAATAAATAAACAGTTCTAACATACAGATTTTTTTAATAATAGTAATTATGTGTAATTTTAAATATATTCTCATATATACAAACTACGTAATAGTAAAATGAAATAAGACTGCCCCAACAAAAGTTAAAATCTACCCTTTCTCAAGAAGACCAATTGTATTTTTTAATTAAGTTTTAGTTTTCTATTATAAAACTTCACGTTTTTCTATTTGAAATGTTACGTATAACGAAATATAAGTTTTGTGATGTCATACATTAATCCAGTAAACCTACTTCACCAAATCATGGCAATATTTGAAAATTTGCCGTAAAATAAGAGTACTAATACCTAATAAGCTGAGTGAAGTAACGGCAGACAGAAGGGAAGAAATATGAGAGTAATGAAAAACTTGTAGTGCATGTGTATTTGAAAGAAAGTACACAGAAATTTAAATGGGAGTGAAGAGCAAATTTCTAAATTTTAGATACACAGAATTATGTACTGAAAACTGAAAAAGTGTTGGGTTTTAAAATTATTATCCCTGTTTCATAATATTTTTCATAATAAACTTAAATTTAAGAACGAAGAGTAATGTTTATTTAAATATGTTTTATAAAATAATTTAAAATTATGCATTTTATCAAGTTTGTTACAAATAAATCACCATAATTATATGTTATCTATGTGTGTGTGCGTGCGCGAGCGTATTAAGACGTAACGTTCTGGTGCGTGCATGTTCGTGTGTCGAAAGTATCTCTGAATATATTTAATTGTTTAAAGTGGTAGGTTTCTAATAGCTGTGGTTGCTGCGCTTGCGCACACACGCACAAACACACCCAAATAACTTACAACGTTTTACAATGTTACAAGGATCCTACCCTTCATAACGTCACATCAAGTAATATACCCATCTGAAACTGTTAGTTTTAAAACCGTACAGGTGTTCAGTAACTTTCCCAATTTTACGTTTGTTATAATTTATATGTGCATCGTTGTGTATTGTTAATACCGTGTATACCGTTGCACTACACACACACACACACACACACACACACACTATATTATATATTGAAACGATAGAACCCTCTCAAACCACCGAGAGCGTCCTCCACCAGTCCCCCCCCCCGCAAGAAGTCGAGCAGGTGTAACCTCAGTCAAGGCCGCACAAAAGTACGTTCCAGTGTGTTCAAGAACACTTGAGATACACATTATGCTGTCGTACACTAAGGATGGAAACCTATTCTGGACCTCTGCGTGACCTATAAAAACAAGAGCGTCTGGCTTAGTTCAGTCAGTTCGTTGAGCGATTTTCCTTATTGCGGATCGCGTCGTAGTCGAAGTACTATGGCGAAGTTTTATTGTGTAATGCTTAGTGTGGAACTCTATTATTTGACATTATTATTGCGTATGGACAAATTTAACTGGAATTATTGTACGAGTTGATTACAAATTGTTACTTGTGATGAATTAAAGCTGGTTATTAGTGACTTCAATGGTGTCTGTAATTTGTTTCCACTGTACCATACGACGATTCGTGAGACCGTCGTAATAATATGCATTCAAATAATAAATTCTTCTGCAAATATATTGTGTTAATTTGTTATCGTTGTTTTTCTACTTGACAAACGTTTCACAGAATAGTTTTATAACGCCAAAGGTTTCTAAATGAATAAATGAATGAATAATCAGTTTGGTTTCAAGTAGAATTTAAATTAATAAATTATCGATTTTTAGCGATTTAAATTATCGATTCTTTTAATATTTGTTTACATAGCCAGCTGTTTTGATCTTATGTTGAAAATATTTCATGGATTGTATACTATTTTATTTTAATAAATTTATAGTTCTAAAAAATCATCTTGCTTCATTTTTATTTGAATTTTTTTTTAACAAGTAAGTTATTATTACTATTGTGTTTGTAAACTTTAAGGGTTCTCCTGCTCGTCTAACCGAGAAACGTGTAGAACGTTTACGTAATTGAACCTGCCGGCATTTCGAGAGCGGTACGCACTTTCGTAGCAACATTATTATTATTAGGTGTATAATTTGTTGTATTTTATTTTCGGATGTACTGATAGTTTTTACTTTTATTCCTTTTTTATTGCTATTTGTTTGATAATATTTCTTTCCTTTATTCATTCTTTGAATCACATTAAATAACCAAAAATAAAATATATATTTAAAACCATTTATATCATATAGGCCTAGAAACCAATGATGATAGAAATGTATTCTGTGAAACGAATACAACGATAATAGTTTAACAGAAAATACTTGAAGAATTTTTTTTATTCAAAAGCATATAGGCCTACTATATAAAAATTCTGCAAGAAACATTGAAGAGATACCTACAATAGAAAACACACACACGCACACACACACACATGTATGTAGTAATAAGATTCATTACGGACACAAAAATGACATTTACTAAGAGTTTCCCAACTTCAAATTGTTTGAGCACGTGAATATAATCCTTTATACGTATACGTATATAGTGTGTTTATGAATGTAAGTATTGTTTCGATTTTAGTTACTATTGTGTGCATACACCAAGATATTTATATAATTATGTCTCGCTACAATTTCCTTATTAATTTTGTAAATGTTTTATATTACATTGAAATACACCAAGAAAAGAAAATTCTTACACTCATAGTTTCACTTAGTTTATATGGGTTTAAAAATGTATTAAAATAAATTACGGTTATATAAAATTTAATTGGTTATGTAAATAATAATAAAAACAAGAAGTAGAATATTCACTTCAATTTCGAGTTAAGCCTAACATTTTCCATAGGTTGATAGTACGAGATCGTTGTGGTAAACTAATTACCAATAGTAGTATAATTAACAGTAACATGTTTTATATTTTACTCAAACTGTGAAAGCATTTCAAACTGCGCCCTGTTAGTATCTACTACGGTTACCTATTTCCTGGTTTACGTCATAAGAAGCGTTCTGAGTGACAGAATGAGAACAACAATCATAGCAATGACACGTTTATCTCCTTTTAACCTGACACTTCAGAAAACTAAAAGGAAGGTAGGCGACAAGAAACGCCAGTACTCATAACAAAAAAGAGGAAGTAAGCCGTTGTTTCAACTAAACCAATATATGGGTCGTAAACGAAATGAAAACTCGAGAAGAACTCTTGTTCATATATCACAACAACATAATATAATATGAAAATCTTGCCTTCTTTATATTACATACCTTCTCTTCGGTGTCAGCTGTTAAAACGGGAGTGATTTGAAAAATTGTTTTCCAGCACGCCTTTATACCGTGCGCGTAGTCTTCTGCACTCATCCTCCTATACTAAGTTTCCTTATGCCTAGGATTACGTTAACATTACAGTATAATCTCTACGACATTAGTAACATACTCGTATATCGCACGATCAGTTCCCATTTGATCTTGACGTTATTTTGTTAACAAGTAATAACGTGTTTACAAAAAACTGCCGCCTTTCATATGTTTAAGGGAAAAATTTATATTTTCTTGTTGCTTTATCTAACTACTTCTACAACCATGTGGACTATTGCAGGTAATGAGTAAAATAAGTTTTTAAACAGTCTTGTATACTAATTTGTTCTGTTTTGATTTGTTCATATGTAAAATGATTTCTTGCTGTTAACACAGAACTGCTACATATTGCACACTTAAAGAACAACAAACTTTGTATTTTATTAGATTCTACAAACATTGTCTAATCATTCCTGTTATCTGAAACCATGTGTTACAATCAAAATGATTTTAATTACGTTTCATAGGAATACATTTCGAATTCCTTGACTCTTTAAATCGGTACACAGGAAACAATTGGAGACATTTTAAAAACATCCGCAGGGTAATATAAATAGTCACAATGTTACTCGCAAAATTCAAAATCTGTGTGACAATTGCCCGGACTGATAGCTATTGTTAAGCTGACAGTGTTTTATTGCCCAACGGCTGTTTACTTTGTACTGTATAAGGCATATCGATTTCAAACCCATGTTATAATTACAAATGACAGCTGGGTCTATATCGAAAAATATTATCGTGTATAAAACGACTAGCTTTCGAGTAAGTGTGAGTGACGGGTTTGAAATTGTAACTGCTATCGTGTGTGTGTGTGTGTGTGTGTGTGTGTGTGTGTGTGTGTGTGTGTGTGTGTGTGTGTGTGTGTGTGTGTGTGTGTGTGTGTGTGTGTGTGTGTGTGTGTGTGTGTGTGTGTGTGTGTGTGTGTGTGATAAGCAAATTTTACATCTATTTTTCAACATTTGTTGAATCACTATAGAATCATAAATCACTATAAATTAAATGTAATTTTATGAAAAGTGAATTTATATATGTGTGTGTGTGTGTGTGTGTGTGTGCGTGTGTGTGTGGTGCGCGGGCGCATAAAACATATTTATTTAGGCCTACGTGTAGATGTCTGTATACGAGACTTTCAGTATACAAGATACAATGAATGTACCTGGATTACAAAGCGTTTGAATAATGACAACAAAATTTACTGTCAACATTCACTGTCGCCTCGACGAGTGACGGAACGATTAATTTATCGAGTTTCTACTAACAATCTTATACCTGAATAAGTCAGAAACTGAAGAACAAAACGGAGTCTCACATTGATGGAGGTTATTGTGAAGAATACACTTGACTTACACACATTATAACGTAACGTGTGGACATTGTTTGTAGCGTTATTACAGAGACGATTGTGTGCCGGAAGTAAGCAGCGAGCGCCGCTGCGTCAGCGTTTCGCAACACAGTGAGATAAATTTTTTAATCGCGATTTCACCCTATAGTTGGAAGTTGCTATTTCCGGCATCCTTAACAAAAGTCATAAATTATCGTTTCGTTAATTTAACGCTTCCTGTGCAGCGCGACTTTTAATTTTTTCATTTGTAAGTTTTAAAAGATGGCGAAAATTATTTTAAAGTGTAACATAAACATAGTTCTGGATATGGACACTAGCATGGAAGTATAAACTGATGATCCAATTAAAAAAAACTTAAATGATTTATGATACGCCTGCTATCACAGCTGGATAATTACATGCAATTAACATTAGGTATACCTTTTTTATTAAACACATTTCCTCGCATTTTTAGTTTTATAATTTAACATATATTATATACTTAATACAAAACAAATGCATTCTATTTTCACATTGTTTTCAAATAGAATGAGAAAACTTATATTCTCCTCTCTGCCACAACTGACAGAATTTATATTTTCTTAATTTTTCAGCCCTTTGTCTTTCTGGGACTATATTTCAGTATAAGGTCTTAACATAAAAATATTTACATGAAAATAACAGCTTCTCTTAGAAATTATTTAGATTATTATTTACGATACTCCTGTATGTATATTTGATACCAGATTGTTTTTGTTTGTACATTAGGATTTTCAAAATACAAAATATGTGTTATTCGCAAATGAGTCTTCAAAATTAAAGTGCCGTTTTTTTTTTAGATACCGGTGGGACTGATTTGGTTAGACAATTGACGTGTTAATAGTTTTAAGAGTAGGAGAAAATCCCCCTTATTGTAACAAAAATTAATAAAAGAAAAACGTAGATTATAAACGCCAAATATCTAAAACGCTGAGGTGGCAATATACTAAGTTTAAGCATAAAGTGATAAATTGAAATCGGCTATTAGAATTTACGAATGTGTAATACTTACGGCTTCAGTAATTTGCATCTTATTAAATTTGTTCGCTAGTTAAAATAGTTTCTGTAGGATGGAATTTTTAAACGTTCGCAAGAAGTTTTCTTTGTAGTAAAAAAGTAATTATAACGTTTTGTTTTAATTGACATTAAAAGCACTCTGATGTTTAGCATAACATACATTGTGCAATATATAAACTATACATTTCAGAACTAAATCAAACCGTTTTGCAGATTATGCCTCTTTGTATTTAGTGTTATACTCAGAATCGTTCCAACGGAACACATGTTTATGGGCCTAAATGTATCGCTTGGCAAGTGAAAGGTTCGATAAACGTTTACGTTTTGTTGATACAACTAAGTTTTATTAACCTTAACAAGTACAATTTAATCTTATAACTCTGTTAAGATCACTTTTAATTCTAATCTGAAACAAAAGTATTTGAAAACAGCACTTGTTCAAAACGCGTTTCATTCTAACGTAATACCTTTTCCGTATTCTAACATACGGCAGCCTACGATCGACTAATACGATTACGTCTACTACTGTTCTATTGCTTGAATATTTTTATCTTATCCTCTCTATATGTAAATCCACTCTACTGTCTACTCTATGTTCTCTACGGTAAATTTACTTTTCAGTCAATAAGTTATATCGCGTTTGTCTGATTTTAACAGACCTATTAATCCTACCAACTTACAAAATAATATAATTTTGAAGATACATTTAAATATGTTTCAGTTTCAAAAACGAAACTTCTTCGTTCTATCTCACTTAGTAAATACTTTTAACTTGACCCCAAATAAAAAATCGCAAACACTTAAACTAGGAAAACACCTATATTTCACAATCGGTACCTAAACTGAGCTATTTAACAGAACACATCATCACTTCTACCACCACCATCATCATCACCGATAGGATTTTGTCGGAAAGCAGTATTTGGCTGACCATACCTGGGCTGCGTTGTTAAGGTTCCTGTAATTTCGCTGAATAATCAAATCTGTCAGGTTATCATATCTACTTCGTCCGCTTCCCCCTCTTCTCTGAAAACTTTTCTTTACAATTGTAATTCCTGTAAAGGGTCCTTTCCAAGATGTTGTCAATCCAATTAATTTCCTACTTATGACAATAAGTATAGAGGGGGGTAGTTATGTGGAAGCGTTTCCCATCCAGTCCTTTCAAAACTATGTAAACACTGTAATACAATTTAATGTTTTCCAATAATTGTAATTAATTTACATAATAAAACTAAGTTGCATTGCAAGTTCAAAGAGTTAACACATCTCGATACAAACAATATACAACAAAAAATATAAATCGTGTAATATATTTATAATAAATTATTTGAATGTCACGGCGACACTGAAGGCGTAATACATCAACTAGTAACATCCAGGTTTTAGTAGTAGGACATCACAGCGTAACGAGCGGTAAGTAACACGTTTCAGACCTATGCGAAGTAAGTATCAAATAAACTCTAGTGTATCCGGTGTCACCGATACTGTTTGGTGTGTTACGAGACTTGATCACGATCTGTAGTGATCACCATTGCTTATCTCAATATTACGTGAATGGATCGTTACAATTGTGTAGAAGATTATAGCATTAAATGCAGTTTGGATGAAAGCAATTTAAAAAACTTGTATTTGTGATTAATGTCACTTTAGATTACCACAGTAGGAATCGGTATCATCGTAGCAATACTTTATAACAACAGTCGTTAATTATTATGAGGCTAATAATTTGTACATGTGATTCAGCAACTGAACGCAAGTCAACCTGAAACAGATGGATGTTATGAATGTGTAGGGCTACATCAAATCAAATGGCTAATTGATTTAGTAGCCTATGTGTTTCTAGATATATATATTTAATGTATATTTAACATATTATATATATATATAATTTATACAATGTATATTTAATAAAAACATATTAAATCATTATAATAATCAAACTTTGCGTGACCCGTGTGACCTATACCGGGCCTACTCGCAACTTATGTGGCATTTATTTTACGAACACTTATAATATCTATAGTTGTAACAAAATTTTTAAAAGTTTGCAAACAGTAAAACTGTTATATTCTTTTTAATTTATGTTTTAAAGATGATAAATGAATGAATGTGAATTGAATGTGTGTGCTGTGAATGATTGGAATTTCTATAGTGATTAGGGTAGAGAAATTAAATTTACTTTTAATAATGCGTGTAGCAGGAAGTCTAAATAGTTTTATGCCATCATTGATTAAAAACGTGACTTTTGTGTGATTGCAAAGATTAGATGAACAATATCTTATAACTTTACATCAGCTCCACGAGTTCCTAATCCTATCTTATCTCTGTTTACGTCTTCTACCCTTCCTGCTTCTCACTTCTTACGAACTATTTTCAAACTACATAAATCAGTTTTAGATAACAAATATGTAAAGCTAACTAGCACAAAAAGTAAATAAAAAAATATCCCAAGTCTTGTAACTGTGTGTCAGAATAACAGTGTTAAATCTCTAGAAAACCAACTTCTATCTGACAAAGTTATTGGTTTTTGATATAACTTGCCACAGAAGAGATTTTTCAACTTCATCGTTAATCTGTGTTAGGCTCGGCAGTGCATAAAAAGTGTATTAGTCTTAGATTAATTATTTTCAAAAGACATTGGATAGAGTTTTAGATATAGGCTACAAACACGGCCACTGTAAAGAAGAAAGCAGTATTGTTCTTTGGACAATATGGGTTGCAGTTGAGAAGAGAAATGCAAAACACGAATGTTTAGAATAAGTAACAAATAAAGTAGGAAGTGTAACAGAAATAACTCTCCCGGAGCATGTTAAAAAAGGGAAACTAATTACATAGACCGAATTCCAAGGAGACACTGTGTTAGAAGCGAAGAGGTAATGGAAGACAAAAGAGATAAAAGAAGAACCTGGTGGTGGTTGCTGACTGATCTAAATGAAGAAAAGCGCTATATAGTGTATTTTAAGAACCCGCATACACTCATAATTACACACACGCACACATATCTATATACTGTCTCAAAATCAAAATAATAATTATTTTTCGTTTATGAAGTATGTTCAGGTTGTGTTACAGAAATTTCAAAGACACATTCTGAATAATAAAAAATCGTGTAAAGGTTCTAAATACAAATAAATTGGATTTCAAATTAAATTTCCATTGTTGTAGGCCTAATGATTACCAAAAAATCAGTTCGTTAAGGTTATGCCTATATCAAACTTTAGTGTATATGTTTTTATTTATAAAATGTATTATTAAGAATATTTGAAAAAATATATTTTTAATTTGACCTTACCTTCCAATTCAGAGTATTATTATTATTATTGTTATTGTTTTTGTGAATATGTTGCCGCGCGCGCGCATATATGATTATACATTTTAAACTTTTAATATATTTCTTGTGTTCCTCATTTCGTGACTTTTTTACGTCATATTAACCTTTCGAATATTTTTAAATTAGTGTTATAGTTTGGTCACAGATAAATAGACTCTGGAGTGGAGAACTGTCGCTAAAGCTGCATCACAACAAGGGGAAACATTATCCCATCACTACTGCCAGTCACATTAGTTACTGTCATTTCTACACTGACAATGACATGCTTCGCATGACCCAAAGCATATGTAAACTATCCATATACAACAGATTACTAGAAGTAACAGATTACAAAATAGTCATCCACATTTCTGTAACAAAGTTCAAACGTGTAAAAAGTGTTTTTATCCTCTTGTCTGTCTTTTGTCATACCCGTTAGATACCGAAACCTGCATAGACGATATCATTTCTTTCTACCCGAAGCCTTGTATTGGACTGACTACGAGTCCACTTCAATCAGAACTTTTTGAAACGGGCCTCAAATATTCTCTTCCAGATTCAACACATTTCACTCAGAGATGTTAACAAATTATTTCTGGTCTGTCAGACTTTTCAATGGCATAAAATTTATGCTGCGAAGGGGAGAGTTCTTTTACGGGCGATTTTTCTGTTGAAGTAGAAAACAGATTCTTCTCACATCCAGAAAAAGATAATATCTTCTTTCTTTTAAAATTCTGTTAAATTCATAAATTCCTGTAGCTTTACTTTGACTGGCAGCTAGATATAATTTAATTTACAGTGTGTTTTCTTTCGTTTTTATAAATATTTTACCGCAATAAAAATAATTCATTGGCGTATTACAAATGTCCTAGTAGCTAACCTAGTGCTTGATGATGAACCATTATTAACAAACAATATAGTACCTACGATAACAAGTATCGTGAATATCGTGGTATAATGGCATGATAACAAATTCTTTAAAAAAAGTGCTTAAAGTATAAAAGTACTTAACACTATGGAGAGCTGAATTATCGTAATAAAATATCAAGATGAGAGTAAATGTCTGCAGAGATGTTTGTAAGGACAGGAGATAAATTAACGTATAAAAAATTGAAATAACAACAGGTTTGTTGCCCTATACGATTATTAAGTGTAAACAACAGCCTTCGAGTGTTTCTGACGAACTGGTGTGAGCATGCGCATCCCCTCTCCCAGCCAGCGCTTGCGTACTGTTTTTTGCCTGTCGTTCACCTATAGTTCTATGGAAAAGTGTATAAATGGTTAAAAGCACGTTAGTATTATACAAAATACTATACTATCATGTAGTTTTACCTTTGCCTAAGTGATACAAAATTTATTATAATTACATAGTGGGTGATGTTGAAAATCAGATAGTTATTAATGCTACTAATTATCTATCTAAAATAAAACTGTAAATTCTTTAATCTAACGAAAGCTTAAGGAGTCCATGAAAACGGATAGAAAGAGCAAGGTAAAAAATATTAAACGAATAGTAGCCATTATAACGGAAACAAAACAAAACATGTCAACAAATTAGAAAATATAGCTTCATTTTTATGTTTTCCTCAACAAGAATTTTATAAAATACTCAGATGTTGAGAGTTTTGCACTGAAACGTGACTAAAAAAACGTTCGGACTTCCCCCTTATTACATCATAGTGAGATGCGCGCGCGCGCGCGCGAGTGTGTGCGTTCTTAGTTACAGCTTTCGAAACAGCAATTTGTGGACGGAAGCCACGTTTTGTGTCGGCGACAGCGATAGGGATATTTACTTGGATTACGCAGATCCAATCAGCCGTAATGTGCCCATAATCCCTAGACGTGATTTGAATCCCCCATTGCTTAGTGCATAAAAAGGAACGAAGAAGGTTTACAGATTGGAAATAGATTCTTATCTGTGGAACACATTATAATACGCGATATTCTTACTATGCAGTGTCATACAGGAAATGATGTAGGCCTATATAATATAGTATTATATACAAAATCTAATACATCTTTATTCCGGATTAATCGCTGAAAGACACCGGCTGATTGTAAATGGCCTGAGACAGAATTTCAAGTTACTGTGTAAAAGTCCGCTGCATAATAATTGGATATAATATTATGAAGAAAGAACTTTGATAACGAATAATTTTCACATCACCTTGGTCATGTCACGTTAATTTAAAAACGTATAATGTTAAATTGTCACAACGTTTATTACTTTATAACGTATTATTACAACGTTTATTTTATTATTACAAATAAAATAATCATTACTATTTATGAAGTTATAAAATATGTAATTAAATGTTAATTACTACTTTAATTGTAATTCAATTTATAAACCGTTTTCCCGATTAAAAATATATTTTAAAAAGGTATTCAAAATAAAATTACGTTTATAATTGACAATTCATATCCGTATTTTCCGTTAACTTCTGATGGTGATGTGCCTTATAGAAAATATACTTCGAACCATAAACAATGAGTTTACCGATTAGAATAATTTTAAAATTATATTATTATGTCAATCTACAATACTGTGATCTAGTATTATTGACTTTTATATAAGATCTATTATATAAGAAAAGACTTACGAACAATCTTTGTAAATTATTAGGAGGGTGCTTCAAAATAATTAAAAATTTATTTTTTTAGGCATATACATTCTTATATAAAAAATTATAAGTTTGTTGAATTTTAAATCCTGTCAAGAGTGCTTGCAGTGTTTCTTTTGTGGCACTGATTAAAAACGTGCCTTTATTTTAATTGTCGGGATTAGTTGTATTATGATCATCTTTCTCTGTCGGTATCCTTCTCCTTATCTCACTTGTCTTTGCAAACGTTCCGTTTCTTTTACATCTTATGTTGTCTGATTTTTTTGCTCAAACTACTTAAAACATTGTGTATAATAATAAGATGGCAGTGAAATTATAAAAACACGATGATGTCATGACGTAACGACTAGAGGACAAGAACGCAGTACGATAGGCCTATCAAAATTAATATGTACACATTCCACTAAATAGTAACATCTTTTCTTAGTGCCGAGCTTCATTTTTGTTCTTATTCATTTTCAGTGACCAATTTTCAACGATAGCCGTCTAAAACCAACCATCAGCTTTGGTCTAATTAAGGTTTTTACTGTGGGGTAACTAGTTTTTACTATGTTTACCTGTTTCGTTTTCTATAAAATATTTCGATTTTTTCAAAGTAAGGATTGATTTTATAAATGACTTGTGTGCGCGCGCGCGCGCGTGTGCGCGCGCGTGTGTGTGTGTGATTCACGAAGTATAGTCTATAACATCGGAAAGTGTCATCGTGTAATCCATTTTTATTTTAATTGCTATAATTTGTAAATCAAAGTATTAGATACAACTTGACGATTTTGAGAAAATAATTTTACACTCGCAGAAGAAAAAATAATGTTGTTTTTATGATAACTGTACTGGACCTACTGGTGCATCAAACATTGAGATTGTGTTAGAATTCAACAAAGTAGGCTACAGATACCCAAACGCACTCACGTACGCGTTACAAGGGTGTTTGTGTATCCACACGTTTGCTTCCTAACACGTACAGGCGCGCGCGCGCTCATACACACAAACGCACATCACACGTAAGCTGTAGACATGTCATCTTACTATGTTCCCATTTCAGAGCGATAATTGGGTATTTCCTTCAAAAACTCAAGTTGTTGAGAGCAACGAAATGTTTATTTTGCTATTTCCGATAGATAGATAATACGTACTTATCTATGTTAATAGATACTTATTTCTTTAACTAACAGATACTTAGAAGGTTTATGTTTAATTATTGCTTAATGCTTTGTGAAGATAACATACCACTCTTTTACTTCCAAAGCTTTAATACCAACCTTTATCTACCTTTATCTAACTTTGTTGCGCCACTATTAAAATATAATTTTTTGGAAGGTATATATAAGCATACTCTTTTAAGCTGCTGAATAAATGAAAAACAGAGAAGAATATTTTTTATCTTTTCTCATAATCTTGGATATTCAAGAACAGTGTCACTTCCTGAAATGAAGTTAGCGAACAACCCCAAATTGCATAAAAATACTCTTCACAACCAAAAAAAAAGTTCTTTTGTTTGCATTTTCCATATTTGTGACACACAGAATGCGAATCCTGGATGTGTATAAAGTTTTAATCCCTAGCTTGCTGATGACAAACAGTAATTTTCTTTTTCTCTTCCTAACTTCAACGTGTGGAATTATAGACGGTTACATTTGAAGTTGTCAGACCGTCAAGTTTTCAGCACGCATTTTCTTCTGGCAACTTCCTGGAGGATCCTAAAAATTTTCAGAGGATAGTAGTTATCCCTCTCAACTACTCATAATGCAAATAAAACGGCTTTGTTTACGGTTTAAGCAATAGTTCACCCTACATGTAAACGCATTTAATTATTAACCGCGCTCAACGTTTTAGTATTGGCACCATTTTACAAATAACAATAAAGACCAAATATTCTCAATATTACAGTTCTAGTACCTTACTGAGTTGCAGTGTTTTTGATGTACGTGATCTGGAATTGTCATTAACATGAATCCATTCTAATGGGTATTATTCACTGCGTACATCGCAACTTAATAAAAAATATAAGGGATTTACATTACTTTGTAGCATTTATTTGTTTATTAAGTAATCGTTCGCTTATGTAACTTTAATCGCATTGTCTTAACGACGTCAGTTCAAACGGCAATGGGAGAAAATATGTTATGCTGGGTAATATAATGCGTTTGATATTATTCACTCACTGCTTTATGAACACGGCTGTCGTGGAAACGTGTTATCAGTACAGTATTGTCGAGCACAGCGTGCAGTGTCGTCCGCGTTGTATTATTAGCTCTAGGCTAGCGAGCAATATGTACTCGCCGCTGATGAGGGGGCACGGACCCTCCTAAGTATTATATCCTGTAACCACTATTGTTAACTACCGTAGTTTGATATTGCCTGTGTAACAAACAAAAATAGCTTTGTTGTTCTGTAACAAACGTATAGAGAAGCTGAATCGAAATTAATGTCATACAGTATAAAGCACGCATCGATTTGTATAGCTGTTTCACACACAATAGTCAAATTTCTGTGAAACGTTTATTGATTTTAATTTGTATTAATTTGTATGGCGCAGACAATAAATTTAAAATGTGGATTCAAATTATTAGATTTTTGTTTTGACTGTTAAACTTTCTGTGAATTTACACCGCACGAGTTACGTCTTCATATCAGGGGTCCACATCTTGTGTATACAGGTTTGGCAATCCCGATGGGCCCTAGCCTGGCCCATCACTTTGCTTCAACTTGTCTTGCGTGAGATACCTTCCTTTAATCTTTCCTGTATAGCCTCTCTTGACTGACTCTAGTTCTTTCTGTTGAAGGCTACGGTGTCTTACTTCTATCGTTCTACTTTCTTAATTTTGGATGGCTTAGGATATTAGATATTCAATCTTGGATATTCAAGAACAGTGTCACTTCCTGAAATGAAGTTAGCGAACAACCCCAAATTGCATAAAAATACTCTTCACAACCAAAAAAAAAGTTCTTTTGTTTGCATTTTCCATATTTGTGACACACAGAATGCGAATCCTGGATGTGTATAAAGTTTTAATCCCTAGCTTGCTGATGACAAACAGTAATTTTCTTTTTCTCTTCCTAACTTCAACGTGTGGAATTATAGACGGTTACATTTGAAGTTGTCAGACCGTCAAGTTTTCAGCACGCATTTTCTTCTGGCAACTTCCTGGAGGATCCTAAAAATTTTCAGAGGATAGTAGTTATCCCTCTCAACTACTCATAATGCAAATAAAACGGCTTTGTTTACGGTTTAAGCAATAGTTCACCCTACATGTAAACGCATTTAATTATTAACCGCGCTCAACGTTTTAGTATTGGCACCATTTTACAAATAACAATAAAGACCAAATATTCTCAATATTACAGTTCTAGTACCTTACTGAGTTGCAGTGTTTTTGATGTACGTGATCTGGAATTGTCATTAACATGAATCCATTCTAATGGGTATTATTCACTGCGTACATCGCAACTTAATAAAAAATATAAGGGATTTACATTACTTTGTAGCATTTAATAGACTTATAGTTACCTTAAGTGTATTAATTTTGTGTCTAATAACTGGAGAATGTTCTCTCTTTCTCCCCTTTTCATGTTATACACTCGTATGCGCTCAGACACAACTATAAACACTCGCGCTTAACATACCTACAGACACTGACTTATTTATTACTTAACGGAATGAATTAGTTACTCTCAAAGAATATATAATTCTATATCTGTTTTATGTAGAATTACAAATGGTAATATTAGTATTTAATTACCTAATTTAAAATTGATAGCGTCAATAGCAGCCGACACACGTTATACGTGTGGTATACCAAAAGAAACACAAGAAATAGTACACTACAAGCCTTCAGTTGGCAGTCAGAACTATTTGACGCGTTATATTACATCAGATAACGTCTGACGAAACGTTTACCTGACTAATTTTTAGTTGTGAAATTTAAACCTGAAAGGAAGAAACCGAATTTACTTTTCCTCTGCGTGCGACAGTGTCAAGTTAGACATAGAGAAATGAAAGTGTCACTTGCACGTCGAGATATCGATGTACCACCTTCGATTCGTAGATTGACTGCTGGAGTTGGTGATGGTGACAGCGGTACTGATTTTTCTAGAATTAAGCAAGTATAGCCTAATACGATGATCTGATGTGATATTAATGTGAAAAAAAGTTACCTCCATTCCATTCATGTGTGATAGTGATTTATGAGTTCCTATTTGCCTTAGTAATATATGAGATCTACAAAACAGGGAATACTTTGTCTGCGGCTTTTGTACATAATACTGTGTCTTCAAATAATGTGGCGCACCAGAGAAAGAAAAATCCTGGAGATGTAATATAATATGAAAATACGCAGCAATTAATATTTAGCTATTAATAATTCAATGTATTTCAGCTATTTATGATTACATATTAGATACTTTCTACCCAATAGTCTCTTTACTACGACAAGATAATTTATTACAATAATTAATATGTAAATATGTATGTAGGCCTAATTAACATGTAATTTGTATGTAATTAGTATGTAAACTGCATTTTAACAAGAAATGCGTTTAATGAATCAGAATTTACCTTGTTTCGTTCATAAAAATTCTAAAAATTCAACAAAGCGTTTATAAAGCAATGATTAAGCTACATAAGTAGATACGTAGCTTTGCATAATAGTGGTATTATTAAGTAGCTTCTGAAATGGTGGTGTCAATAAATGTTCGAAGTACTCGCAACGTAATGAACTTGACTCGCAACGTAAACTCCTAAGTCAGTTTGTGCTGTGGCCTAAGACACACGATTCCTTGGTGGAACCCAGTCATTCAACGAGTGGTCATTCGAATTTAGTTTACACAGCCCTATTTTATAAATTCCAAATCTTACATTTTTAAATAATAGCATTGCAGTCACAGAAGGCTCTGGCTATCGTCATTAAATATTACTTATGCAAATTTATTGTCTGACAAATGTATTGCTTGACAAATGACAAATTTTTCTATGCAAATGTATTGACATGTAGTCATCAACAAAAAGTAAAATTATTATTACATTTTCAAAACGCAGCTAGCATGGCTATTCGCGTGAACATAAACTGCAAATCACACTAATTTTTCAAGATTTATACTAATTGAATTAAGATTTTGAATCTAAAATTTTACAGTGTATTGTAAGAATGATGCATCAATAACTACTGATATGAAAATGAAGTAAATTACGTTTCTGAGGTTGTTGCTTTTTAAGGTTCAATTTGTAACTAACGTTTGTAGGCAACATTCAGCCATGCTATTGACTAATAAAACAAGTATTTCATAAGTTTGGGAAGAAACATACCAAATGATCTTACCTTCCATGCGAAGAAAATGTAAAAGAATTTTTTACTCTCAACTAACCTGGAACAAAGAAATATAAATCATTAGTATTTCATAAAATACTATTTATACCTCTAAAAAATATTTTATCTGGTTTTACTTAGTTTTAGACACACATTGACTGTCTATCATTTTTTTAACTGGTCTATCAAGGCTAACAGAAAATGTAGTTTTTACACTTTTTAGAAAGCTCATAACCGCATAAGGTTCTAAAACATTTGCAGAACGTTACTTTGGTAAGAATATTTCTTGTATTTTATTCTGTTATGGCGTTTATTTGTTTATTAAGTAATCGTTCGCTTATGTAACTTTAATCGCATTGTCTTAACGACGTCAGTTCAAACGGCAATGGGAGAAAATATGTTATGCTGGGTAATATAATGCGTTTGATATTATTCACTCACTGCTTTATGAACACGGCTGTCGTGGAAACGTGTTATCAGTACAGTATTGTCGAGCACAGCGTGCAGTGTCGTCCGCGTTGTATTATTAGCTCTAGGCTAGCGAGCAATATGTACTCGCCGCTGATGAGGGGGCACGGACCCTCCTAAGTATTATATCCTGTAACCACTATTGTTAACTACCGTAGTTTGATATTGCCTGTGTAACAAACAAAAATAGCTTTGTTGTTCTGTAACAAACGTATAGAGAAGCTGAATCGAAATTAATGTCATACAGTATAAAGCACGCATCGATTTGTATAGCTGTTTCACACACAATAGTCAAATTTCTGTGAAACGTTTATTGATTTTAATTTGTATTAATTTGTATGGCGCAGACAATAAATTTAAAATGTGGATTCAAATTATTAGATTTTTGTTTTGACTGTTAAACTTTCTGTGAATTTACACCGCACGAGTTACGTCTTCATATCAGGGGTCCACATCTTGTGTATACAGGTTTGGCAATCCCGATGGGCCCTAGCCTGGCCCATCACTTTGCTTCAACTTGTCTTGCGTGAGATACCTTCCTTTAATCTTTCCTGTATAGCCTCTCTTGACTGACTCTAGTTCTTTCTGTTGAAGGCTACGGTGTCTTACTTCTATCGTTCTACTTTCTTAATTTTGGATGGCTTAGGATATTAGAGTGCTGACTGATGCCGATAGGTGAGCACTGAAAGTACTAAGAAACGTTCAGTATCAGAATAACTGATAAAAAGCCACCAAATCTTATCTCATAAAGAGAAGGGCGAGGGCGAATTTCCTGCGCCCCAAAACAGGATCCTTTCGGCTATGGTATGTTAACCCTCACAGAAGAGTCTCTGGTCCTCCTGGCAGGGAGTTGTGCAATAGGCCAGTAACCTGTTCATGTAAAACTTTATAATACTTGTAGTACCCAAAACAGCTACAAAGCCACTGGTAGATGAGACGCGGGTCGTCCGAGGAGGAGATGGGTGTCGGAATAGGTTTATGTAATCTAATCCTTGAAGAGAAGAAGAAGAAGAAGAAAAAGAAGAACAGTTATATCCTGAAATAAGTTAAAAGTAAATTGGACTGCACGATGACATTTGTGGTTTAGACACTTTTAATTAAATTTGGAATTAAGCGACTACAATACAGAAATCCTTAATAACCAGTACATATAATGTATGATGCAAATGGAATATGGTAAAATATAACGTATTCTGTTTTTAATTATTTAACTTATTAAATATATAGGCTTATGGATATATAAGAATAAAAGAGGAAATGGAACTAAACGTGTATCAAACAGATTTTTTATGCTAAGTAATTTCAGGCAGAAACGACATTAATTGACTATTGACAATATACAATTCCATACTCACAGAAGTATACTTAAACAATGCATACTGCGTAGTATTTAAATGTTGTACTATTACATACTCAAAAAGCAATTGGTTGATATTCGTATCTTTAAAAATGTGCAAGTTATATGGAATGTTCCATTTTTAAAGACGTAGAGACAATATTGTTATTTAAATAAATAAATATAATTATTTAAATTAATATAGGTTTTGATAATATGACATTAAGTAGCGTAACATATACGGAGACATGTTTCAATGAATCCATAATGAATATTCATGAAACATTATATTTTATAAACGGAAAAACATGTTGTCTGTTTTAATTTATGTTGTTAATAACCTTACGTTAGGATACCGTCTCTTTATCAAAACTGAATGTAATGAGATATTGCTTGCAGTCAGGTACTGGCTTTGTTAAGGGATTTTTTTCGACTATAAGTGTAGCATTCCCAAATAGGAGTGATATTTCAGAAACTGAACAAAAAAGTTATCCTCAAGCTAGAATTTGATACAACAAGAGTGAATTAATATCTTGTTAAGAAAGTGACTTGTAATCGCTTCAAATCAATATCATTGAATTTAGTCAGTGACACTGAAGTCAGATTACAAATTTTAAAATACAGAAGTACAAAATAATTTTTGTACAGAATTTTTATTTTGAGGAATGCAAGTTTTATTTAACATCCAGTACGATATCTGTGTCATATAAAAATATGTTTGAACCACTTTAACGCTATAATATTTCATTTCTTACAAAACTACAAAATATAAATTTTTATATTGATAATTTATGTAACAAAAATAATAGACCTATAGAAAAATTACTGGTAGACCTTATTTTAGTTTATAAATATTTTAATTTAAAGTAATATTTTAAAAGAGGTACAAAAACATTAACATTATTAAAATTATAATTAAAAACACACATTAATGTTGTTCCTTATAATTCATTACGCCTTTTATTATCTTATAAATCTTTGATAGTAGTGAAGTTGATGACAGAATGAATTGCAAGTTGGGGTATGCAGATTATACATAATAACTTTTTACATGAAGGCCGTAATTATTTCACTTAGTAGTACAACACCTTAATATTCCTAAAATATATGTTTTAAGTGTGAAACCTTGCGTGTTGCTCCTCGTTATTTATGGTAATCTGTTGGTTATTATTTTATCGGAGTAATAATTCTTATTCTTTCTTTATTTGTGTTTGCATGTAAACAGATCCCAACAAGTCATTTAATTTCTTTCGGTAATAGTATCTAGTTCTACAATGGAATGCATACATTAGTCCCTGAAGCATCCACAAGTATCGGAAACGACTATAAACTTTATCATAATTGTATTTTGCGCCATTTACCATAAAATATAACTGCATATATTCTGTAGTCAAGAGCCGAATGGTCAAGAGATATTCTGTTGAATACGAGTTTATTTTCTTTTGTGTGTTAGTAAAATGCAATTCTTGGCCTAACGAGTCTTACCCCCACATGTTTTGAATGAATTGTTTTCAATTTTTCATCATAAGAATCATACATAACGTATTTTACAGTTATAGGCCGTTCCAGGTTTAATTTTTAGTATTGGCGCTTATGGGAGCTGCCGCTCTCTCTCTCTCTCTCTCTCACTCTCTCTCTCGTGTTTCCCCTATAATTTTCTCATTTTCTGTCTTTTCAATTTTGCCGTTTGTATTAGATGTAAGGTACAAATTTTGAAGAGTTTAAATTTTATTGATGTTCTACATAGTATGTCCCACATTTACGTATAAATTATATGTCTGTACCACAATTGTCTTCTTCATAAAAAAATATTTTATAAAGTCTTGTTTACTTGTACAAGTTAGAGCAACGTTTCAATCAATCAGTGACTGCTGCCCTAATATAACATTTATAGATTTAATTTTTAACACGTTCCTTTCAATAAATTTCCTTTGTTATGAACACATTTTAATAGCCAAAGCCCAATAAATAACAATTTTTATTGATTTTTCATCTCTACAATTAATTAATTTCGTCAGTATGTGTGTTAAATATTCGGTTTGTGAGGACGTTTTTATTTGTTGAGTCAGATACATGTATAGTTGAAGCGTGAAAGTTGTAATATGTCACCTGAGTTATTTTTAATGCAAACGATAACATTCTACTAATGGTGGTTTGGTCCGTACGTACAATCCTTTGTAATGTTTATACCGAACGATTCTGGTGACTAGAGAGCCATTGGCGCTAATTCTTCTC